>JAQIUQ010002037.1:0-512162 GCA_030378365.1 Hybognathus amarus
CAAATGTACTTCAGCTTCAGTTACGTATTGCTAAGCCACAAATAAAAAAATAAAAAATGAAGGACCAGACTGAGTGGCCCTCCTGTAATCTGTCAGGATATGAGGCCTCTTTGGAGATCAGAGAGATTCATCTTGTTTAATACACAGAGGCAAGCGAAGAGGGAATGGACAAATGGAGAGAGGTGAGGAAGAGAGGAGGGGACAGGGAGCTCAGATGAGAGGCAGCAGGCAAGGGACGAAGCCCACAGGGGTCAGCCTGGGCTCTTGATAGGAGTAATGAGGTGCATATCCCCACTGACACGAGCGGATCTTTACTGTCTCCTTTGTCATTGTATTAAACCTCTAGCACAAAGTCACTGCTGTACGGCCATCCTGACCGCCCGTCCGCCCACCATAAAACAGGCCCGTGTTCAGATAGCCATGATTAAAGAGGGCCGTCTGTGTACCTTCACACTTTTCTTCCATCATGTGAGAGCGTCACACTGTTAGCAGGATAGCAATAACAAATTCATGTCTAAAAGAGCGTCAGGCACTCCAAATAGTGAAGTATTACACAATATTAATAAACTGAAAATTTATTTTGGAATGGAACCACGAACATGGAATCAATATCCACTGTAAAGGCCATTGCACACCGAGTCCGAAATTCGCATCTGAAATTTTCATGCTTGCACACCGCCTCCAAACTTTCGTCGTCATAAAATTAATTCGGATTCGGGTTCGAATTTTCTGCGTTTTTCGCATCCAGAGCCTGCATTTTGAGAGGTCTTTTGACAATTCAGGGCCGGGGGAGCTCGTCCTCAAATCATTGCACATTTGCGCTGTGCTTTCAGTTTCGGTTTTCAGTTCGATCAAGTGTTTATGTTCTCTTCTCTATATTGGATTATGAAATTAATAAACCTCCCCTTTCAATCAGATTGAAATTATCAGATTCGAATGAGATGTGATTGAGCAGCCAATTCGATAACTAATGTATTATTTGGGCACAATATATAACAGCCTCAGATGTTTTGTCTGCCCAGCGCTTCAACCCAGGGCCATGTGTGGGTGTTTGTTTGTGTGTTTGTTTTGTGTGTTTGTTTGTGTGTGTGTCCCCATTACTGCCAGATCTCTGTTCAGAATCTCTATCTTTTTAATATGTGGCTCCAGAATCGCTAGCAAAGCATCAAACTGTTCCACTGACATTAAAACAGTAAATTTTGAATCTCTAGGGATAAATTCGCTACTCCTTGATAAGGAGATGAAACTACTCCTCCCTCTCAGCGCAATTTCAGGATTGGATGGACGTAACATTTTCTCTTTCTTCTCTTTTCAATAAGCGAGAGGGCAACAAAATCAACCTCACTGCTTGACGAATCCATTTTGGTATTTTTGCGTTTTTTTGCGCAAAGGTTTAATGAATACGCATCGGACTCGGTGTGCAAGGTTTCTATGTGTCGACGAATTTTAAGGCTGGCGGACACGAAAAAACGCATCCGAAAATGTCATACTCCGTGTGCAATGGCCTTAACACGTTACACACAATTAGCCAGTTCCTCAACTATATTAGGAACTGGCTAATAGTCAATAGTCATTAAAATAGTCCAAGTGACTACAGTGGCTCAATCTTAACTTTATCAAACGACGAGAACACTTTCTTGTGCACAAAAAACAACAAAAATACCTACTTTATTTCAACTATTCATTCACTTCTCTCTGTGTCTCAGAGTCAGGTAACTAAAGCGCGTAAAGCTCCTGCTTATCTGTACTTCACACGCATCACACACATGACCAGCGTCGGCCAATAGTGAGCCTCCGTGTGACGTAGCTCTGCGCTATGATACTACGTCAACTGACTAGAGGCCCATAGAGAAGGAAGTGAATAGTTTAAATAAAGTCGTTGTTTATGTTTGTTTTTGCGCACAAAAAGTTTTCTCGTTGCTTGATAAAGTTAAGAGTTGAGCCACTGTAGTCACTTGGACTATTTTAACCATGTCTTTAATAACTTTTCGAGGCCAGTGTGGTGGAAAATTTTAAACGGAATATTAAGCTAACCATGTTTTAACATTTGACCTCATTTAACCAGCTAAATCTCTGAGACAATGTACTAAGACATTCTGTACTTCAGATGAATGTATGTGTGTCAAACACCTGACTGTGTGTATAAATAACAAATATGGGAAATGGAACTAGACAGATGACTAAGTTAGAATCATTAAAACAAAGTCTCCTCTACCCAGTAACAAAGAGAGAAAACGCAAAAGTGGCGTTGCGTTATCACTTTTTATTCTTCGTTTTAGACGAGTGTTTTGGGTGGGAAATCCGCGTGCATATGGTGATTCAAAAGTGTGTGAAATTCAATGTAGTATGCACTCCAGGCGGCTAGGTGGTGATGTGAAGCACTGCCACACAATAACACCAGTCCACGCGCCTGCGTACAGTCAGGGTGGGAGAAAAAATCGATCCATCGATGCATTAATTCTCTCCTCCAGCGATCTCTGAATCGACTCTAAAATTCCAGAGTCGATTCTGAGTTTAGTTTTTAACCAGATGTGCAATGACGCTGAGTTCGCGTCATTGCACACCCATATCATCAACACCCCATATTCTGCTTGCTTCCAATTCCTCACATAGGCCTACACCAGTCAGTGGAGGAAGTACTGAATTTCAGTACTTAAGTAAAAGTACAAATAACCAGATAAATATTTACTTTAGTAAAAGTCGAAGTAACACAATGACAACCATACTTAAGTAAAAAGTAAAAAGTACCTGATTTTAAATGTACTTTAAGTATTAAAAGTAAAAGTACTTGCATAACAATTTATTCTCTTAATGTCTATTTTCTAATGATTAATAAAACATTCATTCTAACTCATTCAACCTAATACTCATATAATGATGGAAAAAATTAGTTGTCACCATTTCTGAAACAAGCTTGCAATTAATTAGGCAATATACACATCATGCTTATCCTTACTATATGTTAATAACTATGTTTGGCAGTTAAACGTGATTAATTTATGGTGTAATTCTGAACCTCTTGGCTTGCCATAATCCTAACCAACCGTATATTACACACGGTGCGTTTCCTATGCACGTAAATACAAATTTTCGTGTATAAATTGCACGATAAATGCACTGCGTGCGAGGCGCATTTAGTGTGACCGAGTTGATATATCTATGGCAACCAAACGTCACTGGTGAGACAAACGTGCAAGGCGGACGGACGGTCAGATTACGTTTTGGCAGGGGAAAAACTGGTCAGAAAATGTAACAAAAATGTAACAGAAGTTGTAGAAATGTAGTGGAGTAGAAAGTATAATAATTGCTGCAAAATGTAACGAAGTAAAAGTAAAAAGTATGCACTATTTATTCTACTTAAGTAAAGTAAAGATACGTGAAAAATGTACTTAAGTAAAGTAACAAAGTATTTGTACTTCGTTACATTCCACCACTGGCCTACACACACCACTCGAACCTTCCGTTAAATAATCTTTCATAAATTTCGGAAAGATTGAAGCGAATCACGAGGACATTCACAGGCTTCATTGCACGCGCTGTGTGAGAGACGCGCACTTTCTTTGATGTTACACTTGAAGTGTGCTGTCTCGCCCGTTGGTATATTTTCCTTCACGAATGCTCTACGAAGTCATCATTTATGTGGTTTGGAATGCAGTGGACTTATATATTTAAAATATGAACCTCACTATAACGGAAGACTGCTTTCAATTTCAAATCCTCACGCGCGCTTTGTTTGTGTAGTAACTGCTCGCGCATGCAGCTGTGTGTCTCCGTGGTTTAATGTACTTGTGCAAAATTAACGTAAACACAGCCAGTTATGTCTTAAGGGATTAAACGGACAGGACAAACCACATTACTTCTTATATTTCAAAAGAGATGCGTGCGTGAATGCAGCTTAATAGATCTCCTGCAGCAGTCTATGTTGTCATAGTAAAAAAAACTACAGTAGGCTAAAGATGAAGAAAATTCACTCACAGTTCTTGAATGGAAAACGTTCAGATCATCGCAACAGCGTTCTCATCCTTCAGCGTCATATAGGAACGTTCTCATATGACAAAAGACGTTATGCTACCACGCATGGTACCCTTTATCGTTTATATAACACGCGCTGTGATGGTTTCAGGTTTAGGTGTTGGGTAGGGTCCAGTAGTCTCATATTACGCTAAAGGATTTATGGCAGCCTAGACCTCAGCGTGTTATATAAACGATAAAGGGTACCATGTGCGTCAGTATAGCGCCGTTTTGTCATAAAGCGCTTTATGTGACGCTAAAGGATGAGAACGGGCTCGATAATCTATAGGCTACTGAAAGCACTTTTTGTTTGTTGTTTATCTATGCTCCTCTTTATTATTTGCTACTTGCTTGTATGATTTGAAGTTATATTAGTTTAAAAATCTTAACATTCACTGTTTTAATTATTTAGTAGAAAATTTATTATAAAAAAAAATTATTTAAAAAAGTAGGCCTACTTAATTATATAAACTAATGAATTAAGTGGGTGCATGTATGACGACTCTGGAATCGGTTCGTGACTCCCAGAATTGGAATCGGATCGTGAGGTGTCCGAAGATTCCCACCCTAGCGTACAGCCTTCACTGTCAAGCAGACTTTTGCGTTTTTCCGTTTACACAGGGAACGCGGCTGTGAAGCGTTTTAAGATTTCCACTCTGGAGGGTGGTTTCATTTTTTTGTGTTTTTAAGCCCCAGAACACCTTTGCCGTGTAAACGAAAGGCACATCCGATAAATATTTTTACGTTTTCACCTGCGAGTGTTCTCGTGTAAACAGGGCCTAATTGGTCATCGCCTTCACCTGTGTCCTGTTAATTATCTAATTACGTTCCTTTTGTTTGTAACATTAAAAATAGTAGGGTTTACCTTTCAGTCAAAAATGTATTAAATAATACTTGATTTCAACAGTTACTCTCCCAATTTAATCAAATGGAAAGCATGCTCTAAAAATCCACCCATTCAGTTTCACTTAATGCAACAAAACGTTCCTATCACCATCTGTGGTTGACCGATGAATTTGCCAATTGTTTGGAGTTGTTCTATCTACAATAGTTCTTCTGAGAGCTTCTTAACAGATGCATCTGATTTTGTTCCCTATGTCAGGATCCACACTAAGATCATTGAAAATGAGAAGAAAGACCTACAAGGCATATATCTGAAAAATATACGAGAAATATGAGCCAGTAGCATGTCTGTGGCAATAATGGGATTTTGTTCATTTTTATTCACCAAATGATTCCATAAGAGCACCTTTAATGCACCAAGTTGTTTAGCAACTGCCTTCTGGCTAATAAACAGATGAGCAATATTTGTTTATTGTGTTTTTTATTACTAAATCTAATTACTTTATGAACATTCATTTCTTTCATGATATTTCCGTAACCTTTTCTTATTTAAGAAATCTGCCACTTGATTATCATCAGTTTAAGTCCTTCACTTGCCTGAGAATTACCTCTTACTAAAACAAAAACAACAAAAGATCTATCTGTAATTGAACACTTCTATATGTGAAAGCTGAAAAGACTACACTGAGCAATCAGCAGCATTCCTCCACATTTGGCACGACGACAGCTGTTTATCAATGACTTATTTCTTATGAGGGCCACTGGGCTGATCTTTCAGGAGAATGCATCACGCATTGTATCTGCTCGAGCCCAGAGAAACGTGTCTCGACTTAACAATAGCCACATGAAAAGCACCGCAATCGATATTTCTTCCCACTAATTGAGAAGGGCTTTTCATCTGAACTGGTCTCATCGGGCCTGTGGTGCAGCATGAGGCGAGAAGGAGATTGGTAGAAGCAGCAATTCTGTATTCGGTCCACACAGCATCTGGCTTGTGTATCTTTACTGTCCTCTTTAAAAGTTCTGTCAGCTGCTGGAAATGCAGTTCAATTGATATAAATGGGAATTCATCTCAATTGCAATGCTGCACGTGGATTGCGCTTGATACCTTTTTAGAGCTGTTTTAGAGTTGTTGTATTTCTTTGAATCAGTGTGATTGCTGCTATTTCCACAATAAATGTCATAAGCCGATATTTTGAGATTTTTTCAAAGCCAGAACCTGAGCACAAATATAACAGCAGAGACTCCGCAGGATGAGATCTAGTCTGAGGAACAAATAGTTATCCTAATCTTAAGACCGAACCCATATTTGCCTGGATATATACATTTGTGTATAGTGTCTTATGACATAATATAAGACATAGAGGGCCCCATTTTAAGGATCTAAGCGCATGGTCTGAAAGCGCAAGTGCACTTAGGGGCGTGTTCGAATCCACTTTTGCTAGTTTAACAACAGAAAACACGAACTGAACGCATCTCCAAACGGATTTGCTCGTGCATGAGGTTAAAGCAGAACATCTACGGGACAAGCCGGATCCCACCATATCTTTATGTACAAATTGATAATCTTTTACATTGTAATCCTTTTATTTTTTATGTTTGGCATGTTGTGTGTTGCTGTGCATCCCTGTGTGTGTAATATGTAGTGTACACTCGTTGAGGTTGGTATTTAAACAACGTGGCGCAGGGACGTGAAAATGATAATTGCGTCGGGCTGAAGCTAGCGAAACACAGGTCGTGCCTGAAACTGCATTATGGCAAGCAATTTTAACTTTTATTTATTTCCAGGATATTAATCCTTGATATCAACAAATGCATTTTCACTAAGTTAAGATGATAATTATTGACATCAGGAATAATATTTTCACTAGTAATGCTAATGATATCAACAATTGAATTGCAGCTAGTAAAAACTATTATCCTTGATTTCTGTAAATGTATTTTCAGTAGCGAAATGTCACCATAGGCAGCCATTCAAAATTATTTTGTTGATATACAAGAATTGATTTCTTACTAGTTAGGAATACAATTTTTATTAGTAAAAAAACTTTATATTTGATACAAGGGAATTCGATTGTCACTAGTTTAAATGTCTGTTCTTTGATATCAACAATTGAATTGCTACAAGTAACAATGTTCCTTTTTTCATATCAATAATCACATTTTTACTAGTGACAATGTTAATTTCTGATATCATGAATGTGATTGTTACTAGTAAGAAGCCATTTTAGATATCTGAAACATTATTGATTTCATAAATACATTTTCAGATATCAAAAATGAACATTTTTACCGGTTCAATTCAATTGTCGATATCAAGTATAAACATTTCAACTAGTAACAACTGAATTATTGATATTAGGAATTACATTGTTACTGGTAACAAAAGTAATTATTAATATCAAAAATTATATATTGATTTTGAATGGCAGGCCGACATTTCACTAGTGAAAATACAATTACATTTTTAATACCAACAATTCATATCCTGGAAATAAATAAAAGTTCAATCGGCTTGCCATACTGCATTGCTCCGGGTGTATGTATAGGGCCCATAGTGTCATACAACATTATGTGCCCAAATTTTTACCTAAATGAAAAAATAAGACAATAAACTTAATAAGTGATGTGTTCAGCTGGCTATATTGTCAGCATTTCTAATCTGGCTTTATTTCATATATAAAATTAAAAATCATTCAAAGGCAGACAGGATGATAAAGGTCTCGAATCCCTGCTGATTCAGTTTCGAGCTTCCTACAACCCTCAGTCAAAAAACAAACTCCTTAGAGGAAAGCGAGTTAACGACCCATGTCTTAACACACATGCACACACTGGCACAAGACATATGCTTTATCAAATGAGTATGCACCTTGTTTCCCTCCCTCAGCGTCATGTCAGCTTCTCAGAGCTGATGGTTCATGAACAGATGAAAAATGAATGCAGTTTCATATTTATTTTTTAAGCAATACGTTACGAGAGGCTACTCCGTGTCCTGCCTAACAACACTCTTATTTCCGTGATCATATTGACAATAGCATTGCGACTGGTACTTTGCTGGAAAACTACATAGTTAAATTATGGACCAATTAATACATTTAGATAGACACCACACATTACAATGTTGTGTAGATACCTTTTAATATGATAATTGGATAAGACTTTTTAAGATTACTTACAGTGTTATTGGTACATGGTCACTACATGTGACTTACTGTAATAATAACAGTAAACTATGTATGATTACATGCCACTAACCCTAAACTAAACCCGTAACCTTTTCCTATAGCAAATACACATTGTTTAAGGCACACTTTGAAACTTTTGGCTCTCTTACATGTTAAATAAAACTGCATGCTAAGGAACATCGCTAAGATTAGATCTATGGTTTCTAAAAAAGAGATGAAGATGCTTGTTCATGTTTTTATTTCTCTCATCTGGATTATTGCAATGTACAAATCCTCCATGGACAAACTGCAAGTTGTACAGAATGCAGCTGCAAGACTTTTGTCAAAGACCTACAGGAGATCACATATCACACCTGTGCTTAAGGTTCTTCATTGGCTTAGTTTCTGAGTGCAGTTTATAATTTTAACCATTACTTACAGAGCCTTGCATGGTCCAGCTCCCTCTAGATCCAGAATATATTGCATGCATACACTTATGGTTGCTCTCTGAGGTCAAGAGGCCCAGACTGAAGATTTTTTAACTGTTCCCAGAACACTGTTTTAAAACGAGGTGATCGTGCTTTCTGTGTGGTGTCTGGAACTCTCTTCCATTAGCCTTGAGAACTTTGGGTAACACTTTATTTCAATAGTCCACTTTAGACATTCTACTAATTATAAGTAACTTTTCAACTACATGTCAACTAACTGTCATTAGAGTATTATAGACTGTCAGCTTAATATCTGCTAACACTTTATTTTGTTGGTCCCCCAACAGACATCAAACTGACTATAAGTAACTTGGCGACTTCAAGTAAATTTATTCTGACTAACCCAAACCCTAACACCTAACCATAACCTAACAGTCTACCTAACAGTCTACTATAATATACTAATACTCTAATGAGTGTTAGTTCACACATAGTTGAAAATAAGCACTAGGGGGCCTAAAGTGTGCCAAGAAAACATCCCCCACACCATTACACCACCACCACCACCAGCCTGCACAGTGGTAACAAGGCATGATGGATCCATGTTCTCATTCTGTTTACGCCCAAATTCTGACTTGAGAATATGAGAATTTGAAATCGAGACTCATCATACCAGGCAACATTTTTCCAGTCTTCAAATGTCCAATTTTGGTGAGCTCTTGCAAATTGTCGCCTCTTTTTCCTATTTGTAGTGGAGATGAGTGGTACCCGGTGGGGTCTTCTGCTGTTGTAGCCCATCCGCTTCAAGGTTGTGTGTGTTGTGGCTTCACAAATGCTTTGCTGCATACCTCGGTTGTAACGAGTGGTTATTTCAGTCAAAGTTGCTCTTCTATCAGCTTGAATCAGTTGGCCCATTCTCCTCTGACCTCTAGCATCAACAAGGCATTTTCGCCACAGGACTTGCCGCATACTGGATGTTTTTGCCTTTTCACACTATTCTTTGTAAACCCTAGAAATGGTTGTGCGTGAAAATCCAGTAACTGAGCAGATTGTGAAATACTCACCCAGCCCATGTGGCACCAACAACCATGCCACACTCAAAATTACTTAAATCACCCTTTTCTTTACCATTCTGACATTCAGTTTGGAGTTCAGGAGATTGTCTTGACCAGGACCACACCCCTAAATGCATTGAAGCAACTGCCATGTGATTGGTTGATTAGATAATTGCATTAATGAGAAACTGAACAGGTGTTCCTAATAATCATTTAGGTGAGTGAATATATATATATATATAGGATGGTTCAGAGGCCATGATGGACAGAGGCCACTGGGCAAATGTGGCCAGGACACCGGGGTTACACCCCTACTTGTTTCGAGCAAGGACATCCTGGGTTTTTTTTAGTGACCACAGAGAGTCAGAAGTGGTCACAAAAGAAGAGTAGTGTCCCCATCACTACACTGGCAGCGTTAGGACCCACACACACCACAGGGTAAGCAGCGCCCACTAGTGGCCTCACTAACAGCTCTTCCAACAGCAACCTGGTTTTCACAGTAGTCTCCCATCCAGGCACTGACCAAACTCAACCCTGCTCAGATTCAGAGGGGAACCAGTCTTGGGCTACTTGGCAACTTTACTCTACGGATATGATGGGACACACTCGGTGAAACCGTCCTGTCATGACTAATATATAAACACTTATTAGGCTTAAGAATCAGGGTAAAACAAAAACCCTTTTAAAAAGAAGGGTTACTTATATATTTAAATGTAGTTAATTTTGAACAAAAACTTTACATAATGTGTTTTTAACTAATATTTCTGAATTCTTAAAAGAAAAATTACACTACCAAAAATAAGATGTAACCCATACTTGCTCTAGAACAATGATTCAGATAAATAGGCAATATCTATTTGATATTTTGCTTCTAAAGAAGGTTCTTATAGATGGTACTTTTTATTGCATTGGTATGGTTTGAACATACACTGAAGTACTGAAGTCAAGTATGTGTTCACCTGATAGCCTGGACTCTCCTTGCAGTGAAGACAGCTCAGGCACAGATATCTTGATGTTCCGTTTGAGTGACCAAAGCCAAGATCCATTTGCTCCTTGTGCTGCTCTGCCCGACACACCATTATATCAGACAATCCTGTAACTTCTCCTTCAAGAGAAACGGTTGAACTGTTCACCTATGCCCTACAACCACAGACCTGGTAAAAACAAAAAAAAAAAAAAAAAAAAAAATAGAATCATGCCAATTAAAAGTTTTACGGAGAATACAGAAGAATTGAAACATGCATGCCCATTTGAGGGCGAGAGAAGTTATTACAGATAAACACAATTAATGAACTATGTGTGAACTGAATGTATTTGTGAGTAAATGATCTGTAGTAGTTCATCTTTATAACATGTGATTTCATAATTAATTATATTGTCTTTGAAATATGGTTAAAATGTACTTTCATTTAATTTCTATTCTATTTTCAATTCATAACCCTACCAGTCTACTAATCCTCAACTCTAAATAAGAGTTAATAGACGTACTGTAAGTGCAACGTTACTTATCAGTCAACAGAATGCGTTAAAGATGACCATCAAAATAAAGTGAAACCTACATTTGTAATGATGAAACCTACATTTCAAATAAAATAACTTTAAACGTAATATCAAATAACCAGCCTGGTCTCATTGTTAATACGTAGGTATTTTACGTTTTTACAAAGATAGAAAACGTACTTTTTACTACGTTTGGATAGATGCTGAAACGTATAATGTCAGACGTATCTGCAACATTTAAACGTAACATTATTACGTTTACAGCTCACAAAACGTTAACTACGTAGATTCTATATCATAAAGATATCTGTATAATTTCCCTTTTTACCATTTTATAGATAAATGTAAGATCCCGTAACCCTAATCCCAAACCTAAACATACCCATTTTATGCTGCTACGACATTAATATGCATAAATTGTTATACGTACAAATGTGTACGTTGGTGGATTCTGTTCATATGTAAATAATTTACGTTTTTGTGCTGTCAATACAGCGATAAATATTCTACGATTTAGTACTGTAAATACGTCAGTATTATACGTTTCTCCACATTTAAAACGTAAGTTATATGTCCGTATAGATAAAGCGACACTTTACGATACAAATACATACATATTCTCATGAGATCACGTTGCAAATAACTCACTGGACTTCAAATTTTGATATTGTAATAAGGTTCAGATGTTGTAGGAAGGAGGCATGGAACTGGCAAACGTTCAACAATTTTTAAATACAGTTTGTTTTCCGAATTTTTTTCTGGAGGTCACAGGAATATATTTCAGTTTTTAATTTTTAAAGATATTTTTGTTACATTTGTACAATATACTATGACCGCAAGGCCTTAAAGCTAGCAGACATGAATTGAAAGCCACACATTTTTATTTCAATTGATTTCGTGTTGTTTTTTTACATTTCAGCAGTAGGCAATGTTGAGTTATGGCACATTGAGTTATTACAACAGAAATACAAATAACCGCTTCAATTTTCACATCTGCAGGATCAATTTTCCAAATCATTGCTGGATGACTGCATGTATGTCTACAAACACAAAACTAATTTCACTGGTTCAAGTGGTGCTGTTTAAGTGATTGCAAACAATATTATTTGTCATGTGCTTTAACCTTGCGTTCGTCCGTGTCATTATAAATACAGACAGCGTTTCCGCCAGGTGAATTTTTCAGAATCGTTCCTCTTCATCATTCATCCGAAGCAAATACATGCTTGCTTCTGTGTATGCTTGAGGGCAGTTCTTCCCTGTAACATCACTGCATCTCAGAACAACATCTTAGCAAAAAATAGCCGAGTCAAATCAACACGACAGCATTAACCCTCGCTGACTGAGCAGTACCCAGGGCTCTCACACATATTTTACCCTCCTTGTGTATTTACATACTACTGTTAAACTCACATATTCACTGTAATGTCAACATTGCTGGGTGCTTTCCATCACTTTGAGGGCACCAACAGAGCAGCAGAGAGAAAATAGCTGCAGGACAGTTTTCAAAGGGAAGTGCAGAAAACAGCATGCAAGGCCAACATTTCTCGATTTAAGTGCTTAACATGAAGGACTTACTGTATGTTTCTGTTTATCATTATGTAGAATAGTTCATCATTAAGTAGACTAACAGTGAGATATTCAACCCTTGGAACCCCAGCTTATGCTACCGGAGGAAGGAAAGTCTCTGAAATGTAACTGTGAGTCATTGTTTATTCTTCTGCAATGCTCCAATCACTTTGACTTCATTGCTATGCCGACAAGGTGGGTTTATGCAACGTTCTCTTCTCATACTAGAGCGGTAAAGCATGGTGAGAAGGCGGCCTGTCAGATGCCAGTTTGCTGTGAAATTAACATAATTAGTGAAGGTCATTCATATGCATAAGGTTAAATGTTTTAGAGGCTGATATATGCGAGTTGTTTCTTAACAAATAAATGAGACTCACAATCAGTATTAAAGAGGCAAACAGAGTTCACAATTTTCAATGGCCGTTTACTGGATTTTTTTACTTGGTCGCTACAGGCAAGTCTAATCAATTAGAAAAGTCAGGTGGTGGGAACTGTACTAAGTTTGGTAAATGTAGCTTGAAAGATGTCGCAGAAGTTAAAGACAAAAAGGTCAGGGATCTTGCAAATTAAAACACTAACAACTTCTATTTATGTCCGCACAAATTATGGTAACAGGAGCAGATCATTGATTCATAAGACTTATTGGTAACACTTTACAATACGGGGCGCCAATAGCATTAATTCATCCTTAACTAATGCACAGATAATCATGAGTTAATGCATACACTCATGAAGAACTAAACCATTAATTAATGATCACTGCATCAGCAACTAATGAAGAGTCAATATGATTAATAGATTAAGTAATAAATGAATTGCTATTAATTCAATGTGTCATTGTGTATTAATTACTTAATAACATGTTTACTAACTAATAGTGTAAATTAATGTGTTAATTACCACAATTAGTCAAAGCTGTGCACTTCAACTTCCAGTTGTCTGCTTTAATTAATCATTAGCTAATGATTTGCAGAAGGTATCATTATGTTATGAGCTTTTACTTGTTGGGGCACATCGTTATTAACTAGAGTTATTTAGTAGTTGTAGTAATTTGCACATGAATTTGCACAAACAATTAAGTAATTAATCATGTATTAATGCATATTAATGTACCTGTCATATTATCTGGAAGTTGAAATACAAGGCTTTAGCTCATTCTAAAATATTAACATATTAATTAACACAATTAGTAAAATGAGTTATTATGGAATTAATCCACAATTACATATTTAAGTAATAACAATTCTTGTATGAACTAATACATTAACTTTATGTTCCTATTGTGGTAATCATTAATTAATAGCTTAAATAATCATTAGTTACACATTAATTCAGTATTATCTGTGCATTAAGTTAAGCATGAATGAATGCTTATTAGTGCACACGTATTGTAAAGTGTTACCGATTTATTTGCATGTGGTTCCTTGTAAGATACTATATTATGACCATTTCCATTGTTAGGCAAGCGCAGACAGACAGATGATGATCAGGAAAACAATTCAAATTCAAAGTTTAATAACAATCCAACAGGTAATACATACTAATACATTTACACATTCCCATCATAAACAGCTCCAATTGTGTAGCTTTTCTACTATAGTAAACTTGTTCTATAGTTGTAATGCAAAGCACAAGTAAGTCCTATGAAACATATATGTTCACGATAAAAGAGCTCAATGACTGAAATGACATTGTTGCTCCAGAAGATGCGCTTTTATCCTACACGCGTCATAGTGTGACAGTGTGGTAAATGAGGATGCCCTCATCCTAGGGCATCATATAGGTAACGTTTTTGATATTGCAGTCTAAATCCAACGCACATGGCACCCTTTCGCGTCAATATAACACGCTTCGGTTCATGGGTGGGTTTAGGTCTGGGGTAGTGTTAGGGTTAGACCACTAGGAGGCGCCTTACACAGCTTTATTACTTAAGAGTAATAGAGCCAGGTGGTGGTGATAATAGAGGGTGATAGGTAATAGAGGGGTGGTAATGGCACAGTGCCTTTGGTGTGAGAGACCCGGGTTCCACTGTGAGACACCAATGTGTCCCTGAGCAAGACACTTAACCCCTAGTTGCTCCAGAGGCTCGCGACCTCTGACATATATAGCAATTGTAAGTCGTTTGGGATAAAAGCGTCAGCTAAATGAATAAATGTAATGTAAATGTAAAAGTACAGATACCCCTTGATAAATTTTACTCAAGTACAAGTAAAAGTTTTTCCAGTAAGATGTCTATTTAAGTAAAAGTACTGAAGTACTTGTTTTTAAAAGAGTACATTTTCTAAATATTGCATTACTACTGCCACAGTGCTTACAATTATGGACAGAAACGTCTGACATGGAGTTATGAACGATGTAAATGTTAATACCTTGGAGAATGTCAAAGGAACTGAAAGTAAAATCAAGTCATATTCATCTTTTTACCATGTTATGCCAAATGAAAATTTCTGAAAATTGGAATAGTCTGGCGGAGGTGGGGCACATTCCCAGGGGATAGGACCTTCTGCATCTCCATCCATTGTTTCATGGTTTCGTTCTCTTATCTAAATCTGGCCATTGAATTGACTTTGTGGGGGAAGCTGAAGGTGATTGCCGATAGGCTGTCCCAATCAGTGGCGCCTGCAGCAATCCAATCACGTTTGAGAGGGAAACAACAAATTGAGGTTTTCTGAGATTTTTCTTTTTCCATTGTTTTATAAGTAGATAACGGGTACTCAGCGGTTATGGATAGATGTAGTGGAGATAAAGAGTACAATAATTCCCTCTCAAATGTGTATGAGTCATGAGTACTCCCCAAAAATGATACTCAAGTAAAGTACAGATCCCTCTAAATTGTACTTAAGTACAGGACTCAAGTAAATGTCCTCCATCATTGACCAGGCTCTGCGTTTGTTAGTGCCACTCATCGGACACTTTCTGACTGCTGCCATATGTACAACAACCAGTGTGGTAAAACAGATTCACATTCATCTGTTTTTGATCAAACACGAACGCGCTTTCTAGCAATGATTACTACAATGTTCAGTGATGTGCAAATTAAAAACAATATTTTGACTTCTAAAGGCACTTTTAGGTTAATTTCTTGGGGCTTATGTTAGCAAATATTGTTACTAATTGGGTTTAATTGAATTAAATATTCAACATGATGTGAATATCACATCATATAAGCATAAGCATGAATTCAGGATGTTGGTTTGTCAGAGACAATGCAACAAGACTTCTTAGTCAAATGTTAGTTTAAGCAGTATTGTGACGCAAGAAGCAATCAGTTCTATGACGTCACAGAATAACAACTCTGGAAATGGTGAGTAAAATTTCAAGAGCGGAGTCTTTTGATGTAAGTCTGCCTCTGCAACAGAATTATGGCTCTAAATTGGTTTCAAGGGACTGCAGCGATGCATGAAATAATGTCCTGTGGCATGTTGCGAAGACTGACTCCCAATGGTAGCACGCACTGAAATAGCCATACGACCAAGATTTCCCGTCTCATCCTGCAGTGGGAACATGCATATTTCCCTTCTGATTAACAACCACTATCAGAATAATCAAATCTGGCAAAGATTCAGCAGAAATGAAGTGGTTCATCAACATCCTTTTCACAGAGAGCTCTCCTACGCCGTGCAAATCATGTGCTATAATGAGAAATGAGGCTGGAATGTGCAGACAGGAGTCTGGTTTACCCAGTAATGCCTCGCTCTTAGGCAGGTATGTCATTAAAGGACACTCGGATCAACGGAAGACACCCACTTAGCACAGAAGACCAGAGCAGCCACGGAAAATAATAAAATAACGGCAGCTCCAGGTAGACTTAACTGCAATTTTCCAGCCCGGCACTGAGCTTTTCATGGGGAAAAAGGGATGAAAATGGTGATCTAATTGAATCTCCCTGGTAGCTTTCACCATGACTATGGAAACATCAAAGCCCATCGTGGAATGATGGATTTGAACAATTTGTCTAGTTATTTTGCTTTTGGCGGGCACACTAGCCACTGAAATTTCATAACCAGTTCTACATGCTTGAAACTTCAAAGGCTGCAACAGCGAAGCAAGTAAAAGAAAGATTGTACTTCCAGCGCAGAAAGACACAGCCCACACGTCGCACATATTGCAACTGCATTGCACATTAAATATCACCTAAACAGATGATTCACACTATGCGCTTTGAATAACCATTTAGTAACTAAATTTGGCTGTAGGAAAACGGAGGACAAGAAAAAACACACACGAACTTTGCTTTTAATTACCCGTATGGTTTTCACTTTTTCATCAGTGTTTCTATCCATATCAGAAAAGGGAGCAACAGTGCCTGACCTTTCCTATGGTTTCTATGGCAACAGAAAATGGGGTAAGAATTTCAAGCACGTTCAATAAATTCCTCTTTGGTATCTCAGCACAGAAAGCAAAGCACTGAGCAATTAATCAGGGGTTTTTGGGGAGGAAAAAAGTATAAAGGACACAGAAAAGGAGACTTATCCAGACAGGAGGTTGAGAAAGCCATTTCTTTTCTACTTGATATATTCAAATGATCAACTCAATAGTCAGAGGCGTTTTTAATATGTCTTAGATCAAATATAGAGCATGTACATGCGGTCGTGGGGGCGGCTTTAATCTTAGTGGATATCTTTACATATTAACATGAAAATGAAAAGGAAGTGGATTAAGAGAGCAGACCTTTTTTTAAGCGAAAGGGCTCTCCTCACATATTAAACATGAAGCTGCGAAAAACTGAATTATTGTAATGTCAGGTATTCCCTCAGGGCGCGTCAGATGGACTAGCGCTCTGCTCAGGCCAACGGAGATGTAGAAATCCAATGAAAACTTTAAATATGGTACTAGTTCTCAGATGTATACAGAGAGAAAAAAAAACTCTTTTGGCAAAAAGGTACATTTTAAGTCCTATTTACTTCTTAATACACATTCCTGGTGTGTTTGTTTTGCACAATTCAACAATAGAATGCTGCAATCTTTCTTCAAAATGTAATCACTTGCTACGCCTCTGAAATGACAGTATTTTTCGACTAATGTCACAAATTCCTCTTATTTTTCAAGCCTTGTAATCAAATATGTTCTTTACCTCTATCCTGGGATGTAACACAGCACATGTGTGTGTAATAATAATACAATTGTTTTTGTTATTATATATATATATATATATATATATATATATATATATATATATATATATATATATATATATACCTATAATAAAATAATATGTTTTTTTATTTTATTTTTTGGTAAAACCTTTCTCATGTAAAGCTATGCTCTTTCCATTTGTTGCTCAGCTCAATTTTTGTATGCATTAGCTGTTGACATTTTTATTAAATGTTCCAAAATTAAATATATTCAAAATTAACAAAAATCATAATATATATAAACATTTATCATTATAGTGAGTTCAATTTATGTTTTTTGGTTGTTTTTGTAGGTTTTACTCATTTTAAATGGTTAACTTTTAAGGAATTAATTTGAATAAATATTACTCAATTCTAATTTGTTAAATTTAATTAATAAAACCGCTTGTAATCTGTTGCTACATTTTTATATATATTTGTTTTTATTATATAAAGCATATTCATTTTAACAGTGCAGAATTGATATACAGGCAATATTAAATACAAAGACGAGGATGTGAAAATAGAGAGCAGAGTTTTAAACATTTATGATGTTTTGCTTGTATATAGAGCTGTCACTGTAATATCTTATGAGTTCTGACACATCACTGTCCTTCACTGACTTCCTCTTCGCAACTTTCTTAACTTTGAGTTAGGAAATCTTTGACGTAACTTCCATGAACGCAGCACACGTATAAGTGGCACAAATCAGAATCGAAAAGATCAGATTCCATGTGGTTTGGGCTGTTCACACTGTCATGACAAAAACATATCGAGTCACATGAGGAGAAAAAAAATTGGCATACTATTGTATACTCTATACTTTTGAAGTTATTTAAAAAAAAACTGTCCTGGCTCTTTCAAGCTTTATAGTGGCATTGAATTGACCCCTTGAGCCATGCGGAGTTCGTTTATGAGGAAGGATGCACTTTTATGGACTTTGAAACAGAAACCATTATAAAGCTTGGAAGAGCCAGGACATTTTTTAATATAACTCAGATTGTCATATACACTTGGCTTCAGGATAATCTTGGGGTAATTTTCATCTTTGGACGAACTATCCCTTTAATCCTGCATAAAGCTTAATGTGAGCAAACAGAAATGAATCATTAGTTCAATTAAATGAATCCATTTAATTGCTGATTTTCAAGACACACTCTTTTCCTGAGCCCGTAGAAACAGCTGTAGGCCGGTGATGTCGTCGTGTTGACGCTACAGGCAGATTTCCAGAAGGACGCATCATCGCAATTAGCTTGATGAGCAGCTATGGGGAAAAAGAAGAATAATTAGGGTGTTTTTCTGACTGTTTAGGTCAGTGTCTGTGACATTTGATAGACTGATTCCTGTGTTCCCTCAAACCACACAGTTTCACACTTACTAGCGAAGCTACTGTGGGGAATCGGTGGGAGATGTCATTAGATTAATGTTTGCTATCTGTATAATTACACATAATGGTGTGCTATCATTTATGGGCTTGCTTTGGCTCTGATGTGTACTGTCGTATGCTAACATGTTGTACCATGAAGCCAAGCCTATAGTTAAATTAACATATATTAATCTTCTATTGCATTGTGTTATAGTGTGTGCATTTTTAATGTAATTGGCAAATATTATTTTTAATACTGTAAGTCATCGTGTTCACAACTCATTTACTAAAAAATGTAGGGTGGGACTTTACATTAACATTAACTTCCATTAAATTACTATTGGGAATATTTTAAGAAGCTCCATTACCTACAACAGTAGCCTAAACAATACCTTATTTAAAGTAAATTCCATTTTCAGGTAACACAGGGCAATGAATAATCATCTTCTAATACCTGAATTAGTTACTGAGTTACTCATGATTAGGGAAGATATGAACTAATCATGAACCAATGAAGAGCGATCCTTAACTATGGCATACGTGATTAGCAGCAGCCTTAAACATGTTAGTATATGTTTGATAGTTAATGCATTAATTAACATTTAGGTGCAAACTAAATCAATTAATGCCGCAAGCTACTTATGATTACGATTCCACCACATCCCAAAGATGCTCTATTAGGTTGAGATCTGGTGACTGTGGGGCCATTTTAGTACAGTGAACTCATTGTCATGTTCAAGAAACCAATTTGAAATGATTTCGAGCTTTGTGACAAGGTGCATTATCCTGCTGGAAGTAGCCATCAGAGGATGGGGACATGGTGGCTATAAAGGGATGGATATGGTCAGAAACAATGCTTCGGGTAGGCCGTGGCATTTAAACAATGCCCAATTGGCACTAAGGGGCCTAAAGTGTGCCAAGAACATCCCCCACACCATTACACCACCGCCACCAGCCTGCACAGTGGTAACAAGGCATGATGGATCCATGTTCTCATTCTGTTTACGCCAAATTCTGACTCTACCATCTGAATATCTCAACAGAAATTCGAGACTCATCAGGCCAGGCAACATTTATCCAGTCTTCAACTGTCCAATTTTGGTGAGCTCTTGCAAATTGTCGCCTCTTTTTCCTATTTTCAGTGGAGATGAGTGGTACCCGGTGTGGGTCTTCTGCTGTTGTAGCCCATCCGCCTCAAGGTTGTGTGTGTTGTGGCTTCACAAATGCTTTGCTGCATACCTCGGTTGTAACGAGTGGTTATTTCAGTCAAAGTTGCTCTTCTATCAGCTTGAATCAGTCGGCCCATTCTCCTCTGACCTCTAGCATCAACAAGGCATTTTCGTCCACAGGACTGCCGCATACTGGATATTTTTCCCTTTTCACACCATTCTTTGTAAACCCTAGAAATGGTTGTGCATGAAAATCCCAGTAACTGAGCAGATTGTGAAATACTCAGACCGGCCCGTATGGCACCAACAACCATGCCATGCTCAAAATTGCTTAAATCACCTTTCTTTACCATTCTGACATTCAGTTTGGAGTTCAGGAGATTGTCTTGACCAGGACCACACCCCTAAATGCACTGAAGCAACTGCCATGTGATTGGTTGATTAGATAATTGCATTAATGAAAAATTGAACATGTGTTCCTAATAATGCTTCAGGTGAGTGTATACTTGTATATATAACTTTCAATTGTAACTTTTATTTTGTTGACAGCCAGCAGCCGATAGACATGTGTAAAACCATGATGAACGAACAATAAACTAATAAATTTAAAACTTTTCCGTCAGATAGTACAGTCAGACGTCAAATTGAGGAAATGGCAAATGATGTGAAAAACATCTGATAGAGAAATTCAGTTCAGGGATTTTCCATTCAATTAGACGAGACGACTTTTGGCATTTGTGCAATACGAGGAATAATACTGCGACGTGCAAGGAATTTCTATTTTGCAAACCACTGCCAAGGCGAACTACAAGTGCCGAGATTTTTTCAGCCCTTGATGACTTTTTCAAAGAACACAATATTTCATGGCAGAAGTGTGAGGCGCTATGTAGCCAGAGCATTGAGTGGCAGCCAGACTGGATTGATTTGGCACATAAAGAGAGTAGCACCGGCAATAATTTGGACACATTGCATGATTCATAGAGAAGCTCTGGCCGCCAAAGATCTTCAGTGTTGAGTTCAGCAAGGTGTTTGATGGCTGTTGTTAAAACTGCAAAACTGATCAAACGGAAAGCATTAAATACGTATGCTATGTCAAGGCTTAGGAGTGAACACCTTCTCTTCTTTACCATTCAACTACGTGATGCAATCTATACTTTCTTGTGCGAAAAAGAGTGCACTAAACTGGCTCACGTTCACAGATAACCACTGGTTAACTAAGCTGGCGTATCTCACCGATGTTTTTGCAGAGTTGACCAAGTTGAGCACTTCAATGCAAGGAGAGATTCAAACGTCCTGCAGATATTCGGAAAAACTAGAGGCATTTGTTAAAAAAATGTCAGGATGAATAGAAAGAGTGGAGAGTGGTAACTTGGCTATGTTCCTTCAGTTGAGGAATATTCTGACAGCACTGACATTAAAGACATTGTGTGTGAGCATTTGGGGAAGCTTGTGCTTCAATTCCGAAAGTACTTCAATGATTCTGATGAGTGGTGCTGTGACAGCAAATGGATCCTGCTCCCATTCAGTGATGATGCTGCAGCAGGGTCAAGCTTAACTATGTAGAAGAGGATCAGCACATAGAGATGTCCACGGACTCTGTCAGGAGGCATGTGTATGATACACAACCCCTTGTGAAGATCTGGATAAGTTGCCAGACAGAACTTCCAGGGCTTACAGTAAATACAGTCTTTTACCCTTTCCAACTACACACCTCTGTGAGAGCGTTTTTTCCACACTGGCATATCTAAAGAACAAGTACAGGGCAAGGCTGGAACCAGATAATGATATGAGGCTGTCACGATGTACCACTATTTCACCACGAATAAATAGACTGTGTGGAAGTATGTAGAAATAGCTATACAAATATATAGAAAATTAAAACTCAGTCGGGTCTATTTAGACCCATGTTGTGCATCAAAGGGTTAAAGTATATTACAAACTGTTAATTTATACCCCAAAGAATCAAATTAAAGGAGTAGTTCAAAAAAACTTTTGCTGATAATTTACTGACCCCCATGTCATCCAAGATGTCCATGTCTTTCTTTCTTTAGTTGAAAAGAAATTAAGGTTTTTGATGAAAACATTCCAGGATTTTCTCCATATTATGGACTTTAATGGGAACCAAACGGTTCAAGGTCCAAATGAGAGTTTCATTGCAACTTCAAAGGGCTTTAAACTACAACAGACGATGAATAAGGGTCTTATAGGACCCTTTGAGTCATGACTCGGAAAAAGGTTTGTTCATTTTGATGAACGAGTTCGAACAAGAGAGTCACGATGCTCATCACAGAACAGAGCAAGGTGAGCATTTGTGCTTATAAAACGTAAACTTTTTTATTTATTTTTGAAATGACCAGATCGTTTCACTAAGATAAGACCCTTTTTAAAATAAAAGTGAACTACTCCTTTAACTTGTATGAAAATGCCATTATATGACCCCTGTAAGGAAAGAAATAAGCCTGTAAAACTAGTCAACCATTAACCGAATAAAATAAATGCAAAATGGTGCTGCATGAGGAAAATGGGGAGCAAATTCTGCCTTCAATTTAAAACACTCTGGAAAATGTAAGACTTTGTCACCAAATATAACTGTAAGAGTTCTTAAAAGGCACATTCCTCTGAGACCAATAGGCTCATTAGTGCTAATGGGATGAAAAGGAAGGCAACAAAATATATAAACTGACATTTTAGCTGGCTCAGTCAGCCCTAAAAACAATATCTCTCTCCTTCCCCCCTTGAACCTTGATCAAGGTTACTCACTGAACAGGAAAATTAAGAAGACAGTCTTGAAAGTATGCGAGCGACCAGCATCAACATTAGCCGAATGAGACAAACTGAAAGGACGTTTAAGAAAGAAAGTGACATATTTTTCATGTCAATATTGCATTTGTTAAGTTCTAATGTTTGTTATACAGAGGCATGACCTGGTTTTTCACAGCAGAGAAAAAGTAGGAACTTCACTGCCCTACTAACATTAACAACCTACATTTCAGGATCATGCTCTTTCTCAAGGTAAACCCATTTCATCAGTGCCCAAAAAAACAAAAAAACTGGCCAATATTTTATATATATGGTGGATTGAAATGAATATTTTTCTTTTAAATTGTAAATATATTTAGCATTATATTAATGCAATGCAGAGGCAAGATAAAACATTTTGGTAACACCATACAATAAGGTTCATTAGCATTACCATTAGTTAGCATGAACAGCACTTATTCAGCATTTATTTATCTTTGCTAAAGCAACACCAAGCAACTTTCCCTCTGCGGTCGCCCTACAGGTTGGAATTATCCATTACTGCTTTCCGTAAATAATTTAGCTTACCACATCCTACTGTCACGCACATGCTCGCTGTTTATCCAGCACCAGCTTTGGAATCAACAATGGCCACAGACAAGCTAGAGTATGATGCATGATTTTGTGAAAGTGTAGTGTTGTAGTCTATTGTCAAGTACGCTCCAACTATCGGCAATTGTAACGCTTGCCATATAGCAAGTCAAATTTGTCGTTTTCTTCAGTCTCATTCGTACTTCAGAAACGCGACCCAATCTGGCAATATTACATAGCGTGGATGAGCCCGCTCTCATCCTTTATCGTCATATAGAACGCTATATGACAAAACGGCGCTATTCTACGCACATGGCACCCTTTATCGTTAATATAACACGCTAAACCCATAGACAGTAAACGAAATGGACAGGGCGATCTCATTAGAACTCCATTAAGACGATTGAAGCCCATTTTTGGCTATTTTTTTAGCACTTCTGTCCCTGACGCGCAGACTCAAACAGAGCTTGCCGACGTAGTTGTGACGTGGGCAAACTGTCTGTCTTCTAGTGCTGTAGCATGAGAAATCTGAATCATTCCCTTCCGAAACATGCAGAGCCGGAGAGTGTGAATAGGAGCTGTCTATGAGTTAGGAGAGGAGACAATTCTGCTAAGTGTTCTGATTAATTATTTTGTCATTTTGCCTCCACGTTTCCCATTGCCGTGAAGCTTCTCCTCCTGTCCATACGGTAATCTCTTACTGTGCGACAGAGAGTCGCGTGGGCATGACGCAATCGTTAGCATACTTTCACTAAAACTGCTTCTCACGGGGCCATAACATAAGCTACAAGGTAATGGAGCAATTTATACATTGTCGTGTTTCTTTAGAAATAAATAAAGGACAAATGGGGTCTTCAAACGCCTCAGATGTAAAGTTATTCGCTGTCAAAGTGACGCCAAAATGAATGGGTGTCAATGGAAATGCTAACGCAAGTGAAGTTCTGCTACAAGATGGCAACTCCCGCGAGGCTTCAACTTCCGGTCGATGGACCCTTGCGCGAACCCAAGGCGTAATAAATCCAATAAATCATTTAGCGTAATATGAGACTACCCTACCCCACACCTAAACCTAACCATCACAGCGCGTGTTATATTAACGATAACGGATGCCGTGTGCGTAGTATAGCGCCGTTTTGTCATATATCGTTCTATATGACGATAAAGGATGAGAATGCGTTGCGTGGATATATCAGATAAAGGACCGCAAAGCAGAGCCATAAGTACAGTTTCCCATGTCACGATTCTTGATGAACCACTGAAACGATTTTTAAAACATTATTTTAAGGTAAAAATTATTACTTAGTTAATTAGTTACAATTCGTGAGCTTAGAATTATAAGGTTCTATCTCCGTTTAGGGTAGTTCTGAGATATTGAGCATCAAAGTTTTTACATCCCACCTGGCAAAACTGTTATGTAGTATATTCTTCTAGCTTTATCTATTCATCTTTTTTTTTTTACAAAAATAACACCACACAGGCATTAATAAACACCTAATGGATCAGATTATGTCAAAAACTAAATTTCGACCAAAAGTGGAGATAGAACCTTATAATTCTAAGCTCACGACATGTTAATTTCAACATTAACTAATACTTAATTGAACAAACAATGAACAGCTGTATTTTTATTAACTAACATTAACAAAGATTAACAAATGCAGTAACAAATGTATCGCTCATGGTTAGGTCATGTTAGTTAATACATTAACTAACGAATGAAACCTTATTCTAAAGTGTTACCAACATTTTTTTTTATAAAAATACAATATAAAATGCAAGGACAGATAACCAACTTTACTGTTCTCAGATTAGTTTATACACACACACACACACACATATATATATATACTGTATATATACTGTATATATATATATATATATATATATATATATATACAGTATATATACAGTATATATATATATATATATATGTGTGTGTATATATATATATATATATATATGGACTAATCAGAAAAAAAACTAATCTGTCCTCAAAAACCACAAACATCTATATATTCTAAACAAATGGATGCTGAAAGTTCGGAGCAAGAAAGCCAACCATCTTATTTTCCGATATTTGCAAAGAGTGGAGTGCCAGCACCCTGGGCACATGCAGAAGGCTGATAAAGTTGTTATTGGCAAATGTCCTTGGTGCTGGCGGAGCAGTGCTCAGTAATCCTTCTGTTGTCTCAGCACTCCTCCATTAGTCTCACTAAACTCCACGACTCACTGTTACAATAAGAGGCTGCTCCTCGGCTGATAATGCTGCCTCCATTCACCCTCAGATCTGTTTATTGACTGCAAATTGACTGCAATTGTCATGGCTGCGGACAGTTATTGCCATATTTTATTTGCATGTGCAAGTCTGTGATGTCTTGAAAGAGAGGGAAGCTTCATTGTGTGCTTCTGTTGCTAAGCACAGAGGATGCTGTGTGTTTGAAAGCCCTGTGAATCATGTGCTTTTGGTTGGCTCATTAGAAAAATTCTAAAACTTTGCATTTGTAGTCATCATATGTCTAAATGTGCCAGTTTGTAACTTCGATAGAGTAAGTGGTTAAAAATAAAAACTGCATGGATTTTGTGGAAGAACATTATTTTGGTTGTGCTTCGGCTCTGTGTGACTGTATTATTCTTTATCACAACTAAATGAGAGAGAGAGAGAATATCCTCATGCTCATAAAACATTCGTTACTACACTGTAAAAAAATTACAGGTAATGGTCTGTATTTTTTACAGAATTTTGCCGTTTCGTCAATATACAGTGAATGTTATTTTACAGATATTTGCTGTAATTTAAAGGTCCACTATTGAATTTACAGGTAATTGCTTGTATTTTGGTTTTACATCTATTTTACGTTTTTAAAGGATATTGTCTGTATTTTTACAGGGTTGTGTGTAATTTTACATAACATATCCGTAATATTTTACAGATTTTTTCTGTTAAATTAGAAAACACAGAAAAGAAGGTATAACTGCAGAAATCAGCAGTCATTTAACATGTTTTCCTTGAAGATCATTAAGTATGTGGGTGTTAAAGTGAGTTTTAAGGTTAAATAATAGTATTTCCGTACTAAATAGCATTAAATTTACAGTTTTTGAAAGTGAAAAAGAACAACTCATTGTATAATTTACAGTGAAAAACCGTAAATTGACATTCCCACAATTCCCTGCGTGACACTTCACATTTGATGTGTTTTTGTTGAAATAACTATGTTTCTTCATAGTTGTCTTAGTTTTTTTTCCAATCAGTTATGTATATTAGGGTTTTATGTTACATTTAATGTTGTTAAACTAATGTTTAATGCATTTTAAAAATTCTGTGTTACCATGATGGTGTTTAATGTTTCTGCGAATGACACTGTGCAGTTTCTATATATGAGTATTAACTCTAATGTGGAAAAGCTGCTTGTAATGAACTTTGAATGATCATGTGACTCTCATCATCACTGTGGTTGTCAGTGTTACAATGGTACAAAACAGATATTAATACTTCAATAGGTCAGTAAATTAACATTATATCAGATAATGAAATATATTTTTGTGTAGAATAACAGTAATAAACCATAATTATAGAAAAAGGAATTACCATTTTTTTACTGTTTTTTACAGTTTTTATTCCTGACAGTATTTCTCCGTTTTTTAACAGACATTTTCTGGCGCCCCTGCTGCCAGAAAATTACCGTTTTTACCGTTATTTTTTTTTTACAGTGTAGGATTAAGAGAAATAACCAGGCTTTTTAAACCAGGAGAAATTAAAAGCTGAAGCTGAAGATGTTACGTGTCATTCGCTCAATTATGTCATTTTTAATGCAAATATGACATTGCTTGGGATGTCTACTGTATGTTATGACAACTTGCCATAAACCAACATCATAACCTGTCAGTGTCTTGGTAATGACAACTTGACATTGCCAAGACAACATATTCATTTCATTCTGGTTGTTGTGCTGTAGTTTATTCTCAAGGAAGTGTCGTGTTTATTAATGCGTAAAGCTACAGTAACGCCTTCAGCTAGTCAGCTTTAAATCCTTTTCAGCTGAGCCTTCCCACCACCTAGTGGTGTAACAATTTAACTGGATTGAGTGACAGCCTGTCTATGTGCAAAGACAAGCAATGCCCTAACAATGGCCTAACAAGCTCATTGTCGGGTTTATGTTGTGTTTATTACATTATGTGGACCCAACTCTTATTTGGACATTGTATCCTCATTGTATGCTCATGTGTTTTTAGTTTCAGTTTCATTACTGAACGTGTACTTGTTTTAAGTAGATATGCGTATATATAACTCGTTTTTGTCGTACATGTATTTCTGAGAAAGTTTAAAGTGTTTAACTGAGGGAAGAAGTACTAAAACAAGAAAGAGAATGGGTGACCCCAATGGGTGACAGTTATTTCGGGCTGTAAGAAAGGAAGGGCAAGGCTATTAAGACCTTTTCTGAACATACCTGACAAACATCTGAACCCATAACACTACATATACGGCATAAGTGCACTGTAATCAGCTACGAGAATTGGTGCCGAGACAGTTTCCAACAGTTCAAAAAGGAGCAGCACTGCATTAAGATATTTCTGTATCATCTGTGTCCTTTGCTATTTTGTGGTCACTCAAACAGAATTAATGAAAGCATGTCGATGCTTGTGTGTGAGATGTCTATAAGTATGATTTAAAGAAAAAGCGAGACAAAAGAGTGTTTCTTGCATCCTTTAAATCACAGGCAAAGAATGTTTTAACAGCTGAAATGAGTCATCTTGGACTTTCTACTATCATTCATACTCTTTAGGCAGATTACAGTATTAAGTGGGAAATTACTGTTATATATAACATCTATATAACATCTCCAAACTTATTTCATATTGTGTAACTGGTCGTCATCCACTTGATGTCAGTCAATGAACAAACTATAATTAAAACAGAGAAAGTAAATGGGAAAAGAAAAGTAATAATAATAATAATAATAATAATAATAATAAACCAATATAAAAAAGATTTTAAAGAAATAACATGTAGGAAGGGAGAATAAATTTGACAAAAAATAATGAAATATAATTAAATGCATCAATTCCAAAGAAACATCAAGAGAAAATTAATTCATTTAAATTAAACTTGATTTCAAATAATTGACATTTTTTCATGATTTTCATGCAAATTAACAGTCAAATTAGAACTTTTATTGGCTCAGTGGTTTAAAATAACCTATCAATAAAATCTTAATAGATATAATGTGGAAATTTGGATGACTTTTCGGCTATTAAAGCACAAAACATAGTCCCTAATCCTAATCCTGTGTCTGCCAGATTACCTGTATTAGATCAAGAGGAGTTTTTAAACCTGTTCTATCACTAACACTAACCCCACTTTCAACTTTATTTACAATAATCATGAGCAATTGATCCATGAGTAAATGTAGGTGTGGTTATGTGTTGTCTAATGGTCTCCATGTAAATCCAATCACTTCTACCTATGGTGCTTTTACTGTGATTTGTAAGAGCATGGCTTATCAGCGAGCTCTTTACAGATCTTGGAATTGTCCCCAAGTAATTTAGCATAACTTGAGTAAGGTGTATCCTTCATCCGACCTCAAATCCATTGGCATTGAAGAATGTATTAAGAAGTCCCATGCGTTAGGTTTACATTCATCCTTCCATCTTCCAAACAGCATCATCTTTTGTAAAATGAAGGACGGAGGGCTAAAGCGGTGCATGGATTATGAAGGTTGAAATGCAATAACTATAATGGGTTTTTGTCTGTACCTGTTGTCCATGCCATTCTGGAGAATAGTTCAGAGGTGCCAAGATGTTTCAAAAATTGCATTGAAGCAGAGCATACGATCTGAATTATAATTGAAAGAGAGCTGAGCAGAAAAATGCCTCACCATCGTGCTTGTCCTGGTGTTGTTTAACCTCTATGAGTTTAACAAGTAACTCGTCTTCTAAATATTCCTCGGACTTTGGAGTAATAGTACATTTTCGACTTTCCACTAAATTAGAAACATTTCCACCAATTCCTAGTGATGTATGTCTCGAGACCGGTCTTGGTCTCGAGACCGGTCAGTTCTTGTCACGGTCTTGACGGTCTTTGGTCTTGGTCTCGTCTTGGTCTCGGACCTCTCTGTCTTGACTAGGTCTTTTGGGTAACTGCACAACTGACAGAGGACTTTGAGCACACAGCCAACAGTGTGTGTGTGTGTGTAACCATAGTGACAAAACAACCAACTTTCGGTTCCTGCACTTAAGCTTATAATTTCGTTTTTAAAAATATTTATGTATTTAAAAGTTGCAGAATAGATTCATGTGAAGACTTTGAAATCGGCAAGATGAGCACAGGCGCAATGCAAAATCGAAATCTTACAAGTTACTTGCTTAGCTTCAACAACACTAGTCTGTTTTTGGTCTCGGTCTTGAGTCTCGGCCTTGGTCTCAACTTGGTCTGTCTTGGTCTTGGTTTTGGTATTGTCTTGGTCTCAATACCCTCTGGTCTTGGTAGTGTCTTGGTCTCGGTTTAGGCGGTCTTGACCACAAGTCTACCAATTCCCCTGCCTGTGTTTAACACTCAAGCATCGTTTCATGCAATTAAATGTGCTATGCAAACTGACAATGCAATTAAAGTTCACATTTTTACCATCACATATTTTTCCTGGAAATCAAATCCAAATCCTTGCTGACGAAGATTCTATTTTCACATTTGAACTTCATGCGGTACGATTGTGTCATTGGTTCCAGCCACAGCTGTTTACCACTGTAGCTACGAGACAACTCATGAGGTGAAGGATGCAGTTTATTATAATTCTCTTACAATTGCTCTATGATGCAATTCATTATTTGGAATGCATTACGAAATGGCATGCTAGTGACTATAATTGACATGTTTTTTAAGGTCCCTTTTTACTTTATATGGTACAGTCTCTTGCAATTTAGTATTTAACAGGTTTTAGCATTTTTAGGTATACTGTTGAAGGTGGTTGAAGTAAGGAGGAAGCAGGATCCAAATGCTGCACACCAACTTTATTAAATAAACTGGAAACTAGGCGAAGACTCAGGCACACAACTACACTCAACACTACAGCTTCAAAACAAAACACACAAAAACTCACAAAGACTGGACTGAAACACAGGGCTTAAATACAGGAAACATGACAGTTCCGGAGGGTGGTGTTGGAGGCAGTCCAGGGGAGGGATGGTGGGCCAGGCCCGCGCAGGGGAACGAGATAAGAGCTTTGCAATGGCGCAAGTTAAGTGAACAGTCTCTGGCTCGGCAGACGGGACGTGAACAGTCTCTGGCTCGGCAGACGCAGGCAGGGCCAGGAGCTTGGGCGGCGCAGACAGGGCCAGGGACTTCACTGTCTCTTCCTCTGTCTCCGAAAGCGAGAGAGCACTGGGCTGGGACAGGACCAGTGGCGAGGGCTCTGGACTGGCTGAGACCAGCGGCGGGGGCTGTGGGAAACAGGACCCTGGAATGACGTGCTCTTCTGGCCCCCCACACTGACTAGATAACAAGGGGGCGTGGTCAATGAGAAACACCTGTGAAGACTAATAGACATAATAGGGGACTGCTAAACAAGAACAGACTGACATCACAACATATACAGTTGTTATTGAAATGATTTAACCCCCACTGGAAATCAAGTTTATTGGTGAAATTCAACAAACCCACAAAGATCCCTGCTGGTAAAACCAGCATGGAAATGTTCAAGGCTAGTTTTTCTATAACCATATATAGTTTTCATAGATCAGTGGTTGTCTGTTTGTTGCAATACAAAAGGGGAAAGGGGCCGTCATTCGCCCACCCTCATGTCGTTTTCAAACCCATAAGGATTTCATTCATCTTCATAACCTTAATGAAAATATTTTTTGATATTCTCTCATTTTTCTCATCACAATTAACATTGAAGAGAAAACACTCACCATATCTTTTGTTATTGACATCAGAGCATGTGCAATTGTGCATCCAATGAACTCTGTAGTATTTTGATTCAAATTCATCTCTGAGTGTGTAGACAAAGTTTAAATTAGATTAAAGGTGATATAATTTTGAATAGAGTGTTTGATTATTGCTTGAACATTTGAGGTTTATAGTGTTTGTAGGTTTCAGTGTCTTAGCAACTGAGAGAAAAAAAAACCCTGAAATGCAATGCAGACTGCCTGGAGTCAGTACAACTTTATTCCTGCTGGATTGAAGCTGATTCTCAATGCATTAATCTAGTCTGGGATCAGACTTTGGCAGACTGGCGAGTACCTCATTGATTTGGTTATATAAATTATCATGTCAGCAGTTGTTATTGCTTGTTATTGCAGCAGAAGCAATTAACATCTGCATTGGTCATAGTATAAAAGCAAGTGGTACAGGGATAAAAGCAGCTACAACTGTTATATTAGAAAAAAAATGTTAAATCAAGCCGAAGTTGCTTTTTCAAGGAAAAGGTAATGGTGTAGAACCAGAGTGAGGTGAGAAGCCACAGGTAAATGAGGGTTTGTGTTTAAATGATTAAATTCAAAGTAGCCATTACAATATTCATGTACATTAAACATGTTCATGTTCATTAATCACTTTAGTCAACACAGTAGGTCATTCATTACTAGTGAACATAAAAAACTGGTAGATTGCTAATTTCTAATCAGGAGTGGTTAAAATAGGATCAACTGAAATTAAGCAGATCATTGTACAGGTATAATGTTGTTCCTGATATGCCTTTCCGGCCTGTCGCACCTCCGCTGGTGCCATTAGGTCAACTGCAGGGTCATCAGCTGAAGGCCACTGTTCACTGATGTTTTGCAACCTTTACTAGTAGCTACACAACCTATACACCCGACCTCCACTGTGTAGACCCTGGCTCTCCAGCCTGCCTCTTGGCACTCCGCTGCCAACTCAGAATACTTGGGATGCTTCCTTTTGTGGGCTGCTGTCAGCTTCAAAAGGCAGTTAAAAGAGCTGAAGTCAACTATCAGAGAAAAACTGGAAAACAAGCTCCAAGTCCATGACATTAAGGGTGTCTGGTGGGGCCTGCAGACAATCACTAACCATAAGATCAAGCATCGGACTTTGGATTGTGATCCCTCCCCTTCCTGAGAGACTTAACGACTTTTACTGTAGATTTGATACCAGTGAAGCTCAGATAAGTTCTCCTAGTTTTCCACACTTGGGTTTGGTTGATCACCCCCCTTTTTTAATCTCAGAGCATGATGTCAGGAGGTTGCTACACCATCAAAATATTAGGAAAGCAGCGGGCCCTGATGGTGTCACACCAGCTATGTTGAGGAGCTGTGCAGACCAGCTCACTCCCATACTCACTTACATTTTTAACTGGTCTTTGACCATATCAATTGTACCTGCTTGCTTTAAATCAGCTATGATCATTCCAGTGCCTAAGAAAAACAACATCACCTGCCTTAATGATTACAGGCCGATTGCACTCACATCTGTTGTTATTCGAAGGTGTTTGAGCGCCTAGTCTGTAGGTACCTAGTGCACATCACACTTGATCCTTACCAGTTTGCCTACAGGGCAAATAGGGGAGTGGACGATGCAGTGTCACTATGCACACACCATATTCTTCAACATCTTGAGTCTAAGAATACATATGCTCGTGTCTTGTTCCTTGACTTCAGCTCAGCTTTCAGCTTTTAACTTTATCCCTGTTAGGCTGTATAACTCTCTTTTAGCAATAGGTGTTAACACAGTCCTGTGTCAATGGATTTTGAACTTTTTGTCCAGTAGGATGCAATATGTAAAAGTAAATAACCGGCTGTCATCATCTAGGGTTGTTAACACTGGCGCCCCACAAGGGTGTGTCCTGTCTCCGCTTTTATTTTCTCTACACCAACAACTGTAGATCCCACTCAACATCAGTTAAACTGCTAAAATCGCAGATGACACCATGGTAGTGGGTCTGATCTCTGCTGGGGATGAATCGGGTTATCGGGGTGAAGTGGAACAGCTGGTGAGGTGGTGTGAGGACAATAACTTAATCCTTAATACATCAAAAACGAAAGAGATGATAGTGGACTTTAGAAAAAAAGCAGTCTGGCACCTCCCCCTCTCCATCAATGACCAGGTTGTTGAGAGGGTCTCCTCCTTCTGCCTTTTGGGCACTACCATACATCAGTCCCTCTCATGGGACCTGAACATTAGTCGCATTGTAGAAGAGGTACAGGAGTATTATCAGCAGGACATCACGCTTCAGAGATAGCACCTATCTCCAAGCAACACACTATTTAAATCATGCGCTCGCACACTGAAAGTCCAAATAAGCTTCACGGATTAGTTGTTACAAGTGTTGTTGTGTATTTGATGTCTTTTTTGGGAGGGGGTGGGGGGTGTATTTGTGCTGTATTTGTGTTGTTTTTTTGTTGTGATGTCTATGTGTGGCATATACTGTATGCGTGGCATGGGCCTTGGGCCCAGTGTGTTGATGTAAATTAAGTGGTATATGTGGGCATACCAAGACACATTCCTATCAACTGTATTGTTAAAATAGCTAAATAAATCTTTGACTTGACTTGAATTAATGGAGCTCCTGCGGGAGCGGAGTAGATGACACTGCGGCGGCAGTGGAGCAAGTTTGGATGGAGTAACGGAGCTCTTGCGGGAACGGAGTGCACAACACTGCTGCGGCAGTAGACCAGACTTGCTTGAATTAATTAAGCTCCTGCAGGAGCGGAGTAGATGACATTTCTGTGGCAGTGGAGCAAGTTTGGATGGAGTAACGGAGCGGAGGGCATGACACTGCTGCGGCAGTGGACCAGACTTGCTTGAGTTAATGGAGCTTCTGCGGGAGCGGAGTAGATGACACTGCTGCAGCAGTGGAGCAAGTTGTTCTAGAGTAGCGGAGCTCCTGCGGGAGCGGAGTAGATGACGCTGCTGCAGCAGAGGGCCAGACTTTCTTAAATTAATGGAACTCCAGTGGAAGTGGAGTAGATGACACTGCTGCAGTAGTGGAGCAAGTTAGCACGGAGTAACGAGAGCTCCTGCGGGAGCAGAGTAGAATACAGTGCTGCGACAATAGATGAACTTGCCTTTGGCTTGCTTTCCTGGGATCCTATGAGTTGAGAGGAAGTTAGCTGAAGAGGTTTCGTTTAGCTTCTTTGTTATGGAATGGTTTATTATGTTATGGTTTGTAAGGCCTCCGATGACCAGCGGCCAAGCTCTTGGATTTGCTGCTGGGAGAGGCCTTTTTGGGCAGCTGTGGTTGTTGCACCTATGCGGAATGAACAGGGCTATTGAAGTCGTCGGTGAAGAGTGGGTCGGAAGGGGACTTGGTCTGTGAGTCTCTGAATTGTGAAACCGCGAAGAAAGTTTGATATGGTTGGATTGGTGATTGAGATTGAAGATGTACATAGATGAAGTGGCCTTTTTCCATTTGGTCTGTCTTGCTTTGTTTGATGAAGTAAGAGATGGTTTTGTTGTCTAGTACTGAAAGATCTGAGATTGTGGGATGGACTTTAGGGTTGAAGCTGGAGGTGATGGTGAGTTCTAACCTGACTCCGCCATAAATGCAATTTGCTCCGCATATCCCATCTGTGAAGCCTTTGTCTGAAGTAGTTTTGGTAAGGGCGAAGAATTCTGGTTAGCTGATTGGCCTATGTTGGTGATGGACGGCCAAATCAACCAATCAGATCAACGAAGCACATGACGTACTAACTTGCTGCTGCAGGTAAAGGCTCGTTAGTCTCAGCAAATAAGCAACATGTTGGCTAAAGGATATTTGCCGTTTATGTAACTACATTTTGCGAATGAAAGGCACCATTTCAGCTGCCCGGTCCATATTTCACAGGAAGGATGCAAGAGAAAGCATTCACGAGCGCGCTAGAAGAATTAGGACTACTGACCGCTGTCTGAAAATGTTTTCAGAGTCGCGTTGCTTCCGCCTGATTGCGTCACACCTCAACCCGCCTCAGAAGCCAACGCTGATTGGACGTTCGTTTGGTGAACTGCTCCCAAATTTTCTTAACGGGAAGTATCCAGACTGTATTTACGAGTGAAACCTTGAAAGCTTGCGAGATCAGGATGGTACTGACTGGAGGCTAGGTGAGTTCTGAGCATCTGAGGAAACCGAAGAAAGCCAATATGAACATAGCATCCAGTGTGCGGGCAGTGATGGTGGAGTGGTAGCCTTGGCGGAGGGTGGAGATGCATTTGGTGAGTATATTCACCAAATAGTTATTGGTTGTCTGACATCTGGGTGGGTGGGTTGGGTTTTTTGGATGCCTTTGCTGAGCATTGATGTCTGGGAATTTTTCGTGTTTCTTCCTACTGACCTCGCCAAACCTCACCTTGCATTCTTCAAAGATAATCTCCCGAATGGTGTTTAGCTTGTTCTTGATATTGCCTCGCAAAGCCAGCTCCAAAAGTTGGCTTAGGTCAGAGTTGAAATTCTGCCACACTACCCGCTCATTTGCCTTAGGCCACTTGTTCTTGTCTGCGCCAACCTGGCTGCTTCCTGGCCATTGGCTTTGTGGGGTGTACTCTCTGGTGGACTTCTATCCTTATTTTTGCTAAGTGCCTTCTCCATCATGGGGTTTCCTTCAGTAGTCCTTCAAACTACTTCAGACGTCTCAGCGCCACTGGGTCCTGTGGCAAACTAATACAAGTAAAATATATTTTTAGCTGCCTTGAAATTAGAAAAGTGTCTATATCAAGGATGTTTATATAATACATTGAGAAAGCTGTCCACTTCCATTCCTTTTCATTTATCATGTCACAAATGCAGCTGCTTGGCTGCTCAGAAGAATGAACCTGAATTATGCCACATTTGTGGAAACTTAATTTTATTTATTTGGCCATCATATATCACATCAACAGTAAATTGAATGTAATTAATGACTAATATATTCCTTTAAGCAACTGGCTTTTATTAGTTAGATTTACAAAAGATTGATTTAATGAAAAATTATAAATTCTTTAGAGGCATGTTGGGGTCTAAACAACACTAGGCTCTATATAATGAACTTACTTTAAATGTATGTTATTTTGTGTTCCACAAAGGAAATGCATACAGGTTTGAAATAATATGAGGGTGAGTAAATAATAACAGATTATTTTGAGTGAACTATCATTTTATTAAAAATTTGAGGGAAATATCCAAACTTTCTTTATGTTGACAACCTCGAGTAAGTTTTAATGACTCCAAAATTGAATTCATCTATTTTTTTAAGGCCATGTGTTAAAGTTTTGATTTAAAGTTTAAAGCTCCAATGCAAATATAATTGGGTCACTTTTACTTTAAACAGGGTTCATTGTTCTGGTCATTTCGTTTGCAATTATTGTTAACACTTTACTTAAAGGGGGGGGGGGGGGGTTGACTGCTTTTTTTTATTTGCATGATTGTGTTTATGGGATGCAATATAACATGGATTTGTGGTTTTTCATGTTTAAAAAGTCTTATTTTTCATAAATTTCACCTTTATTGTAAGCCGCGCTCTCCTCTGTCCTCTAACGACTGGTTGACTTCCTGATTCTATGAAACCACTCCCTCAGAAACAGGCAGTGGGCTCAGATTGGTTAGTTTGGTCCGGTGTGTTGTGATCGGCTAAACTGTCCGCTTATGTTTTCCGGAAGGTTAACGGCCATAACCTTGCATGCCGAAACGTGCATGCCAAAGGTCCAATGTTTGAGGCAGAATCAGACCGAAGAAAGCAGCGATGAAGAGAGTCAAACAGAGCCTCACCACACAAGGCTCTTACTAAACGTTTCTGAATGATCATTTGCTATTTTTTTAACTTTATACACGTTTGTTTTACACAATATCATCTGACTGGCAACAATAGCAACTGACTGGCTACTAATGCTCAAACAGCGTTGGCATTAGTTTACGTTCTTGATCAAATCGAAAATAACGTTACAAAGCATATATACATGAAAAATACGTTTACTACTAGGGATTGGGAACCGAGAACAGTTTGAGAGAGACTGGCAGCTCGTGCACGTATGGAGTCCTGTTACCGAAGGTGTGACATTTGAAAGCTGTATTCAGCAGGAAGAGTTTTCACTGCAACCGTGTTCAGCAAAGCGGTGTTTAGTGGGAAGAGTATTATCACCTATTATTTATTTTTGCCTTTGACTTTCTGAGTTAACTTTATTTGAGCGCGACCTTGCGCTGTGAAAAGAGTTGTGTAAATAAAAGTGCACGAGTCCCAGTATTCGCCGACCCTGTCTCCTTTCATCACCCACACATAATCGAACCTGTTCTTACATCACAAAGTAATGATAAAGTATAAATACATACACAAATTCAGGTCCAAAATGTTTGCACGCGTTTGTCGTAGACACAAATAGCATAACTAAGTGGATATAAAGCCAGTGCTGGCATTTGACAAAACTAAAACATTACATCTGAAATTATACATGCAAATACATTTAAAATGATTAAGTCTTAGCCTACTTACAGGTTGTGGCCCAACAACTGCTGTCTCTTGTTTTACAGTTCGAACTGCTTTATGTTTTAGTAACAGTTTTCTTGTTGAATCCGGTGTTGAATTTGTGGAGATTCTGGAAGCTGTCTTCCGAAAAATGCGCAGCACAGAGAGCTAAATTACGATCATCATTTTCAGGAACATAATCAAACATAAATTGTATCCATTGTTGATGAAGTACAGCGTCCGTGAGAAGCTCGAAAGACAGAAGACCTCACAACTGGGTGAACACACATACACACCACACTCGACGAGCCCGCAGAAATATGGCCATGCCCTTTTCTGCATATTCCGGAGGGAGGGTTGATGTAAATGTATGGGTTAGTGACATCTAAAACCCAGCTCCAATCGAGTCGTTTTTGTAGGCAATATACTTCCTGATTTTTTAAAGATGATACCTCTGTTTACACTAAACTTCAGCGCTGCAACTTTGCAGATACTGTTCATGCACCAACAGCAACATTACACACTATTTAAAATGAAAAAAAAGTGAATTTGAAATACCCCCCCACCCCCCCTTTAAAGCCTTTATTTACAGTATAATACATTATAAAACTATTTTAATGCATTAGTTATGCCTCGGAATCCACCTTATAATGCATTGTATGATCTCGTGAAAAAGTGTAACCACTGTTATAATACATCATAATACTTATCTATACATATATTAAGTATTAATAAGTATTGTACATTATAACACAATAAGTATTATACATTATAATACTTATCGATTCATTGGTACACCATTAGAACACATGACAAACAACTACTTCCAGATGTACCAAGGGATTTGCAAATAATGTTTTTTTTTACTTTCAATTATTTATGAAAATATATAATGCATTATAACACAGACTACATTATGAATACCTTTATAATGCATTATAAATAAAGGATTTAAGTAAAGTTTTGAATTGCATACAGTATTTTCTTCTCCCTCAATGCATTAATCTAGTCTTAATCTCAATGCATTAATCTAGTCTAAGAATCAGAGCACTTTGGCAGACTGGAGAGTGCTTCATTTACTTGGTAATTTCAATTTTCATGTCAGTGGGTACTGTTCTTGTTATTACAACAGAAGCAATTGACATCTGCGTAGATAAAGTGGCCAGTGTTACAGGGATAAAAGCAGCTTAACTGTTACATTAGAAATATAATGGCTAAATCAAGTCAATATTGAGTTTTGCAGAGGAACAGCTATTGACTTTAATGGTGTAGAGCCAGAGAGAGGTGACATAGCCTTTCCCAGCTTAAATGGAGAAAAAACAAATGTGAATAAGTGTTTATGTTGACGTTTACTCATGTTCATTGTTTCGAAACACTTAATCACTTTAGCCAACTGCTGCACAGTAGGTCATTTGCTCCAATACCAGTGAGCATGTTTTAGCTGGTAGATTTCTCATTTCAATATGTAATCAGGGATTTTTGAGAGGTTATGCATAGCCAAATTAATTCAGGAAACCTCATTCAGTAAGTCAAAGCCTTTAGGTCTTCTGGAGCCACACTGCAGGGAAAGAGAAGACTAATTTCATAGACACTGCAGAGTGAAAACAGACAACATTATTATTGTTATTACTTTTTAATGAGCCATTAAAGCTGGTTGCGTAATTAAATGAACAAAAATGACAAAAAAAACCTTTTCCTTAGTTTAGCATTAAGGTTTTATACAAAAATAACCCCGGGTCAAGAGCAAACATGAAGTATAACTCTTAGAGTCGTAATGGAAGGCTATCATTGCATTCCTCTCTTTCACTAAAGAACAATGATCCATGGACGTTTTAACGATAATTGCAATAGCCGCAAAGAATTTCCTAACTCATGGGAACCATCATTATAACTTCAAAGTGTGTATTTAGGAGTGCATTCACAGGAGAGGAAACACTATCAGGCTTTAATTGTACGGCAGTAATTATACCTTTTACGCAACCATGGGCTATCTGCAGTAGAGCGATATCATGAACCAGGCCTCTTGATTAGGCTTTTTAAAATCAACTCTTTTCTTGTCAGACTCTAAGTAATGGTGTTACCGTTTACATACATTTCAAAGACCTTAATCGCAGATTTAGAGACATTTCTAGTGAAAGAGCATTGTACTATAACCATAGGGGTTACCAGATAGGCACCATTGGCACATAAAAATAGTGAAACTCAAACTTTATATTGACCATACATAAACAATATGAGATCACCAACTGTGGATGGTTCTTGGTTACACTTTATTTTGACGGTCAACTTAAGACATTCTACTAACTATAAGTAACTCTGCAACTACAGATCAACTAATGCCTCGTTTCCACTGAGGGGTACGGTACGGTACAGTACAGTACAGTATGGGTCGGGTCCACCATGTTTAGGCTTGCGTTTCCACCGCCAACAGTACCCTTACTTGATAGGTGTTTGCTGGAAAGAAGCGATCGACGTAATTTCGCGTGAAGAAAGCGACATATAGTATATGTCACTAGAAACAAGCGCTGGCATTAGGCGTTTCTCAATACTCAGGAGAATGATCCCGAGGACGCGAGTCCAGTGATTCTGCTAATGGAACAGCGCGTTCTTGAACGCTACACTCAACTCGCTCTGGCTCTGCGACTCCGGTTAATGTTCATTTTAGGCAACAATAAGACGAAATACGTTATAAAACACCACTCTGCTTCTTTTCGATTTCATTTCAATAAATTTTAAACATTCTAAAGCACACAAATGTGGTTCAGGCAACGCATAGCCGATTATATTCACTGCATGTATGTAACGTTATATTTATAACAAAACTAAATATAAAACACAACCCTGCATCTTTTCGTTTAAATTTAAAAATATTAAACATATTCCAGGCAATATGTGATGTAATGTATTGCATATCGCATTGGTACAAATACTGCAATAAACAACATAGATGATCTTGTAATAAAATAAAATGAAAATGACAAAACTATCTCTTTTTGTTGAATTTCAGTTTTATAAATAATAGCCATTATAAAAGTATAAGTAAAAGGTACAAAAAGATATACAGCTTAAATAACATCAAGAAACAATTCAGTCAGTCAAATATACAAATTCAGTGCTCAAAGATATGAAACTTCATGCATAGCCTTCTGCCAAAATTGGCCAGGGAACGATTATAGATTCACGAGACCATAAGATCACCTGTTAGACGAACTATATCTCATATTTAACCACTACAGAGACGTTCCGAGTCAGCGGCAAACATCAGAACGATTAGTCGAGGTAAGGCTGTTTCAGGCGGGACACGAGCGTGAACGTCTGGTGATCGCTTGAAATGAATCTCAGTCAAATTATCATAAATCTATAAATAAACCACAGATTTGAGCTTTAAAAAACGACTTTCTCGCCTGAAAAACTCTTAAAACTACATTTCGTGACACAATAACAGTAGAATTATATTTCAACTGTATGCTTCTAATGCCCTTTCACTGTGCTAGGTACCCCAACGGAAGGGTACCCAAAAAGTGGTATGGTACGGTTTGGCTTTTTGGTACCATTCACAACTTTTGACAGTGGAAACGCAAATAATTGCGTACCGAACCGTACCGTTCCGTACCGCCTCAGTGGAAACGAGGCAAAACTAATACTTAGAGTATTAGTAGACTGCTAGGTGTCTACTACATAAAATACATAACTATAACCCTCGAAAAACTCACCCTAGCACACACTAGCAGCCCGCTTTTACCCTGACAGTGGAAGCGAGGCTAATGATTGGAGATGTCCTGCATACATCACCAGAGAGAAGTCTGAGATTTCACCGGAAATGAAAGCTCTAGCTTAAGTTCTGCCAGGAAGACTCAATTGTTACGTCACTTATTCCCTTCATATCTAATCAGATCATGTCCTGATACACATGTCGGAGTTCACAGATGCTGATGCCAACATTCACCTCCATCCTCCCCACCACCCCCAGGATGGTCCTGTCCACACCTCCCAGGGGGTCGGCTGCACCCATGCCTTCGTCTTCAGGCAGGAAATGCAGATTCCGGTACCCTCTGATTGAGAGCTACGGACAGGGTATACGCGCAAACAACCTCATTACATTATACTTGCTTGCTGGTCTGTTAAGAAATTAATGCTTTGTTATGTAATTTTACCTTCCGATTCTTTTTGGTAGAAGGTCAAAAGATTTTAAAAAGCATACATTAGCACAGATGAAATGTTCACATGACACATATGTAGTATCCACATAACAAAAATGGATACGTGAGGAGGTCAGAACAAGACACTGTTATACTGGATGTTGTTTTGTGATTGCTAAGGTGTGGTTTGAGTGGTTGCATACTGTCCCATGACCCATGTCTGTGAAAATCTGACTGTAAATTCAGTCACTTAAAAATGAATAGCAGAACCACGTGGAAAAGTTGGAATACTGTTGGGGTTTGTGAGCAGTGATTACAAAAATCTGACACTAAACTACAATATGTAATAAAAACAATCTAGCTTGATTCTTTTCAAATGGGAAAAACAGCCTCAGCAAAAATCAATCAGTGGACCACATCAAAGAGTTCGAGGCAGATATTTATTTGAGTGCGCACAAGGAAAACCAGCAAACCATTCACAGGTGTTAGCTTGAGCACAGACGGTTTACCCCATCCTTTAAAAGGCTCACGTTGAGAGGTCACAAGGGGACCAGAACAGGGCTGCCTCTGCTATCAAATGGAGGTCAGCAGGAGGTTGGCCCAAAAGCACGAGCGATTGGGCCAGCCGGCTGAGCGCAGCTGCAAACAAAGGCCCTTCAGACTGCTGGCCATGGACATCAGCAATGCAATCTCCATTACTTTGTTAAACTGTGTCTGAGGCAGTGCCCTCACTATTATGTCAATGTCTAGGCTTAATGGTGATTCATACACTGCTAAAGAAAATCCCAGATTAAGTCCAGATGGCAGGATCCACTTTTAGCTGTGAAACTGCAACACTTTAATGACCAGAGAGATCCTAATAATTATATATTTATATTTTTTAAGCAAATAAGCACATTTTTCATGCAAATAACAGAATATGGGCCCCTGTCCACCTGGCACTAACATGTGTTTTTCTATCTTGATATTATCTGGATATTCTTTAGCTAAATAGCTTTTACAACAGTGATTTCTGTTTAAATAGCTTTTTCTTGCATTTCAATGGGTATCCAGTTTGAGCAGATAGAAAGCCAGTCACACTTACCCACACATCATAATATGCATTTACATAAAATGTTTGCATTTTAAAAACTTTGACTGCAAAATGCTTTCTGTTTCTTTGATAGACAAAGGGTGGAATTTGGTCTATTGTGTTTCTCTACTTTAGACTTTAGAGACATTCCCACAGTGAAAGGATTCCAAAAGGAATTAGAAGTGAAGAAAAGAGGAGGATATAAAGTTTTAAAGCAGTCTATAAAATTAGGTGGAGAGAAACATTAGTGAATACGTATTTAGAAATTAGATATTCTAAATGGTGTTATTTGTAATAATGGGTATACTTTACGTCTGTGTGTCCTTGTTACACAACATTAACAAACAAATCATTATAACAAACAATAGGATAAGAAAGTATTTCAATGTTTTTCCCCACTAAATTATCTTTTGGATAAATTAGGAAATTTGTTATACACAAACACTTCACAAATGTCTTGAAATACAACATCTTGCCCCATTCACACAGCAATACCAGTAAATTACTGTAAAGTTACAAGAAGGACCTTTCCGGTAAATACACGAATGTGCTGTTCACACAAGCAATGGTCTTCCGTCTTTTACCGGGTAGCCTATAGACGAATCCGGCGAAACTACCGGAAGTAAGCGGGCGCCATAACTGAGCTGTTGCTGGCGTTTTTGCCTCCTATTGTTTCAGTTGCAACTTGCATACACTGGAATAAACAGCCCACGATTTAATACGACTGTCACTAATGTTACAACTTTTATAATGTCGTGTGGGAAAACATGTTCCGTTATAAATTGTTTCAATGGCGGCAGTAAAATTTCAATTTGGAAGAGAAAACATTGACTATGTTTACATGCAGCCAATAACCCGTTCAAAACCGGGAGATTATCAATAGCCCGGTCGCAAACGGCCATGTAAACACCGGCAAAAACCCGAAAATGCTCATATCCCGGATTTTAAAAACCGGGATATTATACCTGGGGTACCCCTTTTCTAACTCGAATTTTTGGTCATGTAAATGCATATCGGCATATCCCCATAGTGATTTGTGTTCTGCGCTTGTTCTATTCGCAAGGAATCTTGGTCTTTTGAGTAGAGAAACTTCTCGGTGCATACAAAAATCCATGTGCAGTATACCGGAAGTAAACATGGCGAGACACAGCACAGCATGCTTTTGGAGCGAGCTCAGTAACGTTACCAGCATCAAAGTGCATACAAAGGTGATCGCTATCTGCCCCGAACTATTCATAATCCGCGTGCTGCTGTTGTTGTCTTTGGATACAGGAAGAAGAATCGGAAATGACACATATTGCGTCTTAAGGTTGTCTGTATGTCTAGACGCTGAACCACGCGTCGCCGATTATTACAATTCCATGTATACAGGAGAAACTCTCTCTGCTCATGCATGTAAACGGGTTATTCCTAATGTTTCAGAAACCCGAATAATGACCTTAACTCGACCATAACCCGAAAATAGGCTGCATGTAAACATAGTCAATGTGAGCAAAAATTAATCTCACCTAATGCTGTAAACATAGAGGGCCCAATCTTCTGGTATTATTAAAGGTTTAAAATAACAAATTAAAAATTAAATATAATGCAGTTTTTGTTATAATAACATTTAATGACATAAGTAAAAAAATATAATTTATATGTAATATGGTGCTCAGTAAAATCTCCTCTCTAGCTATTTTTTTTCTATTCAATTAACATGCAATGGTCTAACCTTTCTTGAGATAAATTTATTGTTATGTGATGTTGTTCTCCTGCTGTTATATTGAACTCTTTCCATGGTTTAAAAACACTAATTGGTCGATATTATGTATACTTTCAAGCTGTACCTTACCCTTGCCTTTTGCAATGAGAAAATGAGATAAATAATGGACACAAATGAAAAACATGAATTCGTATATATTGATGTCATTCATTTATTTATTGTTGCCAAACAGACAGATCTTTTTATAGTTTCCTCATTAGCTAACGTTAGCCTAGCTAGCTTGCCAAGCTATTTTCATAAATAATATGTTAGATCGTTTGTACCTTTATCTGTGACTGGAGGCCACTGTCTAACATCACCTGTCATTGAGGGTGCGTTATCACGGAGGTTTGTTTACACACCAGTAACAGCTCAGTAATGGCGTCCCCACAAGATGGCAGCCTACACAGAACACTCGTTGGATTCGTGTAAACTATTATACCTATACTAAAAATACCTGTAATCAATCATCAAAATGACCATTAAACGCTGAGCGCTGAGATTCTTCCTTCAACAGGACGACCTTGTACGTGCTCATATAGGTAATCTTCATTCTTTGTTTACACAGCATCATACTGCTGTGTAAACCACATTTTCTGTGTGTGCGTTCACACACATCCCGCACGAATCCTGTAACGACCCGTTACATCTGGATCTGATATGTAATGTACGCGTTGAAAATGCGTTAGCTAGTGTTACACAGTTAGAGCTGAAGAGAGAGGCTCCCGAGATTGATCGATCCCGGATGGATCTAATTTTCTGGGATTAACACCCTATGTAAGGGGCTATACTGGTAAATTGCCAGTATTGAATCTGTATTTGTGAAAAGGTCCTGTTTACACATGAGTAAACACTGTGTGAACACCGTGTGGAAGGGGCTGTTACTGTATTGTTCCGGAAATAAGACAATCCTGCTTATAAGACGACCCGCCTTTTTCAAGATGTACCTTTTGGAAAAAGGTTTTTTGATAAAGAAAATGCTTTTATTTAAAAATACTTTTCATACCTCATATTTATTTTAATTTAATTTAATTTAAAATTAATGTGTTGTAACACGAAGATCCAAAGAAGATGATGAAGTTGAGGTATAAACACTGGGTGTATTTTTACAACAAAGAACAAGATTTTTAACCTGTGAGACAATGTGCTATGCACAAACAATAAGTGAAAGTGGGCTGAACAGAAGAGTTATAGTAAATAAGGACACAAAACGGGAACAGCTTACAAGACTTAACTAATTAGAAACCATAATGACTAACTAGAACGGATACAGACAAGACAGAAACTGAACTAAACTGCACAAGGCTCAGTACTAGGACCGTTGCTGTTCACTCTGTACATGCTACCCTTGGGAGATATCATTAGGAAACATGGGATTAGTTCTCACTGTTATGTTGATGATATTCAGCTCTATATCTCTTCGAGCCCAGACGAAACTTACCAATTCAAGAAATTAATGAAATGCATAGCTGATATAAACATTTGGATGACTAGTAATTTCATAAAAACAGAGTAATGATTGGACCAAAAACCTCATCACTTCCTAACCTAAAATTCTGTCTAACACTTGATGGCTGCTCTGTCAAGTCTCACGTCATCGGTTAGAAACCTGGGTGTGCTCTTTGATACCAATCTTTCATTTAAAAGCCACAGTGTCTAGCATCTGTAAAACCTCTTAAAAATATATCTAAATTATGATGCTTTCAATGAAACATGCAGAACAGTTAGTTCATGCATTCATGACCTGAAGGCTAGATTATTGTAATGCTCTACTGGGTAGTTGCCCTGCACGCTTAATAAACAAACTACAGCTGGTCCAAAACGCAGCAGCTTCAGAGTTCTTACCAGAACCAGGATGTATGACCACATTAGCTTGGTTCTGTCAACACTGTATTGGCTGCCTATTAAACATTGTATGCATTTTAAAATATTGCTGATTACTTACAAACCACTAAATGATTTAGCTCCCCAGTACTTGAGCGAGATCTTAACGCATTATAGTCCTTGACATTTATTGCGATCTCAAAACTCCGGCCACTTGATAATACCGAGAATATAAAAAAATCGACACACTATATACAAAGAAAATTATGCATTTATATTATTTAAATCAGTAAAATGATTTTTTGGCTGCATAAATTAGGTAAGCTGGAACCAGGAACACTTCCTATAACACCCGATGTACTCCTTACATCATAAGAAGAATGGCAGGTAACACTTTCATTGAAGGGGTGTGCATAAGACACCTTCATAATCATGACATGACATATGTCTTGAATATGAGGTAGGGTTTATGCATGTTAATAACAACTGTCATTAAGTGTCTTTTGCTCAATAATGACATTTTAAAGGCAAATATGCCAGATGTCTTTGTTATGACATTATGACATAATCTTGACATAAACCATAACATCATAACCTGTCAGTGTCTTTGTCATGACAACTTGACATAAAATTAAGTTAAACTGTCATGTGGTTGGCTTTGACATTGACCAATAAAAATATTTTTATGCATTTTTTTGAAGGGATCTGTTATTGTGTCTCTCAGCTTTAACTGATAAGATTTTTGCTTCCAATCCGCCATCTGTCCTTCAGCGTTGACCTCACCAGGTGACTGAATTTTGTTACATTTCCAAAAGAGAAAAGAAATGCTAGGAGAGCTTTCTCACAAGCAAAAATAATGATTAGCCCCTTGAACTGTTGTAGTGTAGCTTATAATAACATTTTCTGCACCAGTTTCATCCTAAATTGACATTGTGACTAACCACTAAAGCGATGGGGAGACTAGGCAAGAGCCAATATTCAGATCAAAAACCCCTGACAGCTTTCAAAAAGAGAGTTACGTCAAAAAATGTGCTCCTTTGAGAAATAAAAAGGCTAATTTTCAAATTAAGCTGAGTGATTTGGGGAAAGGAAAAAAGGGTCAGTCGAAGAAGAAGTGTGTAGTGTGAGAGGATCAGCTGATTTCCATATTAATTGAAGAAGATGTGTGTGAGCCGGAGAGGTGAGGAGCTCTTGGCATTGCTGCAATATTATCCTCAGCTCCACTAGTCACTAATGGCTGAAGTACCCAAACTCAGCATGACTAATAAGACGCAGGGGGATGGAAAGGGGCTGCGGCACGTCCTCAGAGAACAGTGCCATCAATCACACAAAGGAAAAACAAGGCAATTAGTGAGCCCACAAAAAAACAAAGAATTACTTTATTAGTTGTAGGCAACAACCTTACACATTGGTTAGGCTACCAAAGCTAGTGCAAGTTGCTAATGTTAAATCGGAACGTGTCCTGACATCTATATGGATGTGTTTTGGTATCGCTGATGTTTACTCAGGTAATTGGGGCAGTGTATCTAAGGGCCATCACTGAATTCAACAGTAGGTCTGAGAAGATCAACAGAAAATTAAAAGCGACCTTGTCATTGTCAATGACTACGTTTACATGCAGCCAATATTCGGGGTTATGGTCGGGTTAAGGTCATTTTTCGGGTTTCTGAAACATTAGGGATAACCTGTTTACATGCGTGAGTAGAGAGAGTTTCTCCTGTATACAATTGCAATATCCCGATGTAAACGGCGACGCGCGGTTCAGCGTCTAGACGTACGGACAACCTTAAGACGCAAAATGCGTCATTTCCGAATCTTCTTCCTGTATCTAAAGACAACAACAGCAGCAGCATGCGGATAATGAATAGTTTGAGGCAGATAGTGATCGCCTTTGTTTGCGCTTAGATGCTGGTAACGTTACTGACCTCGCTCCAAAAGTATTCTGGTATACTGCACGCGGATTTTTGTATGCACCGAGAAGTTTCTCTACTCAAAAGACCAAGATTCCTTGCGAATAGAACATGCGCAGAACACAAATCACTATGGGGATATGCCGATACGCGTTTACATGAACAAAAATTCGGATTAGAAAAGGGGTACCCCAGGTATAAAATCCCGGTTTTTAAAATCCAGGATATGAGCATTTTTCTGGTTTTTACCGGTGTTTACATGGCCTTTCACGACCGGGTAATTGCTAATATCCCGGTTTTGAACGGGTTATTGGCTGCATGTAAACGCAGTCATTGTTCATGGATTGCACTGAGCGCGTTATTCCCAAAAATGTTTCTCTATACGTAACCTTTCAACAGACTTTAAAATGACTTTCCTTTTCATCTGACGATGCCTTGTTGTTGTTAATCAATAGTCACATTGAAGTTATTACCAACAGTCATTAAATGTGATCATGAAACACCGTTAATGAGAAGGCTATCAGTGAATGGTTAAAAAATCACCTTTGTTATTTAGGAATTGAATGCATTACTTTCTAACATATATATATATATATATATATATATATATATATATATATATATATATATATATATTACGAGCCCGATCTCATTTATACGGCAAAAACAGTTTTTGCGTGTATATGGTACGCATTTTTCGCGTTCATATGATACGCACTTTTTGGCGTATAATACGCAGAAACAAACCCACCCCCCTCCCCCCTAAACCTACCCCAGGGTTTTTTAGTGCGTAGCATATGCACGACAAAACCATGTTTGGCGTATAAATGCCACGAGAAATGACATTCGTGGTATTGATACGCATTTTCATGAGAGTGTGTTGTATATACAGTATTTACCAAGACAGTCTTATCCCAATTCGTCATATAACTGACGTCTTGGGACGTCTTTTGACCATACGTCAATATATGCCTTTTCAGGGCTCCCTTAAACGTCGGTCGATGACGTTATCGGATCCTAACTCGCCCCCAGACCTAAACCTAACCCTAAACCCAACCCGTCAGTTGTATGATGGCCCGGGATCGTCATCTACCGACGTTTAAGGGGGCCCTAAAAGGCATATATTGACGTATGGTCAAAAGACGTCCCAAGACGTCAGTTATATGACGAATTGGGATGAGACTGTGTTACATTTACAGGCAAATTCAGGAAATGAACCTTCTCGATGTTGATCACCCAGGTATATACTCCTAGCAAATTGTGTATTCCAGTTTGTATTTAAAGACTGCCTGTGAACTCACTTCGCAATGAACTCCCGTTCCTGGGTTCATCTTCATCCTGTCATGCTGTGTCATTACACCCAAATTCACTTCAATAGCAGCACAACTGATTCCAATACAATGTGAACACAATAAGTACATTGTACCTAACAATTACTACTTCAGTACAATGTAGTTAATGATAGCTATAATGTGGGTGTCTTCCTATATTGCTACCCAGCATTCCTCCTGGTTCTCTCCTACACTCATTCAGCCATCACCCGCACCTGCCACTGATCATCACCTCATCTAGACACACATTTAACACATTCCCTCATTGGCTGGTGTCATTTAGAGAAATGCTTTGCTAGGGAACCTACAGTATGTTTATAGTCCCCCATGTCTCCAGTTCAACTGTAATCAAGTTGAGATCGGACATCTCTCACCTCATCCACAGTCTCCACCATCACCTGCAAAAGCGTAAACTCTATTAATACCCTGTTATCGTCACAAATTGCTATATAATATATAACTATATTAATATCTGAATTGCTTACCTGTTTTTAACGTGTGCTCATCATAGGCAATAAAATATATCCTTATTATTTTGATATTCAGTCTGAAATCCCATAACAGTGTGATGCATCGTGTGATGCAACTGATGGCCGTGGCAAAATCCTTACATTTTGCAAACATTTTATGATTTGATGACTTATTCTTCTTAATTGTACATGCTTTGTGTATATTTTGTATGATCTGCTCACGTTTATAGCTAGACATTGTGTTTGCAATCAGATGAAACCTAATACACCACTTGAATCTCATGATTTCTTTTATTAAACATATTTTTTGGCATTTGTTGCCTTTATCCATACATAGATGACTGGAAGCACAACACACTCATGACATTTAGTAAATATAATGGTGACTTGACTCTGAGTTTGTATTAATCTAGTACGATTTGCTGACAGCCAACTGAGAGTTCGGTTTAAATCGTACTTGTATGAATTGACACCACCGACTTGTAAAATAGTTACATTTTCTCATGAGAACGGGTTGGGAAGAAATGTTTGAGAGCGAGAGAGGAGGACAGGATTGAAAGGACCACGAGCCGTGATTCAAACTCAGATCAGCCAAACCATACCATGTTACACACTGGAGATTTGCCCATGAAAATTGAAAACATATCATATGGCCCTCAGTCTGTCTGAAAACACAATGTATTTAAATAGAATACAACAATATATGTGTGTTACCTTAGGCCCTGTCCAAACTAATACGTTTTCATTTGAAAACATCTTTTCTCTGTTTTGTCCATCCGTTACACTAGACGGCATTTTAAATAAGTGGACACATTTGAACACGCCGTTTTCACGTTGTACTGTGGACTGTGAAACCAGAGGTATTTAAAAAAGTTAACGTAAGGTTAGTCATATTGGGGGAGTTCGTGTGTATTACATGCCAAAAAGTGCCGTATCATATGCATGCGAAAAACGCATACCATATACAAGCAAAAACAGTTTTTTAGCGTATAAATGCCACGAGAAATGACATTCGTGCTATAAATATGAACTTTAATGAGATCGGGCTCAAACAGAGAGGGTTTTTAATGAAAACGTTGTTTTCAAATGTATCCTTAGTATCATTGAGAGATACTGAGCTTTTATTTACACTTTTGGTAAAGCTTTTATTACTTGTTTATGATAAATGTTTGTGATATGTTTTTATTCATCTTTATTTCAGTTTTAGTTATTTTAGTAAATCAAGTTAAACTAAATAAGTTGTCAACTAGCAGAAATGAAGTAAGTTAGTTTTATTTCAGAGAATTTTTACTTTATTGTACAAATATACTGTATATTTTTATGGTTTTTGTTTTACTTAACTGTAATAACCCTGGATTATACCAATTATTCAAAATTATAAATCAAAAATGGCAATAAATGGCAATATTTATTTATTTTTTTATTTATTATTTTTTGTATTTATTACTGAATACATCAAGATTATTGTTGAACATTTTAACTCACATACATGTGTTTGTCAGAATGTGTGTTGTTCTAATTGTCCCACCACTAGTTTGTAATCATGGTAATTGATTTAATGATCACACCTGTTTGTATTCTGTTTATCGTCACTGTGTATTTAACATTTTGGTTCAATCATTGTCTTATATTGTTTGTGCTATGCACACTGTTTCTTAGACTTTCGCTTTGTTTGTACCTGAATGGGTTTAGTTTGATTATTTTAAGTTTTAATGATTCTGTATCATCTCCATTTTTATTGGAACCTGAAACATTACAGAATACCAGACCTTAAAAAGAGGAGCATAATAATCCCATGGATCCTAACACATTGTCCAGGGTCTTGACAATTCCACATCATTTTTTTTTTAATTACACATGATGTTTATTTACTTAAAATGAAGTCAACTGATCCCTTTAACAGTGATCATAGTTTTGGAGACTTTCTGACCCCAAGACCAAACTAGCATCCATACTTTGATCCACCGTTTGTTTGGCTGAGTGTGGAGATGAGTGTTCCAACAAATGACCTATTATCTTATAGTCATTTCATGATTTGTGCAGTTTAACAGCCTTATGACACATCATTTCTGTATTATCAGGTCTTTTCCATAAGGATAGATAACTATTGGAATTATTGTTCACTTTATATTTAGAGGCCAGTAAAAACAGAAAGTCATGACTTATCCCTTAAGATGAACTTAAATGCACTATAGGAATGTGTAGATACTTTCTTAGAATTTGCTGGCATGCCTATTTTGGAGAATATATTTATTTTGTGAAAATAACACAAAATTAGATAAAATGTTAGACTAAGAGGAGAAATTGCTGAAGTTATATTTTTCTTACTCCATTTTGCTCATATTTGCCAAGGGTGCTTTTATTTGTGGAGCCGAATGTTTTTGTTTAGTGACTATCAAACTGGATACAAATGTGTTGGTCTGCAAGAAGGTTTTTTTTTCTTTTTTTGTTACCTTACCAGCACATTATATTACATATATTTATTTATTAGTCTTCTACTTGTACACTTGATCATTAATCCACCTTATTTTAGACCAATCGTACATCCATTCAATTTCTCCTGTTATTACAGCTTTAATACAGTACATTATCTACTGCTACTCTTCCTTTATCATTAAAATGGGCTTTCTATTCACTCCAGTTCTTAAATACTGGTGTGGATCCTAATGATCTAAAATAATTATCGGCCCATTTCCAATCTACATATATTACTTTTTTTTTAATAAAAAAAAATCTTGAAAGAACGAATTCAACTTGAATTACATTTGCAAAGTAACAAGCTCTTTGAGCACTTTCAGATGGGCTTTAGATCTAAACATAGTACTGACAGAGCTCTGGTTAAAATCACAAACGATATTCTCCTTGCTGCTCACTCTGGCCTTCTGTCTGCCTTTATTCTGCTAGATATTAGTGCTGCTTTTGACATCATTAGGCATTCAGTATTATTAGAGATTGGCTTGAAGTGGGGTAGATGATAATGCCCTTTTTGGTTTTCATCCTATTTAAGTGATAGAAAACAGTTTGTACAGATTAAGATTACTCAATCAGAGCCTGTCTCAGTAATGGTGTTCCACAAGGGTCAGTGTTGGGTCCGCTTTTGTTGTGGCGTGAAATTATATTTTTCAGCTGGATTCTATTTTTATTACATATTTTTTCAAATAAAAATGTGTTGGTTTGGAATAGCTTTTAGTGATTTTATTGTTTGATTCGTGTGTTGTGTTTTGTATTTTATGCTGTAAGGTGACCTTGAGTGCCTTTAAAGGTGCATATAAATAAAAAGGTTTGTATTATTATTATTTTGTTTTTGTGTGAGTGAAGGAGAAACCAATTATCACTTACAACAATATATTTTTCATATAACAAAAATATTTCAAAGCACTAGCAGAGATCTTCAACAGCCAAGCTACGGTGGAGCTTCAAAAAGGTGGTTCATACCAGGTAAGATAATACACAGCTCAACTATCTAATTTTCTGCATCTGATTGTGCATGACAATCCCACTGAGCCCCAGTCATTGAACTCACTTCTATCAGGATCCCCATCAGCTCTTGCTGTTGCTGACTCAATGCCCGTCCTGGTCCCAAGATGCAGGAGACGATCCAAAGTTCTTTCGCTTTCCATGTGATTAAAGCCAGAATAAATTTACCTCAGGCTAGTTACGCAGAGAGAATCACAACCCGTGCTTCGACGAAACTTTATTGTTTGATAGACAAGGCTAGGGTTATGTTCCTTTTTTGTATGCACAAGCTTTTTGAAATCGAAATCTTTCGTTTTTCTGTGACACCGGGAGATAAGGGTGCGTTATGAGTGATTTTTTTCCCACAGACATATACGCTGATAACATTTCAAAAGAAAAACATTCTTCAAGCCCACTCATAGTGAGCCTTGATTTTTATCTCAAAAGCTTTGATTGAATATTAAAAGTGGTCTTGATATGTTACACAGATATTTAGCAAAGCTCATTCAGGATAACAAGAGTCCTCTGAACTGTTCAAAGCCATGGTGCATAGAACAATTCATTCTTAATCTGCTTTTTTGACTATTTTGCATACAATGCAGCAATATTGGATTATAAATGGACACCTACGTACTTGACACTAGAGATAATGACACAGAAATAGGCCCTTGATCTTTGCAGCTTAATTCGTTTAAAATAATCAAGATTAAAATGGAGAATAAAACTATTTAAAATTGAATTTATTTAAATTCACAGCCCAAAACTTTATTCTGCTGCATTGCCCCTAAATAACAAGTGATTTGCTACTATAGAGAGTTATCAAGTAGATTTTCAACTAAAGTTTTCAATCACGAAAAAGGTGCATTAAACTATGTTATTCCCTTAACTAAGACGAGTTGATACATAGCTCTGGCATTTCAGTGCATGCACTCAATCACTCTGGCGTGCGAGACACTTTGATTACACTTAACTAGCCCAGTTCATTCAAAATGGGCCAAGCAGAGAAGCAACCAAACACCTCCACGTTTTCCCTATTTAAATACAGTTACACGAGTAGAGTAACTCAACCTAGGACAGTGACAAAATAAAACGTATGCGCTTTTCTTAGCATGTAAAGTGGATAACTATATTGTATGGTGGAATGCCACAGCAAGAGTTTGGGAGCACTTTTCGGCCACAACAAAAGCGGACCCAACACTGACCCTTGTGGAACACAATTTACTGAGACAGGCTCTGATTGAGCATTCTTAATCTGTACAAACTGTTTTCTATCACTTTAATAGGATGAAAACCAAAAAGGGCATTATCATCTACCCCACTACAAGCCAATCTCAAATAATACTGAATGACTCGGCACCGTAACATCATCACTCATGAAAAGTCCTCTCCCCCTCTCACTCTCCGGAGTGATGATATTATAATATAATATAATATAATATTATCCATCTGCCAGGACATCTACAGCTGTCCAAAACTTTGGAGGTAGTAATTTTTTTGCACCTACCTCAAGCTATTTTCAGCCAAATGTGCAATCAGAACTGCACAATGGAATCACATTGGGCACCATATTGCACTCTATTGCATTCCCATCAGTATTTCTCACCGGAAACTTGAAAACCGTTGAAAACCTGCAAGCCTGTAATAAATAAATAAACTTGAGAATTGTCTAGTTTCGAAGCACAGAATCAACTCTTGTTCTTACGTTTTAGAAGGATTGCTCAATACCATCATTGTATTCAATAATATATAGCCCATTCTTGTGGAACCTGATTTAATAGAACCTCTTACAGACATAAAAAAAGTGAAAACTAGATTTATAATTTAAACCTTATGACAGTTAAACCCACTGAAACTCACCTCAAAGCAATCAAAATATCGGCACTGAAATATCTGAAGGAAGCAATGCACCATTATACCCTTTTAGCCCCACATGGCAACCCACCCTCAAGCATCAACAGATTAATTCCAGTCAACAGATTCCTTCTCCTTTATCATTTATGTTCCTGAAATCAGTCAAACGGCAAGTCGGGAGCCTGGCTTGCACTAGCAGAAACCAGCCTTCAAAGTCAGACCAATGTCATCGTTCCACATTCCTCAATGCCCCAATCTATCACAATTATTAGCTTGTAGCCGTCCGTTTGGGTCCCCTATTAAGGCAGCACATACCTGACGAGGAAAGGATTGGATTTGAAAATGAATTCTGACTAGAGCTGTTTCTGAGGTGTTAGCACTCAAGCTGTGCACCTCATGCAGGAGACCTGATTTTGCCTCCAAACATTTATTTTGTAAAACGACCAGCCATCATTCATCACATTAATAATATGTAGTCAAACACCCTTTAAATAAAATAATTATTGAAGCATCTTATTTGGATCTCAGCCTGTAAACCAATCACTGTCATATCAGCCAATCATATTCCTGGAAAGCAAAAACGAATAGCTGACTTTTGGTTTCCTTCCAGAAAGGCACATTTTGGATATACTAAGATCACTGTATATAATGGGGTGTATGATTTGGGCTTTGGAAGACTAAGATGTAGAACACAAAATGCATATATGCAATAAAAAACAGTTAACATAAAACAACATCTCTTTAATCGTTTTTAAAAGCTAATTCAATCTGTCAATTTCAGTCAACAAATACACTCCGCTGTGCTGTTCAGGCACTACTCCCAGTTCGAAACCGCATGAATTATTCATATGCAAGTTAAAACGAAGAGAAATAACAGCTCTTTCATTTTAAAACATTATTTTCACTAACTTGCTTCATTAGCTTCATCATGCTCTTTGATGTTAGAGCCTTTTATTTTTATGTAAAATAAAAAACAGACATCATTTAACATGAAAAACATTTCCAAGAAATTACTCTCTTTGTTGTGCCATTCTCCCAATCCCATGAACATTACTTTTATAGAAGGTTTTATAAGGACAAGTTCATTTTGGCTTACGTAGAGCTGATTGTGAAACATTACTCACATTGAGTGATGTCCCCTTTGGATTATCAAGTGGGTGCCCTCCTTCTTTGGTGTTTCACTGATAGACCCACGACACCTCCAGAGGTTTCAGCAGTGAATCCCAGCTTCCTGGGTTCACTCCTGAGGCGTCATCACTTCATTTGACGACCCAGACGGAGTCCTTTCTCTTCATCCACAGCCACTGGCTTCCCATTTCAGCAGCCCTGGAGAGGTCTTTGACTGCTTGCCGATGGGCTTTCCCTCGCACTCCCATCTCCCTGAGTAGCCTGGATGTTGAGGTGGCCACAAACCCTCTGCAGCCTACTTCCACTGGGCGTATGTTCGCTTTCCAGTCTTGTTGTTGCGCATCGGCTGCAAGTTCAGCTGTACCTCAGCCTTTTCCTTTCATAAGCCTCCTCCACTGCACCCTCCCAGGGCACGGTGAGCTCGATGATGTAAACAACAGTCCCTCCAGAAAAACGCGATTATGTGATCGCTGAATTCAAATGCAAAATCAGCCAAAGTCCGCATATTTATGCGGGGGCCGTATATTTTCAAATACGCCGCACTTTCGCTGCATAAATTGCCAATTTCCGTGCAAAATATGCGGGGTTTGCATGATTTCATAATCCTCACATTTTCGTTGCTAAAAAGTCACATATATCTAAGCAGAAAGTCTGAAAAATGTTGCGTTTGCTTCACACAGGAGCAGCTATTTCCGCCCTGTTTCCATGGGAACGTTATGAAAGTGAATCAATTACGCGACAGGGATGGTTCACAGCTGAAGCTATTGCAGAGGCCAGGCCGGGGCTGTTTACACCTGGTCACTTCATGTGTTTTCTGTGATCGGATAGCTATCCGATCGTGAAAGAGACCAGGGGCCCTATTTTAACGATCTGAAAACGCAAGTGTCAAAGCGCAAAGCGCAATTAACTTTGTGGGCGGATCCCGGCGCTGTTGCTATTTTCCCGGCGGGATAAATGCCTCTTGCGTCTGGCGCAAATCTGAGAAGGGGTTGGTCTGGAGTAGCTTCATTATTCATAGGTGTGGTTTGGGCGTAACGGAAATAAACCAATAAGAGCGTCATATCACATTCCCTTTGAGAGCATGATGAACGAGATGCGCTTGTTTCGTGGCGCAATACCATACTTTACGCGCATTTACCAGGGCGCGCTTCAGCATCGGTTCACAGCCGAGTAGAGACGATGTTGTCTCGTCAGGGTCGGAAAAGAAAGAGAAGAGACACTGGGGATGGCACAAACCCACCCAAATTAGCTTCGGGTTAAACATGCATATAATAATTTGGGTAAATGTGTAAGCTTTATGCCTGTTTTTCCCATCATCATGGACACAACAATGATTTCCCTCATGTTTATATATTTTTCCGTATAATAATGTATCATTTGCAAAAAGTAAAATGCATCTGTGTTGATGAGAGAATCATCTACAGTGTATGCGCGTTGTTCACACTCTGTATTATGGCCAAGCATGCACGCTTAGAATAGCATCTGAATGTACGCGCAACGCGCCACTGACTTTAGACCAGGTTTTTTCTGGTCATTGGCGCAATTGTTTTCTGGAACTGCAAAATAGCACCAGGGATTGTTTGCGCCGACACACGCCTCCTTTTTGCGCCAACCCGCCCAGGAAGTTCAGTTGTTAGTTTACGACGTGCGTCTGTGGAGGAAAAAAGCCCACTTTGCGCGAAGTGCAAAATAGGGAATGATAAATGCGTCAGTGTATAAAGTCATTTGCGCCGGGTGCAAGATAGAGCCCCAGGTGTAAATGCCCTCCGAAAACGCATTCGAGATGGATTTGAATCCGATCGCTCAAAACACTTGAGGTGGTGATGTGGGCCGCATTCTAGACGAAACTGGACAAGTGTAAATGCATCTGGTAGTTGAAACCACATATGTAAATTTTACTACTCCCAAAAATGCTAAAAAAATAAACGTGTGAGAGCGTGTTATAGGCTATATGCCATGTTATTTTAGTCAGATATGACATCGCTACTGCAATGCGCATCACCTCAGATAAGCAGCTGAGTGCCTGTTGATCAAGCCAGCACGCCGCAGTCTATCGCAAGTCAAAGTAAAAGTCGCAGACGCTTAACACTACCATCGTCATTAAAAGTAGAGAAACGAAATGATCTTACCAGGGCTGTTGCCGCTCTCTCTTTCTGTGACATGCACTTCATTAAATCTGTATATAGCGCGGGAATTGAAGATTGGATTTATATCCATTTTGCAAAAAAACATTAATGTGACCAGGTGTAAATGGAATCGTTTTGATAAATCAGATAGCTATCCAATCTGAGAAAAACGCATGAAGTGGCCAGGTGTAAACAGTCCCACAGACTCATGGAGGCAACACATGGGGTGTTTGAGGCGCAGACACTGCAGAGAGTTCAAACAGGAGCGCACAGCTCTTAAAGGGGCCACACCTTATTTACACTCGTTACAGTCTGAAATAAAACAAGATGAAAAATTCAATATTCCCAGCACTTTCTATGATGTAATATGCTTGCTTATCTAAGGAAGTAATAAGAAATGACTCTTTACATTAAGGTTGTAGCCTAGTGAGAACAGGGTTGGGGAAATTATTATTTTTCTCTTTTTCATCAAACCACAGTTTTTGCAAGTTCCCGCAAATTTTTGCAAGTTTCCACAATTTCATCGCATATAATTGCATAATTATCCCTTTTTTTCTATCGCATGTGTAAAGAAAATGGGCCACGTAATCAAGGATTTTGGCCCGCAACAATCACAAAAAATCTCCAGCGTTTTTCTGGAAGGACTGAAACAAGCTTGAGTGATGCTGACCACAGAACAAAGTCTGGTCGCTTGTTTCTTGCCCAAGTCAGCCATTTTTCACCATTTTACACCATTTTTTAGCTGTATGAAGCCAAACGGAACAATATATTATATGTTTTGAGATAGTCTGCATGATTCTGGGGAAGAAGTTTGATTACCGTTATTCAAAGATAGCACAAACAAAAAAGACAGAAATACAAAACTTGCAATCGGATACATGACGACATGACGAACGTGATGACCTGCACAACAATTTATTGGTTTAACTATGTTAGCTAGAACCATATCAGACCCACAATCCACAGAAGGGAAGGCTACTCAACCATACCAAGGTTTGACACCAAAAAATGATAAAGAGAGGGGAGACTCACAGTATCAGATGTCGCGAGAGATAAGGATACAAAATGGAGAGGATCACAAACTTTTGAGCATGTAAATAGTCCAGTGAAAAATCCAAGTGTTGATTGTGTAAGAAGCTTCAGTGAATAATCCAAGAAGATCGATTCCAAGAAAAAACATATCCAAAAAAACAGACGTAGGCTACAGCAAACAAACAGGTAACAGCATGAAGCGGCAGCACAAACGCGCCTAGTGTTCTCACACCGGAAGTGACGACTCAGAAAGCTCTCGGACTAAACCTAAAATAGGTCTTACGGGCTTGGAACGTCATGAGGGTGAACCATTAATGACATCATTTTTATTTTTCAAATACAATTGATAAAAAGGAGTGGTATTGAGTTTGAATTTCCAAAAAGTAAATTTAGCCTGTTAAATTTAGCTGTCAAATGATTCTGTGCTGTTCAGGCACTACTGCTAATCGAAACTGAATTAATTATTCATAACAACATTTTAACATGAAGAAACAAAGGAACTCTCTCCTCTGAAACATTTTCACTCACTTGCTTCATTAGCTTCAGCATACTCTTTGATGTATTGTACAGCCCTTTTCTTTTAAAGTAAAAAAAAAAAACCTTTTCCAAGAAATGCCTGTTGTTCATTTTCATTTCTTTACTGGATCACCATTTCAGTATACTGTATGCCTGCTAGCATAGACATTCAGAATGCATTTCTATAGTTTCCATTAATTGCATTATGTTATTTGAGGTATATTAGATTAGTATATTAGATTATTTGAGGTTCAGATTTTAGAATGATAGCTGACATGAGTAGAACATATGAACATCCTACCCACGTTGCATATGTTGCAACATTAATAACTGAACCACTCTTTTTAGTAGCATGACTACACATCACCCTTTTAATCTTAAACCTGGTGGAATAATCACATACACTGACCTAAAAGGTCCTCTATCTCCATCTCTCTCTTTCTCACAAATGTAACTTTGGAAAGTAAGATTAATTTTATGAACTGCTTCATTCTAAAAGCTCCTTTCTCCCATATGTAGTGCCGGGAAGTCGGATTTAATTTAACTAATCGGTTCATTCTAATCGCTCTACTCTCCATTATAGCCTACTGCATAGAGTTGGAAAGTCATTAGGGTTGGATTCAAAGAGTCCATAACACATATCCATAATACATATATCACTAATATGTCGAAGCAAGATGGCGGCGTGCCTTCTCTTAAAGGGTACATATCATGGCTTTAAATCATTCATTTTTACATATAAATCATACATTTGTGGTCTGTATCTGCAATGCTTGGGTCTGAATTCCTCATTATTATAGCTCCACAAACCCCTTTTCAACCCCTTTTCTGATGTTCGTCTGTGAGCAACCGACGCCCTTTAAATAAAAAGAGTCATACCCCGCCCGCTCTCCAGGTCGCTGAGTTCACAGTCGGTTCACAAATCCACGCCATTCGCCCATTTTTGTAGTTTGATTAGAGATTCACGATTATATACTATAGCTTACAAAGAACATTTTTATTCACACGTTAACAAAATGTCAACAACGGAAGACTTGACCATCAAGCCTTACATGTTACATGGTTTACTGTTTTTTTCTTTACATGATTGTGTTTATGGGGTCAATATAACATGTATTTGTGGTATTTCTTTATATAAAAGTCTTAGTTTCATAAATTTCACCTTTATTGTAAGCCACTTTCTCCTCTGTCATTTTAATGTCTGGACTTCCTGAGTCCATGAAAACACTCCCTCAGAAACAGGCAGTGGGCTCAGATTGGTTAGTCTGGGCCGGTGTGTTGGGATTGGCTAAACTGATTAGTGCACGTTGTCCGGATACTATAACGGCCATTACCTTTACGGACGAAAGTTGCATATGTGTTCATGTCAAATGTAAATAATGGTGTCGATACTGCAGTATCAGTATGAGCCAGAATCAGACCCAGAAAGCGGAGAGTCAAGCAGAACCTCGCCACACACGGCTCTTACTAAACGTTTCTGAATGGTAATTTGCCTATATATTTGTTTTACACAATAGCATCGAACTGACTGGCTATTATAAACACAAACAGCGTTGGTATTGGTTTATGTTCTTGATCAAAATGAAAAATAATGTCAAAAAGTATATATATAGATATGAAAAATACATTTACGAAATTAGTACATATACAAATTCAGGTCCAAAATGTTTGTACGCGTTTGTCGTAGACACGAAATAGCAAAACTACATGGCTAAGCCAGCGCTGGCATAAAACTAAAACATTACATCTGAAATACGTATGAAATTATTAAGTCTTAGCCTACTTACAGGTTGTGGCCCAACAACTGCTGCCTCTGGTTTTAAAGTTGGAACTGCTTCATGTTTTAGAAACAGTTTCTTGTTTAATCCGGCATTGAATTCGTGGAGATTCTGGAAGCTGTCTTCCGTAAATGCGCAGCACAGAGAGCAAAATTACGACACATTAGGTCATTTTCAGGAACATAATCAAAAATAAATTGTATCCATTGTTGACAAACTACAGCGTCCGTGGAAGCCCTAACACAGAAGACCTGACAGCTGGATGAACATAACACACTCGACGAGCCACAGATATATGGCCAGGGCTGCCAACTCTCACGCATTGAGCGTAAGACTAATGCAATTGAGCTAATTCTCACGCTCTCACGCCACACCCCCGATTTCTTACGCTAAAGTGTTAAGCCAGTCGGCAAAATATCTGAAAGATACGTTTATCTCTCGTGATCGGACTAGTTTTACCACAAATTAGTTAAAATATCCTCTAATCTAGTCTAGAGCGATCGTGCATACGAGACAGATCCCCCCCCCCCCGCGTGTGTATATATATATATACTGTATATGTGTGTATATATATATATACACACACACTCTACAAGTCAAATGTTTTTGATTGCTAAAATTTTAAGTTTTTTTTAAATAAGTCTCTTCTGCTCAGTGCTGCATTTATTTAAAAAACAGTAATATTGTGAAATATTAATTTAAATGAATTTTATTTAGACCAGCTGTTTTCTATGTGAATATATTGTAATTTATTCCTGTGCATCAAAAATTCCAGCATCATTACTCCAGTCTTCAGTCACATGATCCTTCAGAAATCACTCTAATATAATAATTTAAGGAAAAAAAACATTTCTCATTATTATCAATGTTGAAAACATAGATTGTTTGTCATAGATCATTGCCATAGAAACAGTGTTTTCACACATGCATGTAACTTACAGGGAAGTCAGTTAATCTTTAATGTCTATTTAATTATTGTATTAAAGACTCTTAATTTGAAACTGCCTTGTAAAGAGGTGTTTGAGTGGAGACTTTTATTATGAAAAGCACAGAGTGACTCAGGAAAAGAAAGTTATCTACACCCATACAGCGTGTCCTAGCGACACGCGATAAAAGGTCTTTCCAAATCTTTTCCATGTTAGTTTTTGTCCTAACCAGATGCGACAGCGAAACGTGAAGTTTCTTATTTAGATACGGTTCCTATTTCTGTGACGTTGCAGCTGACAGAATGAAGAAATTACACTGGTTGGTTATGAGTACACATTATTTATTTTTAGTTAAAAATAGGTCACTGTGCCACAAGCGATAACGGAATTTACCTCAGATTATGAAAGCATATAATATAGCGTTCAAAATGAATTCTATGCAAACATACAACTGTACTTCATAACAAAATTGGTGGAATTTTGGTGGAATTCACAAGTATACAAATAAATATGCTACACTACTACGTCCCAAAGCTTGCCTACTCTTTTATTACACACTCAAAAGTATGTACTTTTTCTTCCAAAAAGAGTATACTTTTAGGGCGTTTAGGAATTAGTATAAGCACTCACTTCCTGATGTCTGAGAGTACTGCGCAGGCTCAAACCAGCCCGTTCTCATCCCAAGACGTCATTTACCTGACGCTTTTGTTTTGACCATACGGACGCAGCAAAGAATGCTACGATTTATGGGTCGTATTTTGATTTCCAATTTTCATCTATAAACAGATCAAGGACAATCGGATAACGAGATTATTTTTCGTTTTCCGTTTTTTAATATCAGAACGAAAAACGAAAAATGGGTTGTTTTCCGTTTTTTGTTTTCCTATTTACTGAATGGTAATTGAGAAACGGGCCGTTTTTGTTTTTTCCTTTCAAAACGAAAATCCGTTGGCAGCAAAGTACACGGACCAATGTATACATTTCCAAACATTTATTTATTTGAGGAATGATTGAGAAATCAATGTAATGTCTGTGCACTAAAGAGAAGACATGTACATCCATCGCTCTATTGAGAGAGCGGAGGTAATCAGGGATGGAAAATGTGTGTGTGTGCCTTTCCACCACCAGATTAAGTTCCCTTATTCACAAAAGAAGAAGGGGACTTACATATCCACTGTGAAATCTGGGTCATGTTCAAAACCAGCTGAGAACCATTGACATATGGAAGAGGCTATTTGCACTAAGCGCAACTTGCGGTAAATGCATTTACACTAAGTGAAAATAGCTCTATTTTCTTTGCTATATGAAAGTAAAATAGATGATATTTATACTTCAATAAGCCTACTATTTGCACCTCAGTGAAGATATAGTACGTTATCAAAAAGTATTAATGACAACATATAGCTATATGATTATATTGAATAAAATCATAAATTGATCCTGCTTTATTGGTAGATTAGTGTCCCTATTCCTAAAGCCCACCTTACACCTATGCATAACCATGACCATATCAAACCTGCTGACCAGTAAAGGTGTCCTCAAAGATACGAGGGAGGGAAAAACAGTTTAGTTTTGAGTTACAATATGAGCTTCACACTGCACGATTTTGAATTTAGCCCAGATTTTTACTCGCTGACAGTTTTGAGAAAGTGCCAACAAATCCCAGAAATTGGAGGAAAATCATTCGTGCTCATTCACGCGCATGACGATCACGTGGTGTGAATTATCAAAGATGCGATCCGAGAGAATTTGACGATGTGCTCTAACGCCTGTGAGAAATTTGGCGTGCTAAATAACTGGACCTGTCAGCGATTCAAAAACCCGCTGTGTGAAATGTGTTCTAAATGGAAATTACATCAGCGATGACATACAGCCAATCAGAGAGCAAGTTCGGGGAGGAGTTGTAGACTCAGAATATCCGTATTTTAATGCAGTGTTTTCCAACCCTGTTTCTGGAGGCACACCAACAGTCCACATTTTGGATGTGTCCCTTATCTGACCCATATATTTCTGGTCCGGAGTGTGTTTGATTAGGAAGAGTTGGAAAATGTGTAGTGTTGGTGTGCCTCCAGGAACAGGGTTGGGAAACACTTTTTAATGGAATATATTTGCAATTGTATGAAACAGAAACAAAGCACAAACATGTGATTGCAAAATGATTTATTTACCTCCAACTCATGACACAATTCCATGTTCCATGCCAAGAACAGTGATCTGAAGAGTTTAAAAATCGTGCTTGTGTGAACTCGGCATTAGTGTAAAATAGACTTTGCCAACAATGCTAATAGACACTTCGCCACATTTATGGCCTCATTTATCAAGAAGACGCCAGACTGAAATGTATCACTTTGATGATGGTTCAGAAGACACTGTAAATGGAAAGTAAACCTTAAAACCTTAAATATTTTCTGCGTTGGTTGCAGTAATGAGAGTAGTTACAGGATCTATTTGCAGCAGTCATTATTATTCACAACTCGTCAAAGTAACAAACACAGGGAACTCAGGAGAATAGCAATCAAACTAAACAGCAATGAGCACAGACAATTAAAACACACACTGAGGAATATATAAACTTACGAGCCTGTTCCCATCCTTTATCGTCATATAGAACGCTATATGCAAAAACGGCGCTATACTACGCACATGGCATCCGTTATCGTTAATATAACATGCAAACCCAAGGTGTAATAAATCCAATAAATCCTTTAGCGTAATATGAGACTACCTTACCCTACCCCACACCTAAACCTAACCATCACAGCGCGTGTTATATTAACGGTAACAGATGCCATGCGCGTAAGTATAGCGCCGTTTTGTCATATAGCGTTCTATATGACGATAAAGGATGAGAATGTGTTGAAACTTACACAAGTTGACTGAAGGAGAAAACAAGAGACAGGTGGGGCTAATCAATCAAACAATGGGTAACTATGACAACAAACAAAAAGCAGGATTATAGGAACAAAGGCACTTGGGAAACAAACATAAACCTAACAAATATGAATATCAAGACCCTTATGCAACCAACATACAGGGCTCGTCAGCGTTTACTTATTTATTTGTAAAACCACTGACACTTTCTAATTAACTGCACTCTTCTCTGGAGATCTAGAATGATCTCAGCTCTCAACCCCTGAGGCTATTAATAAAAGCATACAGACTTAACACACTCATAGTATCTGCCTTATCTTCACAGAGGAAACAGACACTTTGATAACTATATTATGTTTAATGAAATTAAATCTCACTGTAGGCTTTTAATTAGTACACAGACATGTTCTCTGACTATGTACCCAGCAAACACAGAACGTTGGGCACAACGTACCCAACCTTCTAACGTTTAAACATGGCCAGAAGTGAAGGTTTGTTACAGCATTGTTGACATTAAACCACCATTCAGGGCCATCGCGTAAGGTTGTGCCTTGGGTGTTTGGACAACCACTGGACGGCTTATGTACACGTCACTGCCCTGAAGCACTAAAATCAGCCTTTTAAATTTCAACTGACCGTTGGGCTCATTGTGTCTCATTCTTCATGAAGCATTGACGAGCAAGGATTTAATTAGCTATACTTTTTTAGTATTCAGATATCCTTTTAGCCTTACCTAGAATCACTGTCAAGCCCTCTTGAGGTGTTGTGGGCTTGTCGACGAAACACTGAGGATGGAAGGTGCCCACTTGAAGACCCTAGAGATGTCCCCTACTCAGCTCAATCCAGACGGTTGTCATGCTGGTCTGCTGGTTAGACCGCACTGTGGTTGATCCCCAGAGCCAACATCACAGCCGTTGTGTGTGCTGACGGTGAACGTGATTTCACCAAGTAGGATCAACATCGTTGGTGATCCTGGATTAACTTTCCAATTAACCAATCAGATTTGAGGGACAAGTTTATGTCAAGTTTAGGCTTAGAACCAGGGTGAAGTATTTAATCATCAGTGTCATTCACCTTTCATTACCCTCTGATGTTTGGGAAAAGTTATGGGTAGGGATTGGGTAAGGACTACAGTTTTGGGACAGGACAGGGACAAAAATATGTTGATCCAGGACCATCTCTTACTTGGCAAAATCACGCTGACCTCTTAACATCTACTCTTGTGTAAGAAATCATAAATCCAACTTTATATAAGAGCTGGCCTATACTACTGTTTGCATTTTGCAATGAAAACGGATGGTTGAAATAATATTGGTTGAATGAATTGGATATTCCTGACAACATGATTTTGATTCTGTACAGCAGTGGCTGTCTTTTAATAGATCTTTTAATCCTGCTGATTAAATCAAAATTTTCTTGTATGCTTTTTAAGAAGAAAGATATAAATAATCTTTATCTGCATTTTCTGGATTCTTCTCCTCTAGCCCTTAATCACTGTTTGGGGTAAAAATGACCCCACATTGAAAATGAATGGGAAAATGAAAAAACTTGCTTTTTTTTCATTTTGATTGTCAAAAAAATTAAAAGTAAATCCATTATAAATCTGAAATGTTCCACATATAAACCAAGGTCTGGTCCTAGAGCATAAATAGAAAGTAGAACAAACTTTCTATCTCATATACACACACACACACACACACACACACACACACACACAGAACACACACATGTCATGACTGCAACAGAGAGCATTTTTACAGAAATTGACAAATAAAACAAACAAAACTGGCATACATCTAAGAAAAATTACATTTAAATCAAGGTCTGGTCCTGAGAGCGTGAACACAAAGTGGAATGAGCTTTCTATCTCTTACACACACACAGCCACACACACACAAACACACACATGTATGCATCCTGTTCATTACAGTTTATTAGTGCTGTTGTTTTGTATTATATTGGTTTATTTACTTGGTTTATTACATTTATTTTGTTCTAAAATCTCTTGTTCTAAAAAAAAATAATTGTTGATAAATAATTTTCTAAAATGAAGAGTGTGAATACAGTCATGTCATAGTGCTGACTTGTAATATTTATGCAAATGTATGTATAATAATTTGCATAAACAAATTATTCAAAATATATCAGACAACAACAACAAACTCTAATTTTGACAAAGATATTTTGTGCAATTCACAAAATATATATATCATTATATATCAAGTTGTGAGGAGAATTTGAAGCATCAAGAAAAATGAAGTGAAAATGAATGAGTCTCTATGGACTCTCTATTGAATAGATGTGGTCATTGCACTTTAATTCCTTAACTATAAGAAAAACTGTTTTTCGACTAACCACCAGATGGTATTATTCTATCCCTAGCACATAGAGCAATGTCCAAAAACTGTTTAGATTTAATTATCATCATAATGTAAGTGTTTTTTCTTTAAAAAAATCATTTTTCATGAGCCAATTTATGGCCTAGTTATGTAATTGTGCAGTAAATAGGTAGAATACTTAAAAATTTCCAAAAAAAACACAGCATAAATGATTAGTTGAGAAGTGAAATTCCTTATGCAATCACTCTTTAAAAGTCTGGGTCAAAATGACCCCAAACACCTTAAGTGTTGTCCTTTTCTAACAGTGATTAAGGGCTAGAGCTAACCGAAAAGTTGAATATCTACGGTGTTTGGCTAGAAAATGATCTTTCATTCAAAGCTCATATACACACGCTTGACAACAAACCTAGCTTTCGTCTTAAAACATTATATCAATCGATAGACTGCTTTAGCTTTCAGGTTAGGAGAAGAATAGTCTCTCAGTTATTGCTATACCTATACTGGACTATGCAGATATTATATATGCTAACACTATTGCTACTTGTTTACATTCTCTTGATGTGGTATACAACAGCCTGAGAACTTGGGTGAGTGTGCGACAAGGCGTGTGTCGGTAGTTTTTTCATATATATTATTTTGTATCTCACGCTGCTGTTTTGCTGTTGTTTGGACCCTCATGAAATGTTAACATAAATGTTCATAAATAAATAAATATGCAATCAGGCAGCCAAGATTTGCTGTACAGTATATAGGCTAGCTTTATCTTCTTGGTATTTTATACTACTTCATATTCCAATTAAAATCACAGCAAATTGGTCATAATCTTAACACAACAATCATTGTATCTTTGAGGCATTTAAGTTCACAGACTCAAATTGACATTCTTTGCTAATAGCAGGTTTATTCTTTGAATCTGTAATGATGAGTGAATGGTATTGTAGCCAGGGACACTGTATCTTTGGTTTGGGAAGGTTGTATAAAATGAACCTGGGAGCTGACAGCACTCTCAATTCTGAAGTGGATCGGGTTTATTATTCCACAGCTCTTTTGCATAAAGAAGGTATTAATGCTGGTGCTGTAATGAAACCGTCTCCTTACATAAGCTCTTTGTAGTGTCATTGGTGCACTGAAAGCACAGTGATAACATTGCTTCCATAATGTGAAGTGACACACGTCTCACATGATACACTATCTGGAGGAGTTGTGATGTTTCAGACAAGCGAGTGGAATGTGATTTTAGTTTCACATATGAGTGGGTTTGATAGAGTCTGCTGGATTGAAAACCACTGGTCTTTCATCACTGTTGGACAAGTCTTGTTCACTTCTTCCATTTATAATGAGTCTGTTCAAAAGTCTGTGCATTTCACCATTCAAAGCACCAAGTATTTGTGCTTTTGTTCTTTTTATAGTTGTTTTTATATTGCGTTTTACGTATATATGTGTTTTTAATGTTTTTGCAATGCCCGATTTGAAAAATCTCTTTACATGAGTTTAAATAAAAATGATTTGATGAAAAACAAACATGTATTTACAAAAGATTGAAATCAATTTAATTTACTTACTGGAGTCTAAATCAAAATGTGGCAGGAATCTAAGTGACTTTTTTCTCATGGCATATACAATAACTCTCCATACACTCTCAGAAAAAAAGGTACAAAAGCTGTCACTGGGGCTGTACCTTTTCAAAAGGTACACTTTTGTAGCCAAAGGCTGCATATAGGTACCTTAGTGGTATATATTAGCACCTAAAATGCACATATTAGCAACTACAATGCACATATTAGCACATAAAATGTACATATTAGGACCTAAAATGGACATATTAGCTCCTGAAATGTACATATTAACACTTAAAATGGACATATTAGCACCTAAAATGCACATATTAACACCTAAAATGTACATATTAACACTTAAAATGTACATATTAGCACCTAAAATGTACATATTATGACCTAAAATGAACATATTAGCTCCTGAAATGTACATATTAACATTTTAAATGCACATTTAGCACCTAAAATGCACATATTAGCACCTAAAATGTACACATTAGCACCTAAAATGTACATATTAACACTTAAAATGTACATATTAGCATCTGAAATGTAAATATTAGCACCTAAAATGTACAAATTGGCACCTAAAATGTACAAAAGTGTACCTTTTCAAAAGGTACAGCCCCAGTGACAGCTTTTGTACCTTTTTTCTGAGAGTGTATGGTTGAGTTGGTCCATAAAAATTATCACAAGACATATCGTGAGCTTAGGATTATAAGATTCTATCTCCGTTTAGGGTAGTTCTGAGATATTGAGCATCAAAGTTTTTACATCCCAGCTGGCAAAACTGTTATGTAGTATAATCTTCTATCAATTTTTTTTTTTTTTACAAAAATAACACCACACAGGCATTAATAAACACCTAATGGATCAGAGTATGTCAAAACTCAATTTCCACCAAACAGTGGAGATAAAACCTTAAAATTCTAAGCTCACAATATGTAGACACCAGAATGTTTGATCTCACTCATATTTGTTTCAGAAACATTAAAAAAGGTTAACACTTTATTTTCATGGTCTACTTTGGACATAAGTAACTTGCAACTACAAGTCATTAGAGTATGTATAGACTGTCTACTTAGTATACACTTTTTACATTATATTTTGATAATCAAATTTTTGAAATTTTGATTCGTCAACATATTCTACTAACCCTAACCTTATCAGTCTACTAATACTCAACTAATACTGTAGTTGACATGTAAGTGCAACATTACTTAGCGTCAACATCATTTCTAAAGGGAATCATCCAAATAAAGTGTAACCGAAAATAAACTGTCCAAATCTGTCTTTGTTTATGGATGGCATGTGCTGTCTTGTCCTGCCCTTTTCATTGATTTTCATGTAATGTAATGTTTTTGAATGGTCTTAAATGACCTGTTTTTTTCTACAAATATTGATTTTTATTTAATTGATAATTTGAATAATTCACAATTCAATGACAGCCCAACAATATTCTAAGTAAATCTGAGAGGGTTGAAAATTAATTTAAAAATGGGATCGATTACCTCTTTCATTTTATTGAATGGGCCTCTAAAAGTTTAAAATATAAATTTTAATACATTTCAGAATCAAAAACAATCATTTCCTTCCTTAGTTTGCTATTGCATGTGGATGAAGTTGATTAGTATGAAACCTGAGTGAAGTATAACCTCATAATCCAAATGCTGATGAATTTCTTCAGTGCCTTGAGCATCTCCTCTAATGACCTAAGGGGCTAAAAAGAGTGGAAAGATTAAAAGTTTGGAGCAATACCAGGTAGGTGAAATGGATGAAGTCTTGTTAAAGAGTAAACATTTGGATGTGTATAGAAATTCAACCTGAAAAATAAAATCCCACTTCAGCCTACTTCCTGACGCAGGAGGCGGCATACTCAGTTTTATTTGAGCTTCTGGGCTATCAAATATCCTTTCTTTTGCTCGCATACTGCATCCCACAAACAAAATGGTGAACATAATTGCGTAATGAATCTTAAAGCACTCTGCCAAGCGTTAACTAGCTCTTAGTACAAGCAAGCTACAACGTGATTACAGCGCATTTCATTTCAGCCATAATAACATTTCATTACCACACAATCCCAAATCAAAACCTCAGTTTACATGAGAGATGATGCTGCCACCCCAAAGAAATAACAGTCATAAAGAAAACTCTGCTCACGTTCTAGATAGCATTTGAGAGTTTTCAATAACATGTCCCCTGATGTGAGGGCACAAAATTCCTTTTGACAGCTATGAAATACAGTAAACCCTCGCCCGCTGCGAGCAAGTATTTATCTATAAAGCCTCACATTCTGATGCCACGAATGTTTAAAAGTGATGACAAGCTTTCTTTTTTATACCTTGAACAAAATATAATTTCATGCTGGATTAACTGTATTGACCAGCTGGAGGGCAAAATAATTTGTGTGTATGCGTCTATGGGTATTAAGATCTCCAATGGGTCATCTACAGTATGTGTGTTGGGTTTGAGCATGAATGGGAAATTTAGTTTGGTCCCCATGAGGAAAACAGATTATAAATCATAATAAATGATGAAAATTAAATTTTGTAAATGTAAAAATGCAGAAATTGTTTATAGGATTTACAGTTTATTTTATTTACAGTTTTATACAGGTGCCTGCCTTAGACATCATCAGTTTAATATCTGAAGAAGACAAGCAGACATGACTGAAGCATGGTAACAAGATGCAGCGTTCTCAGGGAATCAGCGTTATATTCATAACCTAGACGTTCCCTTTTCGAGAGAACTCAGCACTGCGTCATAACGTTGATGCTATGGGAACATAAATACCCACTTCACTGCTGAACAAGTGCCTGGCCTCACTAAGCTGTAAAGATATAACAATCATAGTAAGCTAGAACCAAAAACTCAAGGACTGGAAAGTCGCATCATGTGACCTCTTGAAGATTACAACATTATTAACATAAACCCATACCCAGAGGAGCCTAAAAACACCTGGTTCAACCAGACTCTCATACATTTCATTTGTACATAGAGTCTGGCCTCTCTCCATTGAGAAACGTTTACTTCCTTGTAGGCGGCTTCACTGTTAAAGTTCAAAACTATTGGATCTGCCCAGAGTCACTCAGGATTTGCCATAGCCAATCGCTAACGTGTGGTCGTGACGTATGCCATGCGCCGAAACGGCTGGAACAAGTCCGAATGATCAGAGGATTATGTTTACAATAGGATTTCAGTCAACGAGAGCTGCAGATTTTGTTCATCTAGGAACAATTATTAATTTGAAATGTATATTTGACACGAAGGACAGCGATATATTCATTCTCCTGAACACAAATTATTTTAATTGGCTGTTTTACTACACATGAAAATAACTAACAACATTTTTTAAAAAATCTGCTCATTCATGTGCTAATGCTTTTTTTTACATAGGTCTTTAAGCTGTTTCCATGAATATGGTTTTGTTTGTAGGACAACAACATTGAAATTGAACACAAAAATAAATATATAAATGAAGAAAATCATATATCCTCTATTTTACCAAATTCACTCATTCATGTGTGGGATGAATTACACATGTTTATTTGATGTTTATTACTTGAGTTATATGGGTTATTTCAAATCCCTAACTTCAAATATGTGCAACATTAATGGTGAGACTTGCCTTAGGAAACACTATAAGAAATAGAAATAAAAAAAACTGATTGGCTTGCAAATCTCTAAAAAATGCCCACTTCTGCCTGTCAGGGTTGTGAAATGTCCATGATTGAATTGTGTAAGTATGAAGAGGCATTATTGGCCAACTCAGTCGTCCGCCAACTCATTCTCTCCTGCTACTCACGATCTGTTCATCTGGCTCTTATGCCAGACACCAGCACAAATATACACACACACTGCCTGTAAATACAGTGAGAAATGGCATGATACACTCATCCAGTCATCATGAATCATTTCCCCTAAGAAAGTGTATAGAAGGAACAATAGTAATGGTGAAATGTCATAAAAATGTTTGATGTTTCAATATTCTTCTTCCCCATCATAATTAAATATGCAGACAACTGTAAGCCAATTCGTTGGTTGATTCCTCCAGAAAGTGTGGTTTGGGGTTTGGATTGGGCTGTCAGTTTTTTTGCAGTAAAATGAAAAAAAAAAAAAACACTAGGCCAATGTTACTATTTTGTTTAGTTGATTACTTACAATATCCCAAATGTTTCCAACTATTTGTATATCGTAAGAAATTGCGATTTTTAACCAAGGAAACGGGACATGTGAGCAGGGGTGAGTCGCCAATCAATGACGTTGTAACAGTCACTGCCTGTCACGTGTTTATTTGGTTTTATTTTCAGTGCTATGTTCATCCTATACATTAGGGGGCACCAGTAGCACCTCTACCTAATAGATAAAGAGGAAGTAGGAGAGTAAGAGATAGATTCAGTTTTGAGTAACCACATGGTATCTGCTGTTCTCAATGGTAATCCTGGTCTGAGAAACGTTAAGTTTTCTGCTCAACCAGGATTTTTATATTACCCGTGACTTACATAGCCCTTGAGTGCTGGATGGGGAGTTTGCTTGGGTGCATGAGGGCAACTGCCCAAGGACTTTATTCAAAGACTCCCGGGCTGTAACCAGAAAGACAAACACTTCATCAGTCACTACCATTTCCAGAAAAGACTGTTAATTCTAAAGACTGCTTACTTCATCAAACCTCATTATACATAAACATCTTTTATGGGACATTTCACATTTATCCACTCCCAGGATTCTTTTTCTGTGATATCTTGTTTGTTGTGTTTGGTGTAAAATTCAATATATGTTTGAAGAGAAAAGATTTTCATTTTGTTGTCATTTGTCGATTCGTGCACTCCCTGAACACAGTAACTGATGCAAAACTGATTTCCCCTTTTTCTACTGTAGCAGGCCTGGTATAAAATAGCTAGGACAGTTATAACGTCATATCCGCGTTACCCCCAGTTTTCGCCAGGTTTGACCTCGTACTGCAATAATAACCATGGCGACATACGTGGACAACTGGGCCGGTTATGCCCGTTATGTGTGCTCTACAGCGTGAGCATCCCTAGCAGGGTTTTGTTCATACATTATGGACCACAGCAAGCAGACTTTGAGACAAAAAGAGGACTAAAACAAAGATCAACATCTTTCCAGATGCCGAGAGCTCCACGTCCGATTAACTTCAACTTGACAGAGACGCGAGTGTTGCATGTTACTTGAGCAAACAGGTGAGCAAATCAACGTATATAAAAATAATCAATGTTATATAGTTCAACATGATGAAAAGTCAGAATATGATCTGTATGTTATTCTCTAATGTTAATCTAGCTTAGTCTTATACAGCCAACAAACAACCTAACTAACATTCAGCACACTCCATGCCATTTAGTGTGATAGTGAAACTGTTATGGCCTGTTCACACCAGGACGAATTTCGCCCGCGATATTCGTCGACGTTTAACACCTTGTGACTAAACAATGGGCGCCAATGTGAGTGTTCACACCGACGCGAAAACGCCACGCTAAAAGCGTCATTTTAAAAAAAAATTTTTTTGTATTTTTTGTATGTTTGTATTTTTTCTCGCTCGATCCCATGTATGAGGATCGAGTGTAAAGTTTGAGTTGGTTTTATTAAACGCGGAAATACGACAACTCTCATCTCTCGTGCATCTGTTCATCCGACAACTAGAGCTATGTTTATATCTCTGGGCAACATCTCAACTTTGCGTTACATATCCTGTTTTCACGTCCTGTCCTGGCTGTTTTTAAGTGAGGAAAATGTCCTGGTTTTCAAAAAAAAAAAAAAAAAAAACCTCCTGGGAAAGATTGGTTCTATAGCAAAATATAGATGGGCAAACAAGGTGGATGAGGAAGAAAAACAGGATAAAGAGGATGAAAACGAAATATAGAAATAGATTTTGTTAGTTCGTTTTTGTAAGTTTGTGAGAGCTATTTTTTGTTACATTTTGGAGGCATTTCTTTTAGTTATTTATTATTTATATATTTATTTTTCTAAAACAGAAGACATTATTTATATCATTATTTCATTCTTTTTTTAAATATGTCATAATAAAACATGTTGAGACATGAAAATGAACATCCTAGTGTAGGATTCTATTATTTTTTCTGTTTTACATTAAGCGCCATCTAATGTCAAGGAATGAATTTGCATGTTCACTCGGCTCATCGTCAGCAAAAAACCCTTGGGTATGAACACAAAAAACACGTTGAAAAACGCCGACGAATAACGCGTGCTGATATTCGTCCCGGTGTGTACGGGCCTTTAGAGCAAGTGAAGCAGCGCTGCGTTACCTCAAGTTTAATTCCTCTAATAAACTGACCTGTGTGAGTAATTCAGCACTTCTTATTCCTTATTCCTTTATATCCACGGAACTTGCGTTGCATGTGACGCTGGTATACGTCTAGCTGGTATACGTCTAGCACCCTGCTTCATACTACAGTCATTTAAAAACATCAGTGTATTCACTCATCCATAAAAGATCCATTAGCTTGACGACAAGATCCATAATTCCGCTTAATGCGGAAAATTCGTCATTAATATACACCTTTGTTATTGTAAAAGGTTAGTGACCCCTGGTGGCGAAACCATCTTGCACATTGTACCTTTAAGGTTTTTGATGAAAACATTTCAGGATTTTCTCCATATAATGGACTTCAATGGGGTCCAAATGGTTCAAGGTCCAAATGAGAGTTTCAGTGCAGCTTCAAAGGGCTTTAAACGACACCAGACGATGAATAAGGGGCTTATCTAGCGAAAGATCAGTCGTTTCAAAAATAAAGTAAAAACTTTAAGTTTTATAAACACAAATGCTTGCTTTGCTCTGTTCTGTGATGTGCGTATGTGACTCTCCAGTTCAAAGTTCTTTTTTCGAGTCATTTGGTTCATTCAACCAACCAGAAAAGATTAGTTAATTTTGCGATATATATAAAAAGAACAGTGTCTCTGCTTTTAAACAAACCAAAAAAAGTAAATAACAAATATTCTAGATTCACTCTTTCTTTTTAATCAACACTTGAATATGGGTCAGTTTAATAATAATAAAAAAATCATTTTGAGCAAAAAGCTAAGAAAATCATGTTTTTGTCAAATACTAACTGCAGATCAGATTCAGAACAATGATTAAAACATGGATGGCATGTTTGATTTATATGCTGTTTAATTTTGATGATCGTGTTATTTTAGATATGCCTATGATTGCAAATTAGATTGCTTAATTCTGCGTCTCCTTCAATTGTGTTTCAACGCATTCTCATCCCAAGGCATCACCTAACTGACAATTTTGACCATGCTTCAATATCTGACGCACACTTCAGCGGCAGTTACATGACGTGATCCTAAGGCGTCATCTAATTGGCGCTAAAGGTAAAGTGTCAGTTAGATGACGCGGGTAGGTTTAGGTCTGGGGTAGGGTAAGGGTTCAGACGAATCCTCAGGGCGTCATCCAACTGATGCTAAGGGTGCCTAAAGCGTCAGATATTGAAGCCTGGTCAAAATGCTTCCCAAGGCGTCAGTTAGATGATGCCTTGGGATGAGAATGGGCTGTGTGTTTTGATCAGGAGATTCAGCGCTCTTTCAGAAGATGCGTAACAGCACTCCCTAACGTATAACAGTGAAAGAGCGGGGATAGAGCTAAGAGACAACATTTTATAACAAAACAAATCTCAAATTCAGTGCTTTTGAAATACCTTTTAATTGTCAGCATGTCAGTCTTGACCATGTTACTTTTGTCATCAGCACTTACTGTATATATTTTTCAATTAGCGTTCAGACATGATGCTGGCGTGGAGGGTGGTGTTGTCTGTCAGCGGTATGACTGCCACTCTTTGGCCTCTTGCCTGGACGTGTTCGCACACCTCAGTGCTGTTGAGGTGGGCAATGAGGGAAGATTTATCGATGCCGTCCTTATGTATGCTGACCCACGCAGCGCAGGAACAGAAGCAAAAGCAGCAGGGTTGGAGCCAACTGTGAAGACATTTTCCAGCAATTAAACTGCACTGCTAATTCATGCCCATTGGCTGCGGAAAGAAAAAAAAGTTGCAGGGTATATGCATAGGTGACAGTAAGACGCTATTGAACTAATTTACTGAAATAAATCAAGAAGAAAAGCCTGAAATGCTCAGATTCATATCACACACCCTCAGTATGAGCAACAGATACTTGCCTTAGCAAACACCACTAATACTAATAACACATTTCTAAGTGGCCCAAATTATGAGGACTTCTATTTTACAATAGACTCGCTTACAGTAAAATACCAACAAGATATAAACTCATTAAGGGCTGCCATCCATCGACAATTCATCAGACCATTCTTTCAACCCCTCTTGGTGAGTTCATGCCTTTTTTCAGGATCAATAATTGTGATTTAACAGATCATTAATACAGGCACAAGGCTCCTCCACAATTAGCTTGAACATAGATGTGAGGGATTTTGTTCTTTAAAAAAAATCACATTAGGTATGTAGTAGAATCTAGTCAAGAATTCATTATTTAGAATAACACATTAGTTTATTTGATGCATTTCGGGGATGCCAAAATACATTCGACAGAGAGCATGAATCTTGCTTCACAACATTGTATGCGTTTCAGGCAATCCAGTTTATCAAACATGAAATCTATTTTTATGAACTGTTCAGATTAAAGCAACAAGCTATTTTTTTATTTTATAAAATTGCTATTAAATTTTATAAGCCCATTCATTCAAATAGCAATAAAAAGTATTTTACCCATGAAATGCTTTGTCAACAAGAAAGACCTGAAAGTCAGAACCTGTTGTTTAGTATACTAACACCACCATACGTGTTGTATTTGCTAAAAACTGTGTTAAACGTATGGTTTACAGTGCTATAATCACAATTTATTGGACAACAATTAAATCATGTGTGTGGTAACTTGGTGTGAGCTAATAATATACACGAGATGCCTTGATAATAAGTTTCTTCACGACCATCTGTTGCGTGAAAGTCATTTGCACCTGCTATAGTAAAAGTCAGAATCGAACAAGCGATGGAGCGCTGTGGCTCTTTCTGATCTAATTATTCCCAGCGACTGTCATAGCCACTGATGTACGGGCAGGCTCAATACACAGAACAGATGGCTTCATATAACTAAGGTTGACTTAGTTTATGAAGACCTCTGTTAAGTATGTATGTCAAGAGCTGGAAGAAACCAAGCATAGATTAAGTTTGAACTTCCAGAGGCTAGTGTCAGTTTGCAATAGAAGAGTGATCGTTTTTATTAGACTCGCCTGCTGTATACTTACAGACACAAACCTTGATCCAGTTCAACACAAGAGCTTCATTGCCATGTAAAGAGATATCCAAACCTGAATAGAACAGAAAAGACATGGAGAACTGCAAGTTTAAAGGGATACTCCACTTCTTTTGGAAATAGGCTCATTTTACTACTCCCCAGAGTTAAACAGTTGGGTTTTTACCATTTTCAATCCATTCAGCTGATTTTCTGATATTTAGAAGAATATCAGTTACCAGACAGTTTCTGGTCTAACACAGTCTCATCCCAATTCGTCATATAACTGACGTTTTGGGACGTCTTTTGACCATTCGTCAATATACGACTTTTTAGGGCCCCCTTAAACGTCGGTAGATGATCGATCCCGGGTCGTCATACAACTGACGCTTTACCTTTAACGTCAGTTAGGTGACGAGTTGGGTTTAGGGTTAGGTTTAGGTCTGGGGTAGAGTTAGGATACCATAACGTCATCTACCGACGTTTAAGGGGGCCCTAAAAAGTCGTATATTGACGAATGGTCAAAAGACGTCCCAAAACGTCAGTTATATGACGAATTGGGATGAGACTGCGCTGTCTGGTCTCATTGACTTCCATAGTAAGAAAAAAAATATACTATGGAAGTCAATGAGACCAGAAACTGTCTGGTTACTGATAATCTTCTAAATATCAAAAAATCGGCTGAATACATTCAAAAACGGTAAAACTCGACTGTTTAACTCTGGGGGAGTGGTAAAATGAGCCTATTTCCAAAAAAAAAGTGGAGTATGCCTTCCAGTATTTAAATATTATTTAAACCTATTTGCCTATTTGCACTAGAGTTTTTTCTTTGGCTCAAAATCACAGGATTTGGAACGTCTCCGCTCCCTCCTTTAGGGAACGAGGATTACATATGTAACTGAAACGTTCCCTTTCAGTCAGTCATGTTCAACGTTGCTTCCAAACATTACTTAGAGCGCCACTATTGCTGCCCCTTCCAGTGATTCGCATAAGCCACCTGATCCCCTTGCACCTACTTGAGTGGAAGATGGGACAGGGCTTTACGCAGAGAAGTACAATCACTGCTGTTCCTTCTGACCCACTCAGTGAGACTATTGGATAACTCTGGGAAAGCGTGACTTTTCCAAACATATATGTATGGAAGGGCTCTGGGGTAGCTCTGGCCTTGTTATACCGGCAGAGATGATAGAGCGGGCTCTGCCAAGGGAAAGACATGGGCTAGCTGACAGGGGAGCCGTACCATAGAAGAATACAGATATGGAATCCCTGTAGGGATCACAACATATGGGCACCCAGCCTTGCACAGGGATCAAGCACTGGCGTTCTTTAGTGCTGCCGCGATTAGTCGACGTAATTGACCATGAAAATTAGTCGACGCCAATTTTTCTAGTCGACGTGTTTTAAAATTGACCCCCTATTTATTTTTGTGTCGCATTAGGTGGCCTTCTGCTACTTGCAAACGGACTCTTTTGAGGAGTCAGTGGATTTCCAAATGTGTTGCCCTGATTCCACGTGCTATGCGCGAATACACTGCAGATTGAGTCTCAATCGTATCCAAGGTAAATCATCAACACTATCATGCCTTACGTGTGTTTTACTTAACTAAATACATCATAATCAGCTAAAACGCACACCCGAGTCCCTGTTTCTTTCACATTCACGCAAACCGCAGCATGGGCCCGCCATGCACGCAAGTGTAAATCCGAAAAAACTTTCAATTCAATTCCAATTTATTCGTATAGTGCTTTTCACAATCCACGTCTCTGCAGGGGACTTGATGAACTCCAGCAGGGTTCACTAGCGAGGGAACTTACCTTAAGGAGCGAAATAGGCGTATTTTTGGTCTTAAGGAGGGGAATGGCACAGCAAGCGAGACACGGTCCCCAGTGTTTACTGGCTTCTTGAGGCGAGTACACGGGTACCGCGAATGGGATAGGGATGGGATTTTTATCAAAATAGGGTGGTGGTGTACAGACTCTGCTGACACACATTCATGTTCAAATTTTGCTGAATTTGCTGAATATGTTGAATTTTGCATAATAGGTCCCCTTTAAATAAGATCAATAAATGCTGTAGACGTATTGTTCATCGTTAGTTCATGTTAACTAATATGCTTAATTAATGTTAACAAATGAACCTTTTTTGTAAAGTCTTACGAAAACGACTGATAAGTCTAGTACAAAATGAGGTCCCACCTTAACTATTATGTAGTTACATAAAAATATATAGATTAATAATAATAATTGTTAGATAAAATGCAATGTTGATGTATTGCAAAAAAAAAAAAAAAAAAAACTTTTCTGAAGGGGATAAGGGTAATGTTATGACAGGTTTGCTGGCATGGGTTGAGGGTCAACAGTGTATTTATAATTACAGAAATTCACCACAGATGTACTTGCATACAGGTATTTTTTTAAATATAAGTACAATGTCAAAACATGAATGTACACAATAAGTGCATTGTCAAATGATTCAGTTAAATGTTAGTGCATAGTAGTTTAAAACCTAATATTACGTGAGACCAAAAATGGTAATAAAAGCCAGCTTGGCTCTCATGTCCATTATGAGGAGGTCTGTCCTAATCTTTTATTAATAAATGCTGAAAAGTGTGTCTTTTGATGGTGTCCTCTTCAACATAACTGGCACATACACAGTTTTCCTTTTATCTATTAATAACAGCGAGCATTGGATGCCACTCAACAAAGGTTACTTCATTACATTGTTCCATGTTCTTTTTTTGAAAGATTCCCTATGCACATGTACTGTAGTGAGTCCTCGCTCCATGCTTAAGAGACCTGTATAGAGTTTTCCAAGGTGTTTCATAAATATGTGGTGGTAATGAATATTTCAGGTTTCTTCTTTTATTTAATAAATGTGGCCACAGGACATTGCCGATGTTTTATACATTCCACACTTTGATACGGACATTTCATGTCCCTTCATGTTTTGGTGTGTTGACTTAAAAGATAATAAATCCTCTTTGGAATACTGAAGTCTGTTCTTGCATTGCTCTTTCTGGTATGATTGTTGTCTCAGGGTGAGGTACAAGTAGCGTTGTGCGATCTGCACAGTGCTGATAACAAACACATGCAGTGAGCGCAGCGTACGTTCAAAACATGCCGATCTTATTCTCTTACATACATATTTCTGTGTTTAGCTGCCGCACTGTAGATACAGTGCCACACTTAAGCTACACTTAAAATCTATGAATGACATTGCGTTTAAAAAAATCACTTTTGTAGAACATGTTCATAATTTACTGTTGAGGAGAACTGACGTCATTCATCCGATAAGGCCTAGGAAACACTAGACGATTTTTAAAAAACTTAACTGATTTTAAAACTGTGGGAGACCTATAAGACATGATTTTAAACATAATCCTTGCGAACGCACACATTCGGCCAAACCGCAGCACACCCGCCGATTGTAGTAACGATTTCACAGTGGCAATTCCACAGAGACGAGATCTTACAGAAACTTGTGAGGTGAGACATGTCTTCAATTTCTCAAAGGCTTGTTGACACTGTGGTGACTACTGGAATTTACGTCCCTTTTTCTTCAAGGCATTTATAGGTTCAGCTATCTGAGAGAAATTGGGCACAAACCTGTGGTACCATCCTGCTAATCCAAGAAATCATTAAACTTCTTTACGTTTCTTGGGTGCCGGAGCTGGAATGAATGGCTTCTACTTTGCCATGGTTAGCCGTGATGCCTTTTGTGTTAACCACACGTCCCAAAAATTTCAACTCGTGAGGGCAGAATTTACTCTTTTTTAGGTTTATGGTTAAACCGGCTGTGTGCAATCGGTCGAAGACAGTCTGAAGGTCATGGAAGTGTTGGGTGACAGAGAGTGAGTAAATGATAATGTAATCAGTATACACAAAACACATTCTTCCTCGCAGTTCACCTAGGACAGTCTCCATTAATCGCTGAAATGTAACTGGAGCGTTTTTTTTGCCCAAACAGCATGACATTAAATTGGTATAACCCGACTGGAGTGATGAATGCAGTCTTGGACTTGCTCTCTGGTAGTGTTGCTTTCGTCAACATAGATTATGACTAAGTATCGTCTTCAACGAACCTTTATCACGTGATGAAACGATACAAGACGCAACTTAAATGCTGGTCACGTGACGATGACTATATTTAAATGTACAATGGAATGTTGTTAGCGAATAAAAACGAGTCTAAATTTGGTTTACAAAACAAAATCTATGCTAAAATGTCTCTTCGTTTTCTTTGACCAAAACGAGACGAAACTGTTTCACACATACTCCGGGAGAAGTGCGTGTTGTGGTGTGCACATGTGCTGCGTTTGCAGTGTGCAATTGATCTACCGCTATACCAGAATCACTACATTTATTCTCTATTTTTATTTCAAATCAATATTTTTAGCCTACACCCATTATGTTGCATTGTTGAGGCTATATTGACTGGGTTAACAGTTCTTTCATTTTTGGGTGCTTTAAGTTGGCGTTCGGTTTGCACTGAGGCTTTCCGGTTCTCACCTCAACATCATGTACTGTCAACACACTCTGTGGCCCCATTTAGGCCACTCAAGTGACCCAAATCCGATTTTTTTCCTCTCATGTGGCACAGATCGTATATGACCGGTGAACGTGTAAACAGGAAAAAAATTCACGTGATTTAATATAGGCGCGATGGAGGATGTTTTTGGGCAAAGAGACTGAGTTGTTACAGAAATAAATCCATGTTTAAAGACATTTCACGGGATATGGGGAGGCACGGTTTTAAGCACTCGTGGCTACAATGCTAACGTAAGAAAAAAGTTTAAAAAACAAATAAAAAGCGATAAAAGACCACAAAAATAAGAGTGGAAATAGCCGTACAGCATTTCCATTCTTCAACCAAATTAAAGGCATTTTGGGTGACAGGCCAAGCTGCCGACCACCCGAATTAATAGATAGCTTCAGAGATGATGACTCATCAGTGGACTGTGAAGAGCCGGAGTCTGAGAACATTAAAGTTACAGGTAAGGTCAAACTAAAGTTTTTTAGATAGTCTAGCATTTTAAAGTTGTATCAGAAATCGACAGATTAGAAAAATATTTTAGCAATTACAGTATTACATTCAAGAGATGTGACCAGCTACCATCATTCATTTCAAAATATGATAGCTAACATGACTTTTTAATTTGATGAATGCTTCAATATTATATAAAATGCAATAGGCTATTACTTCAGTTGTTTATTTTTTACATTTATTATTTGTAAAGATGAACATCTGGCCGTTTTTATGACTTTTTAAGGCCTTAAATTTAAAGTTCAGAATTTTAGACTTTTTAAGACCCCTCGGAAACCCTGTAGTTACTAAATTTACTACTATTATTATGGCAACTCGTAAGAATATGCCGTGGTCAAACGAGGAGGTGCAGACTTTCCATTGTTTGGTTGCTAAAGAGAGGATCCAGCGAGAGCTTGATGGGGCAACGAGGAATGAAAGGCGTCGCTATGACGACCGGGTACTATTTGTGCCAGTACTGTCTACAATGGAAAACGGAGCGAAAAGCGAGCTGAGTTGAGCCGAGTTGAGTTGAGCTGGTACTGGTAATGGAAAAGCGCCATTATATAACCGTTAGACTAAACTATAGTTATTTATTTATTTTTTTTGGAAGAGCACTTTTTTCTAATTACAATGTGTATAAAATGTTTGATACACTGACTGGAAAATGTTAATTGTTTAAATAATAGTAAAAATAGATACAAGTTGTTCAGCATTAGGAATGTTGTCTTATCTTTTATAACATTGTTTATATTTATTATTGAGCAAAATATTGAGTTAGTGCCTCCCTGATTCATAGTGACTGGATGCCTGCAATGCCCATCAGGTCAAAGAGCACCTGGTGGTATATCAGGAGGTTCAGTCCAGCTGCACTGGTACATCAGGAGGACCTCCTGGTATATCAGGAGGTCCAGTCCGGATCTTCACTGTGTTTTCTGTAAAATACTTCATTGTGTTTTTCACAGATGTTATGCAGAGTGCAGAATGTGGAGATGTCCTCATCTATATGTTTTGACAGGCCCCTCCACCGACCTTTTAATCTTCCGAACACTCACTCCACCGTCATTCTAGCCCCGCTTAGTCTCTTGTTAAAATGACGCTGGCGTTTGGTCAGATTCCAAGTACCCCTTCATTAGCCAGGACCGAAGTGGGTAGGCTGGATCCCTCAACAGCATGATGGGCACTTGTGTGCCCTGGATCTCCTCAGTGGTTTTTGTTCATGAAAACAAAAACAAATTACTGAAAAACTTATACTGAAGAGAACTACTGTGATAATGACATTACGATGTAAATCAAGGGAAATTATGTATGTCCTTACCAGTTTTTTTTTTATCCACAACTGCTTGCAAGATCACAGAATGCCATCCCTTGGGATTAAAATAATCTATGGTTCTCAGGTGGAGTGATGACTGAGATATGACTCCCGTCTATAGCCCACTGAAGGAAACCCCAGCGATTTTTAAATCCTAGAAGTAGGAGCTCCTAGGAGCTCTTCACTTTCTGGCAACTTGATGTACTCACGCATCATCTCATTTCGCACAGCATGGCAAAACTCCTGGACTATTAGGCATACTGATGAGTCACTTATGCCAACCAGATGTGCCAATGTTCAATAACCAGCTCCTGTCGTGAGCCACCATTGTCCGACTCCAATGCGCTTCTGCACCGAAATGTGTCCTCGTAAGAGCATTGGTGACAACCACACACACAAAATTTCAAAAGTTTCTTGGCGCATATGAAAGTTGCTGACCCACAGTTCTTAACCCCAGGTTCCAACAACGTGATCACACCAGTCTTGAGTCCTTTGACGCATCCAAACCTCCCTTTGAACCGTTGTTAGCAGCGATCATCGCTAAATTCGCCCAGGCTTCGACAAGGAATCTCCTCTTATTTTCTCTGCTGTACCGAGACCAATGTTTTGCTGACCTTTTTGCTGATTTCTCAAAGTATTGTGGAAAGCAAAACACTCGATAATATTCTTTGCATCTGCATCCATTGCATATCGTGCTGTTTTACTTCCTTTTCCGGGTCTGAACGTCTACATTTGGTAGTTTCAGCAGTGTGTACTGCAAAATGCAAAATGATACGGGTCAGATTTTAAAAGATGATGTAAGCGGGTCGTCCAAAAAATCTGAAATAGTCATAAAATCGGATTTGGGCATCAAGACCTGCAGTGTAACATGTTTTGTTTAAACTGCTTTTATATGATTACCTCATTTCCTTTTTCTCCATTTTGTCAACGGAAATGTGCGGAGATGACATTTATTCAATTTGTCGTTTCAGCTCTGCCACACCATCAACTAACTGAGCATTTTGAGAAAAAGAGCAAATGCATGATGACTTCACAAGAGAAGTTATTAAATATGACAATAAAATCAGTAAATGAAGGAAATAAAACTAGCAAATATGTCAACATATGAATCCTTCATGCTCTAGTAATCAGACTATCAGAGTACATCATAACAGAAAGGCTGTAGTTACTTGTAAGACTTAGTAAAGTCCTGGACAAGATTTTTTCTCAGATTGTCTGGAGCGGTAAACCAGTCATAAATCAGCCTAAAACTCAGCCTGTAGCTTGAGACGACTTTATGAAACAAATTATTCTGTAACAAATTATTTCATTTTGTTTCAAATAGGAACATCTCTCTACATCATTTAGAATATATTTGAAAAATCTAATGAAACTTAAAAAAAAAACTTAATTTAAATTATATATATATAAAACAGATATCTTATAGGACTTAAAAAGGTACGTTATTCACTTACTTTCTTGTTATATTTGTTGCTTTTCCTCAAAGGACCAACTTGTCTATAATAGTTCAGTGAAGGGCAGTGGAGCATGCCTTCTCTCCCGGAGGTGCATTGTCTATTAATAGGTTTATGGGACATCAAGCACCCTTCCCCTATTTCCACCAACTCTAGTCCACTTGCTTCAGCGCAGCAGCGCTCTGTGGAATACTGGAAACACTTACAAAGCATCTCCTGCAGAACCTTGTGCTTCCGTGTGCCACTTTCACATAAGCACGTCGCCTGAGGGGTTCTTTCCCAAAGAAACAAGAATAAAAGGTTTTGTGTCTGTGACAGCTAAAGGAAGCTGCCTTTGAAATGATTATTTAAGGTTATGATTGACAGACTGGGATGTTACAGTGTTTTAAGGAATTTTTAGATCACTGCAGAGACAATAGCGAAATCGAACTCACAGATTTTACCAGGAAATAATCCCATTGAGATTCAAAATCTCTTTTTCAAGGGAGTCCTTTCCAAGACAGCAGAATAGTAGTTCCATATATATCAATTCACAAGTTCACACTTACAAATCAGTCGGATAGATTCAATTGGTAAACATATTTGGCGTGCTGTCCGGGGAGAGGACTCTGATCTTGGTAATTGGCCCGAACGCAGAGTTTTTCCCCCAAAATGCAAAATTAGTTTATTCGGACAGCAGCCAGGAACTGTATCCCCAAAAATAGAAATAATAGGGCTGATGTTTGCAGTGTCTGATGGGAGTTCAATACTCGCTGCAATCGAATGGGTAAGCCTCCGCTGACAATTAGGTAGCCTAGACGTTTATTTATTATATTGGTTTGGGAGGGCTTTTTGCCGCATCTGATGGGAGTTCAATGCTCCCATCAAATGCGGACGCATCAATAATCGGACGGGTAAGCCTCCGCTAGCGATGACGTGGACAATTTATATTGGGAGGGCTTTTGTGGCGTCCGACAGGAGTTCAATACTCACTGCGATCGGACAGGTAAGCCTCCGCTGGCAATGAGATGGACGATTTCAGATTGGGAGGGCTTTTGCGGCGTCCGACAGGAGTTCAATACTCACTGCGATTCGGACAGGTAAGCCTCCGCTGGCGATGAAGTGGGCAATTTATATTGGGAGGGCTTTTGTGGCGTCGGACGGGAGTTCAATACTCCCTGCGATCGGACAGGTAAGCCTCCGCTGGCAATGAAGTGGACAATTTATAATGGGAGGGCTTTTGTGGCGTCCGACGGGAGTTCAATACTCACTGTGATCAGACAGGTAAGCCTCCGCTGGCGATGAAGTGGACAATTTATATTGGGAGAGTTTTTGTGGCGTCCGATGGGAGTTCAATACTCACTGCGATCGGATTGGTAAGCTTCCGCTGGCAATGAGGTGGAAAATTTATATTGGGAGGGCTTTTGCGTGTACGACGGGGAGTTCAATACAAGCCCCTGCTGATGTTGACCTGAAGATGTTTAGCTATTACCGAATGGGCGGGCTCCCGGACCATCTGACGGGAGTTCAATACTCACTGTGATCAAATGGGTAAGCCCCGCCAGCAATCGAGAGCTGTGTTAATAGAATGTTAGCCTAGGTGGAGGGTACGGATGCATTTGGCAAAAAGGTCTGAGCGTTAGGGGTTGTCTGGGCGGGTAAGATGGGTCTTTTGGATGCCTTTAATAAGCAGTAATGTCTGTGAGTTTGTTGAAGCAGGAGAGGGTGAGCCGAAAATTAATTTGTGGAAAAACTAGATTGCACTTAAATAGCCTTTAATGGAACCAACTTGCTGGAACCAACGATGTAATTGTGAGCAGAGAGAAATCCGGGAAGGGTAGGTCAAAAAATAAATGAAAGGTTTTAAAACATCTCCACATTGTTAAATATGATTGGAGAGTTCTGGGGCGAAAGGCTTGGAAAATAGAATAAAGAGAGGCGTCGAGCAGTGGTCTCAATGAGTGGTTTATGGAAAGATCAATTCTGGATACTGAGGTACTGGCGTAAGGTTGGGGTCTGCTCTGGACCCAGCTGTCTAAATTTCTGGAAAGCAAAGCATGAGAGAGAGTCAGCAATTTGATTTTATGGATCCTGGTACATGTTTAGCTGTTATAATAAATTGGGCGCAAGCTGCGATCCATATGAGGCGTCTTAAATAGTGGCATCATAGCTGGTGCATGAGAGTGGGTTTTTATTAATACACAGTTGGTTCATTGTCGCAGTAAACAATGATGTTGTTTGTGGACCATTCTCTCCCCCAAAAAAAACTGCAGGGACGGAGAGGATAAAGTTCAAACAATGCTGAAGAGGCTGAGAAATGGGTCATGTCTAGCAGCTGTGGTGGCCAGGTGGAAGGTGATCCAACGGCCTTGGTAAAAAACCCTGAAGCCAATGGAAGGGGCTGCGTCAGTGTAGAGTTGGATATGGTTGGGTGGAACACTAAAGTATTGTAAAATAAAGACAATCCGTTCTACTGTTTAAGGAAAGTTATCCATAACTTTAGCTCCTCACGGCATGGATTGGTTAGAGATATTTGGTCTCCTGAACACGGCAGACGTTGGATGCAAGGGAGAGAAGATGTGAGATAAAAGGGTGGCCATGCAGGATTATATGCATTGCGAAATTTAGGTGGCCGAGCATAGAAAGGAGTTCAGAGCTTAGAGCACTTTGGGCTGTCTAATAACATGGAAGAGACCAGAATTATACAGAATTTCTGTTTTGTAATATGTGGCCTTAGTAACCAAACATTGCAATGCACTTTGTTTTGTGCAGGTTGTCTATTTGTATAGTAAATGTTCATTGTTGAACTCTCAAGTCAGTGCAAATATACTGTAGCACAAACACCATTTTGGCGGGAAAATTTTTTTGAGAGAATTTGATCAGCACAATGTGTCTACCACTGGTCTGAGTTCAGCTAAGAGCCCTGGAACAAATAAACAGAGCATTCATTATTTTCTGTGAAATAAATGCAGTCTTCTTGGACATCGGCCAGTTTAGCTTCCACATTTGCATTTTTCTTCCTCACAGCTCAGTTTACTTGATCTCCAAAGCACATCAAGGTCAGGGTATGCAAACAACCATTAGTGTGTCTTCTGGTTTACTTTTATTTATTAATAAAAAAGAGATAAGCTGCAAAATATCCACCGATGGCATATCAGGCAAGCTCATGTAATGATGGCACAAGATGGTTCTCTATCTTGCCTTGAAGCCTGAGTGTTTTTGGGTGCTACGAGGAGAAAACATTGTGATTTGTCATTCCACAACGGAAAAATACATTGATCAAGCCATCAGCTCACGGGATTCCTGTTGTGTTTTGTAGTTGAATGCTTTCATTAGAAGGATTGATTGTACTGCATCTAAACCTTCCCAAGACACACCGTTTGTGCTGGATGGAGGGCCACTCCAATTCATTTCAATTGTGTTCTGGATCTTCATCTATTTGTACAGGCTTTACCAGGATGACTGTCAGTAATGCATGACCTAATATACATACTGTATATATGCCACAAATGGTTTTGACAGCCGAGTAATAACGGTGTCTTAAAGAATTCAATACTTCTTGGCATGCATGTTTATGTTCTATATAATTCATTTCACTAAAGGATTTGCCAAGTGATCTCGTTCCATTCCTTTAAAATATGATGCTAAATGTTTTATAAGAATTGCATGTTTAATCTGTCAGAAACAGTCCATAGAATCATGAATCAATGTGAAATCTTTTAATTAAATTTAAAGCAATTTCTGTACTACATTTTATGATAAATGTTGCATAATGGGCTGTTACTTTTATTGACTCGAGTCTCTATAATATTCTGGAGTTTAGATATCATCTTCAACGTAATTCTATGGGATGTGTGTGTGTGTGTGTGTGTGTGTGTGAAAATCATTAGCTTTATTGTTTAAAAATGTGATATGTATTATCCAGAGCCATTGTATCATGCTGTATCAAGCACTGAGGAAGATCCAGAGCTCTAATTCAGATTTGATAATAGGTGTTTTTTTTAATTGTTTTTTTTTCTGACACATGCTGTAAGCAGTAGGCCAATAACAGCAGGCAGGGCCATCTGACCAATCAGAGCAGAGTGAGAAAAATCACAGCAGGCTAGGCCATTTGACCAATGAGAACAACAGCATACCAATCACTACAGACTGAGGCTGTCTGAGCCAATCGGAGCAGAGTAGACCAATCTCAACAAACTGGGCCATCTGACCAATCAGAGCAGAGTCGACCAATCTCAACAAACTGGGCCATCTGACCAATCAGAGCAGGAGTGGACCAATTCTCAAAAGACTGGGCCATCTGACCAATTAAAACAGAGTAGACCAATCACAACAGACTGGGACATTTGTCTAATCAGAGTAGAGTAGACCAATCACAAACAGACTGGGGCATCTGACCAATCAGAATACAGTAGACCAATCACAAACAGACTGGACCATCTGACCAGTCAGAGCAGAGTAGAGCTAATCAGACAAGAGTAGACCAATCAGATGAGAGTAGAATAATCACAACAGACTGGGGTATCTGACCAATCAGAGCAGAGTAGACCCAGGGGTTCTCAACTCCAGTCCTTCCAAAAAACAAAACTAAGAACCTTTAAAATAGCATTATAGGGGCACTCTGAAGTTTTCCAGTGAGATAAAGTATAAGCTGATATAAGCATGCTATCTAGCTTCTCCCCTTGAAAAACTGTTGTTCCGCCCAAACTCATGTTATTGGCCAGAAGATGGTTTGTCAGGCTGCTTAAATAAAACAAATCAATGTTTTGATAGCATCACTGAACCACAGTGTTTACACTCTTCAGGAAGTCAACCACAGTATATTAATCTATTTTATGGGAGTGGATGTTACAGCCACTAAAAAGACCTTCAGTTGTAACTGAAACATGATAAACATCATCAGCTCTGTTTGCAAACCTCCGAAGGCTCTATAACTCAACAATAATTGCTTATCATCACTTTAGCATGAAGAGTATTAAAGCCCTCAATGACACATATTAGTACCATTGGCTAAGGTTAACAAGTATTCGTCAAGAGTCATAACTCATTTGATTAAGGCTCTGAGCCTGTCCTCTAATAAAAATCACACTCAAAATAGACCTGATTAAAAAACTAATCAGACATATTTTGATCGCCTGCAAATGCATTTTTCAACTGTTATTTTATTAATAATAAAATTAATTTATTATTATTTGTTTGAGATTTCGAAAGTGTGCTTGAGAGGAAAGGGTGTCTGCTAAGGCAAGCTTGACTGTCTCTATTGTTCAGTCATTCTTAGGTTTGGGGATTTGAGCAAGTATGTTACTCATCCTGCACAGTGTGTAATGTGCCTACAGACATAAATAAGGCAAGGCAATTGGCAAGGCAATTCAATAAAGCACAATTAAAAACAACAGTTAGTTAACCAATGCGCTGTAAAAGTTTTTATGCAAAAAGCAACCATACATTACATATCAATATTATACAACACAGACATCTAACTCTATTAGCATAAAACACAGACATCTAACATTAACAACATAAAATTACTTTGAGGTTCAGGCATGGAAGGAAGAAAGGGTCGACATGACTGGGAATCGTACAGGTTTATTGAACAAACAGAAGTTGCCTCCACACACACACACACACACACACACACACATATCTCAAAACCTCCACCCGCCCAACCGCAAACTTTTCCGGGTTGGCCGTTAGCCCAGCCCCTTTTAGCGTCCTCAGAGCAGCCCACAAATTCTGCATATGATCCTACCAGTCATTCCCATAGATAGGCAGAGGCATATGCAGCAAGCGGCCGTAGAATTTTGTCAATGAGATGGTGAAAGGTGGCTGGCCCCGAACAATGCGAAAAGAAGTGTCACAAATTGGTGTAATCCAAATGGCATTGTGAAGGCTGTTTTTTTCCTTGGACATAGGAGACAAGGGGATCTGTCAATATCATTTTGTTATATCCAAGGTCTGATAAAATCGAGTCGATACACCAGCCGATCAAGCAAGTTCGTCAACCCGTTGCATTGGACATGCATTCGAATCCACAAAGAACCGAACCGAGCCGTCCTCATTATATATATATATATATATACATATATATATATATATATATATATATATATATATATATATAAAAGAAACAGAAATTCCGACATTTCATGAGTCCTATTTAGGATTAAGTGACTTGCAGTAGAAGGTGGTAAATATATGGGCAATTTATGAAAGGGAAAAATCCTACGAATCTGAAAGTACATTTGAGAAAGTACATTGCACAAGGAGGCTAACCTAGCTAAAGGCTGAATGCCGTGAACCCCTCCCCTGAAACAGAACCTGACCCCGGGTAACGTTCCAGGGCCAGGCAGCTTGACAGAGACAACCAAAGGACAAAGAACACTACTGGAGTGCTTTCACTGGCGACCCAATAGCGGCTGGTTAGTTAAGAGGCAGGAACACCACGAGTGGGAGGAAGCGATGGTTAATCTGTTTATTGATACTGGGATGTCTACACATCTGTGTGAGTCGATTGCCTTCAAAAAGATTCCATACACTTTTATGCAACACCAGCAGGAGCCAGCCTAATGGATCCAAGTGTTTCACTAGTTCTTCAACCACCAGTGCCACTGAAGAGAGCAGCACAGTCCTTTGTGCAGAGCTTGGCAACTCATTAATACCCAGCTGCTTCTCAGTATATTGTTGCCACTGCAAGGACCACTCAAACTCCAAAAGGAGCCCATCTTGCTGTCCTTCAGAAATACCGCTACGTTGCATCCAATATAGAGGTCAACATGTCCTCCACAAATCAGCCTAATCTAACCGATGGTCTGTGGTCTGCAAAGTCAAACAGAGAGTGTTAATGAGACACCATTGCAGTTCTAGAGATCCAGAGAAGCTGTGTATCCAAAACTTGCCCCTGGCATTCTCGTGAATGCCAGGCCAGAAAAATCGAGTCTATAAATGTTGCTGTTTGTCCAAAATGCTCAGCAATTGGATTACAATGAACCGCTTGAAAAAGCATTTCCTGACGGCTTTTTTGGTATCAATAATTGGAGTCGTATCTTGTTTTGACTGAGTGTCTTGGGTCGCCTCTATGCAACTTTTCTTTTATAATAACAAAATAAGGACATGAGAGCGGCTCGCCTGGTTGCAGAAGCTGCCCTTTGATGAAACAGACCTGTTCAAAGACATGTTTGAGCCTCTCATCCTGGGACTGTTCCAGGGGAAAATCATCATGCTCTCAGAGGATTTTCCTTTTAAGAGCACTCCGTTCCCCTGGCTCATCTCCCTTTGGTTCCGGCTCTAGCTTCTCCCACCTGAGCAACTGCCCCCTTCCCCCCGCCTGCTCTTTCTTTCAAGAGACTTCCACACTTAAATATCCCAATAATGTCTGGCCAATTTGTCCCCAAAATTAGCGGATGTCAGAGGTGCGGGTAACCGCCACCTCTACCTTATGCTTTTGCCCCCGAAATTGAATAGCCACTGACACTAAGGGATAATTCACCACTTCCCCCTGTACACACCGAAATTTAACCATGCAGCTCTTATCCTTTTCTTTTGGTTGAATCAGGCTTTGGTGAATGGAGGTTTGGTTACATCCTGAATCCACCAAGGCCTGATACGCACCTCCATTAAAACTCTCAGGGATCTGGTACAAGCCAGCTTGATCGGGGGCAGCGGAGTGTCCGGGACCCGGATCATTGTACCCACCTCTATCACGGGACACCGATCTATAAAGTGACCCAGATACCCTCAATGCCAGCAGGCCGGCCCAGGCCTCCCCGCCACCCTAGTGGACCTAGGGAGCGGGACAGGCTTAGAGGGAGGAGAAGAGAGTAGGGGAAGACACAAGGGAAGAGGGGAGAGAGAAGCTGCTGGTAGGGTTCGTCGACCCCGGGGCACATCAGCATCTGGTCCTCAGCCAGTTGGATGCCCTGGTTCAGCGATGTCGAACAGTGGCACTGGGACGCACTGCGTTGTCTTGGCAGTCCCTCCACACACTGCTCCAGCTCTACCTTGTCGACCACCTCTTCGACGTCACTTCCCCAGCCATCAGCCATTTGTGGCATGAGTCCCGGTGCTATTGTGCCATCATGAAGGGCCGACCGGTTTCTCAAAGGTCCAGGGACCTGAACCTCTGGCGATGTTGTTCAGGGCTCGAGCAGGAGGATGGTGCGCTTGAGGTCTTCATAGATCAAAAGGTTCTGAACTGGTAATTGCTGTGAGGGCACCTGCCGCCTCTCCCGGAAAGCTATGTTGCAATGACCAGTCCCGTGATTACCTGCCCACATGCCTCAGCAGACCTCTCAAATAAATCCATAAATTCCTCCAGATCGTCCTGAGGTCCCATCTTGTTGAGCGACACGTGAGTGGACTGGGCCGTTCATCACCCGACTTCCCGGTCAATCCAACTCTGGTACACAATGGCGCGGTCATCCTGCTGGGCCTGGATGATGGCACTGAAACGCAGAACGTTATGATGGCAATGGACTCAATGGACTCTTATGGTTCAAACACACAGGGCTGGGCAACCGCATTCATCATTGTGTTGTGCGTCGAGTTCAAGTGTTACCCTTTTGGCGCAAGTCGATGTGTGACGGCCGTCTGCCGGAAGCTAGTTATTTTAGTTCATAAAGTTTTAATATGGATATTTTTCTTACACGAACGCATCGCTTCACTTCAGAAGACCTTTATTAACCCCTTGAGGCAACTGGAGTACTTTAATCATGAGATATGCCCTTTAATCAACAAATAATTCACTGACATTATTAACCTTGGAAGGGCCAGGATTTTTTTTTATATAACTCCGAATCTGTATTCGTCTTAAAAGAAGAATGTCATATAAACCTAGGATGTTTTCAGGGTGAGTAAATCATGGGCTAATTTTTATCCCTTTACTACCACCCCTACTACCCCTTTAAGGGCATGAATCAAAATTAGAGGACTAGGGATAGCACTGGGGGCGGCAAACAAAATAATCTTGGTTTTACATTAATTTAGATGCAAAACATTCGCAGCTAACCAACTTTTCAGTTCTTTCAAACATGTGAGAAGAGGCACTAATGAGTTACTTTCCCATCTTTAATGGCATATATATTTGTGTCAGTGTAAATGAATTGATAGTCCAATTGAATTGAACCATGTTTCAGATTCAGTGTGGATGGCAGCAGAGCAAAGCTACATAGCATTACACTAACAATCTTACAGAACACCCAACCACCTAGAAATGCACCAACACATTTGTAGTCCTCAGCAAGCTCTGGCAACCACCCACTATGCTCTAGAAGCACCCAAGCACCACTCAAAAAAAAAAGAAAAAAGAAAAAAAGAAATACTATGTTAGCATACAGACAGGAACACAGATTTTCAGCTGAGTCAAGAGGTCTTTTGACTGTTTGAGGTCCAAAGGTCCAGTTTTCTTAAATCACAAAACGATTGACCCTTATGGTGTGGGTGGAACATCATCTTTTGCAGAATATTTTTTTAATTCCTTCAGTTTGGTTTGAACTTACAAACAGATGAACAAAAGGTCATCTCTTCAAGGTTTGATCAGACTGTCAGTATTGTGCATTTGAAAGGGCATGGCATCTCAGCAGAGAGTCAGGTTCTACTATCTCATTCACAATCTGTGCACTCCCATTTCATTCACAGTGGGCTCATGTCTTGCTCATGTAATCTCATCTGCACGGATAGCCCCACCTGGACATCTGGCCTCCTTCAAAAGACCCAACCTATATCCGAAACCTCGAAATGAAAGGGCTCTGCCACAGCCCTGGCTTGAATTTGACCTTTGAATCTACTGTCAGTCACTCACCTTTATTATTATTATTATTATTTTTTTTGGGGGATATGCATGTTTTCTGTGCATGCACAAATGCATTTATTGTGTATCGCTAAGAATATAATTTATATCTTTTTACTTGGTACTTTCGGAGTTCACTGTAAAGCTCCTTGCCTGACAAATCTCAATAATGAAAACCGTTCCAGCACAGATTTGGTTCCGAGTCCTGGCGGACACCATGAAATGAGGTTTTATTTAGTAGAGCATTCCTGAGTCGCACTGAGGATGAGCCGTAAGATTATACACACATCCAAGAATTGTCATTCAAGTGTGCCCATTGTTGGCATCAAGGACATGGAACATCGTCATAGAGGGAAATTGTGTGTCAGCCTCCAGACATCAATGAGGCACATTTAGAGATTACCAAGGCTTTCTGCTTAATTCATCTTTCCACCATTTTGACATATGTGGCCAATTTAATTGCTAAATTTGCTTGCTACTTGTCATTCAAGGGATGATTTTCATCTGAAGTGACCCATGGTACACAAATCCTCCTGTGGTGAGCTGAGGTCAAGTGCCTTGTTGGAGGGTAGGATGAGAAGAAAGCAGGTGTGTGATCTCAGTAATTCTAATTTCAGGCTTCGGACTGAACCCGCCACTCTTGTGTGAACAGCTGACATCCTGAAATACAGTCCATTCAGTGCATTGAAACTCGCTGAATTAGCTGTTTGGTGCTGGAAGTGCGTGTGTATATGATTTTAAAACATTTTACTGTGTCATTTTACTGTAAAATGTTTTTGCTTATTCATTTAAAGTGGGACACAGATGTGACCTTGAGCAGCAAGGCTGCATTTTGGTTTATCATTTTAATTATGAATGCTATAACATGTAAGTATGTTTGATAAGCTATGCTTCCATTTTTTGAAAGAACTAACCCAGATATCAGATTTAAGAAAAAACAGTGCCATCCAGTGGTATACATTTTGCAATTTCTAACTAGAGAGACATGCAATTAATGAGATGAAATGACCGCAGTCTCTCTCTCTCTCTCTCTCTCTCTCTCTCTCTCTCTCTCTCTCTCTCTCTCTCTATATATATATATATATATATATATATATATATATATATATATATCTGTGTGTCTGTGTGTGTGTGATGCTATTAGATTGCGTGTTAATTATACAGTTTAATAGAATGTTTTTAAATTTTTATTCATACAATTTATATACTGTACTTGACTTTTATAATTTATATACTGTCCTTGACTGATATATATATATATATATATATGATATAAAAAATAGTCTATTAAACAGTGTAATTAACACACAATCTAATAGCATCTCACATGAGCCAGTTATAAATAAATAAATTCAGAGTCTCACAGTATTTACATTCAGCAGTACAATACATTAAAAGCGTAATACTTTTTACAATATGAAAGTTCAAGAGCAGCTTCACGAAAATCCCCAGTGGAAAAGCCCAAGACACCAGTGGCAAGGACAAAGATGTTCAGGTAAGTTGAGGAACAAGTAGACTCAAATGGGACAAGCCATCTTCTCACGGAGGAGCATATTGGATCTTTAATAGAAACTAATTCGTTTGACAGTCAATAAATGTAATTGTGTTGTGTATTGTTACACTCAATCCACCATGGAAAAAATGTAAGATTTTATCTTGTCTGGAGGAGATTTAAAAACATCTTCAAAGTGAATATGATATCATATTTTGAACAGTAAGATGTTTAATGTGGCTGAGCAATGGTGCAGTGCAGCAGCTCGCATTTAACTCACATAGGAATACAGTGTTGTGTTGTCTTGGTAACGTTAACAATGCTGTTAATGGCAAATAAAGAAATTATATAAAATGATGCAGCTGCTTTTTATTATTTAAAAACAGTGTTTGTCTGCAGTGCATATATGTTTGTTTTTGGCTCAATGGATGTGAACATACTAGGAAATAATCTTCATGCTAATATGCATGCGAAATAATCTACAGGTATTGTATTTTTCAGTCACATAACAACAATTTTTTTTGTTTTTGTTTTTGTAGTTTCCTGAATCCATGGAGTGACTCACATACACACTTTTTCCCGCTATGCAGTTATTGATGAACAATCAAAATGTTGGTGGACAAATAACGGTAACGCTTCTCCTTTTACAGTCCAGTTACCCATGTAAATACTCAGTCCAGTTACCCATGTAAATACTATATACTTTTTAGTAACTACAATTACTGGGTAATAACTAGTACTAACCCTGAACCTACCCCTAAACCTACCCCTGTTCTATGTACTTACCTTATATTAGCCAGTACTTTCTAAGAAAGAACTAGTAAGTACTAAGACACTGTAAGTACTGTACTGTAAAAGGAAGCATTACCCAAATAACATGGTTAAATAAATTGAATTTGGAATGTAATAATTGTCTTTCATTCAATTAATAAGAGTGATTTTGAAGTGTCAGAAGAAAACTTCGGAGAGGGAGATCAAGTCCAACACAAAGTGTAATTAATAATACCCATTTATCTTAATCATGCCCTGATATGTAAAAAAACTTCTCTCATTTTAATTCAATGTTCATATTTCTAAACTGAAGTTAAACACAGTCAACACTCATTCATATATTTCTAATTATATGATTAAAAATAATGCTTAACTAATGATTCATAGCATGTGGTTATTATTAAGTGTTACCAAAGCTGTAAAAATTGCTAAACCTTCCTTTTTAGCACTTTGTGTGAGCCTATTGTTTATTAAATACATCCAGTTACTTGCAGATATTTTCTTTATTAAACATTATTGCTCTCATCTCAAATAGACTGTTTTTTGTTTTTCACTGACATCTTAGGTGTTGGGAGTAGTGCATCTTTGAGCCTGCATTCAGTTTGAGTAAAATACTTTAGTACTGTTAAAATCAGATACACTAATCCCTGGTTCCACAGACAAGGTTGATTGGAAATTGTCTCCTTTACTATCCCTTGAATGACAACACATTCAATTACCATCACTAAGCCTATTAAAATCCATTTTGTAGTTGTCTATCGTCCACCAGGTCAGCTTGGCAGTTTCTTGGAGCAGTTGGATGTGCTACTCTCATCCTTCCCTGAGGATGGTACTCCTCTTCAGTTCTTGCAGATGTCAACATCCACCTAGAAAAGCCTCAGACTGCTGATTTCCACACTCTCCTTGCCTCATTCGACCTCAAATGAGTATCTACTGCGGCTTCTCACAAATCAGGTAACCAATTAGACCTGGTCTATGCACGTGTACTGCTCCACTGACCATACACTGGTCACTCCGCTGCACACCTCAGATCACTTTCTCCTCACTCTCCATCTCAACCTGTCTCAGGACACAACACACACTCCTTCACGGGTCAGCTTTCGGTGAAACCCACGCTCAATCTCACCCTCTTGCCTGTCCTCTTTGGTCTCAGCCACACTTCCTTCACCTGATCAGCTCGCAACACTAGATACTAACAGTCCAACTAATACTCTTTTCTCCATTTTCAAATTCTGCTTGGACAACTTCCGCCCCCTTTCCTCTAGGCCAGCCCACACAACACCCTCTTCCCCCTGATTATCTGATGTTCTCAGAGAACATTGTTCTAATCTCAGGGGTGCAAAGAGGAACTGGCACAATTTGAAAGATCCGACTGACCTTGGTCTTTTTTCAATCCCTCGTCTCTTTCCTTCTCTGCTAATATCTCTACTGCTAAAATGACTTGCTATCACAACAAAAAGAACTATTCTTCTGACTCTTGCATGCTTTTCAATACCTTCTCCTCTCTTTCTTAACCCTCCTCCCTCCTTCATCAACCCTAACAGCTGACGACTTTGCCACATTCTTCATAGAAAAAACAACCTCCATCAGCGGCCAATTTACGCAAATGTGCACTCACGCACATCATCAACTCCTCTTTTCACACTGGTACTTTTCCCACTGCATTTAAGCAGGCTTGGGTAACCCCACTGCTTAAGAACCCAGTCTAAATCCAGCACATCTGGAAAACTGCAGACTGGTATCCCTTCTTCTATTCTTCGCGAAAGACCTAAATGAGTTATTTTCAACCAGATCTCCTCTGAACAACCTCCTGGACAACAACCAGTGTGGTTTCAAAAGCTGACACTCAACTGAGACTCCCCTGCTCTCTGTAATTGAAGGTCTGAGGTTGGCAAGAGCAGCTTACAAATCCTCAGTTTTCATCCTGCTGGATCTGTCTGCTGCCTTTGACACAGTTTGGCCTCAATCCTAAAGATGAAGAGCATCTCGGAAACCGCACTCCAATGGTTGAAGTCTTACCTCTCAGGTAGGTCCTTCAGGGTGTCGAGGAGGGGTGAGGTGAGGTGTCTAAGACCCAACATCTAGCTACTGGTGTGCCTCAGGGCTCAGTGCTTGGACCACTGCTCTTCTCCATCTACATGACATCACTAGGATCTGTGATTCAGAAAATGGCTTTTCCTATCCCTGCTATGCTGCAACACACAACTCTACCTCTCATTTTGATGGTTGCTGCTTGCATCTCAGCCTGCCTGACAGACAGTTCTGGCTGGATGAAGGACCACCCCTTCAACTAAACCTTGCAAAGACAGAGTTGCTTCTTGTCATGGCCAACCCAACACTTCATCACTACTTCTCCATTCAGCTAGGCTCATCATCCTCTAAGGTCAGCCAGGAACCTTAGAGTTGTGATTGATGATCAATTGAACTTGATACACAGACCAAATTGCTAGAACTGCCCGGTCCTGCAGATTTGCCGCTCGCAATAAATTCAAGTCTCTGACTTTTGCATACCGAACAACCACTGGCTCTAAATTCATTAATTCAGACCCTAGTGCCATCCAGAACTCACTCAGCTAGTGAACACCGCCTTGTGGTGCCATCTCAAAGAGGCAAAAAATCTCTTTTTCTCTTTTTTAATATATGTCAGTGCTATTGTTTTGTTTCAAGATGCAATCAGTAAGTTTTTTATTTTTTATATATTTTTTTTTCTTTCTAGGGCACGTTTGTAAAAGTTAATCAAATATCCTCATTTAACTAAGGCCTAATCCTGGCTTAATCCTAAGCCCTGTCTGTGAAACCAGGCCTATGTCTTGAACTCAAGTAGTATTGTAATTGGTGACTTGTAGTCGTTTTTACTCAAGTATAGATTTGAGGTACTTTTTACACCTCTGACATCATTCAGTACTTGCAATTTATTCTTAAAGTGCATTTTTTGTGCATTAACTTCCATTAAGTACCCTCAGTAAAAGCATCAAAGTTCTCATCTGGCGCCTCATTTATAAAACTTTGCATAGGATTTGCTTCAGAAGTGGCGTACGGATGAAACATAGGACGTGCGTACGCACAGAAATATTCGGATTTATAAAACCGTGTGCACGCACATCCTACGCATTTTTCCCTTAATAATTTACAATCAATTCTAAATTTAGCGGAGCTTTTGCAGCTTCATGTCACGCCCATAGTTGCCCATAAATAGTCCGTGAAATGCCCACAACGATTGCGAAAACATGTTAAACACAGAGAGGAAATAATAAAAACGTAACTTCACTCAATGTGAAGTAGAAGTTATCGTTGGCGAGGTGGAAAAGAGGAGAAAAATGTTGTTTGGAGGGCACAGTGTGGGCATTACTAATGCCAAAAAGGCACTTGAGTGGCAAAAGGTTGCAGACGCCGTAAATGCTGTAGCCTCACAACCTCGGACTGTGGCCGAAATAAAAAGAAATGGTCGGACATCAAAGTCGAGGCAAAAAAGCGTCTAGTCATTAATTCAATTAGAGAGGAGGCCAAGGAGTTGGGCGAAATCAAGACTGTCCCTGAAATAAACTGCACAATGAGGGAATTATTGAATAAATAATATATTTTTTCCACACCTTTTGTTGTGAAGATGATGCGTTCACTCCGAATCCTTCCATTTAATTTCCACATCTTCTAAGAGCAAATATCAGCTATTGTGCATCATTACGCATTGTGATGGGGCATTTTATTTCCATCCATTTAATTCTGCATCTGACAAGCTACGGATGTCGGTTTTAATCTGCTTGGAAATGGGAAATAGTTCAGTGCAAATGTAATTTCTTGCAGCTTTCTGAATGGATGTGACGTATGTTAGCTGTTTTATCAAAAATAAAACAAACTAAAGGCATATGCATGAATATCATGATTCCGTAGCTGATGGAGACATTTTTACTATGAAAACAACTTTCCCCAAGTAGACAAATAATAGCCTACATCTATCTATTTATCAATCTATATATCTCCCTAATTATCTATCTATCTGACTGACTATCTAATTGATATATATCTGCTCCGTTAGACAGACACATTGGCGAGAATATCAGTTTTGTAAATTGTTTCGTTCTGTTTACCATCTTATTTATGAGGATGAATTGTATAACATGCCAATATTATTGCAGAACATATTTCACTTTGTTTTGAAAATATGTGTTAATTTGCATTTCTGTTGCATATCAATCAAACGGGTGTTCCTGTAGGCTGTTAATTGTAAGACTTGCTTTGTGAAGTCTTCGTGTTATTTATGAGAGTCATTTATTTTACACAACAGTCTACAGTTTGACACACTTTCACGTGTTCTTTCATCCGCCGACGGTGTCGCCATTTCTCATTTCACCCGTTTTTGTGCGTATGCCTGGGTCAGAGCTTGCGTGAAGGACCGGACATTTTACAGTCAAGTTTGCTTTTTATAAATACCAACTATTGCATAGAGAGCGGCGTACGCCTTCTTTTGTGCGTACGCAACATTTATAAATGAGGCCCCTGGTGTTTAGTGAGTGGAGTAAACAGTTTTGATGAATGTTTTGTACAGCATCCTTTGCTCAATCATTTTCCTGATTAAATGTGTCAATTTGCTTGTCTGTGTGCAACCCGCAGATGCTGGCCTCTGATAAAAATAGAAAGTGCATCAAGAAACTCGCATCATCCTCCAGCCTTCATCTCTTTCTCTCAATGTTTACAAATGACAAACAATGTGTGACTTGGGCAAGTTATTATCAGACATTGCAGTTGTGATTAGCATAATGCATCTTGTTAGAGACATTTGGTGACTGGCATTTATCAGTTTTCAAACGGAATAACCATGGTGTCTACCTTTTTTATTATTTATCATCACTGAACAACAATACAGTGCACAGTTGAACAAAGGAAGCATGATTGTCTGCTTCTGTCTGTACAATAGTTTGCTCAAAATTGAAAAATTTATCATTCACTCACACATGTTCATTTACTCGCTCCAAAGCCAAAATGATTTTCTTTTCTTCAGTCGAGCTTAAGAGACAGTTTCACTGTATAAGGAGCAAGAAGTTTAGCTCGCTCTCATCCCAAGGCGTCATATACTTATGCCTTTGCCAATGCATATTCATCCAACGCACATGGCACCCTTTAGCATCAGTATGAGATGCAGATATATATGGGCCAGAAGGCGCCTCCTAGTGGTCTAACCCTAACCCTACACCAGACCTAAACCTACCCATAACAGAAGTGTGTTATATTGATGCTAAAGTGTGCCATGTGCGCAGTGTTGGGGAGTAGTTAACTACAAGTAGCGTAGCTACTAACTTAACTACATTTTTCAGTAGCTTGGCAGTAGCTCAGTTGCTTTTTAAATAGTGTAGCTTTTCCAGTAGCTAATTACTTTTTGCAGCAAGTAGCGGTGTAGCACGAGCAAAAGCTACATTGCTACATTGTCGAGGCTGTGCGAATCAGCACGATGCAAGGATATTCTTCGTGTTAGATTACAAACTCATTTTTTGCCATTACCGCCACCTGTTGTTTAATCACGCATCTTGCGGCTAACGGTTCACTGATGTACAGAAGTGGGTTGACGCACCCATATTATGATTATATAGCAAGACGGGACGGCAGATTTGGAGGATGGAGAAACAACTAACGTGAATTACCCATGGCCTTATTTGTCTAAGTTCAATCAGTATTTTTGAGAAAATGTTCTACATGCAATTTACGTTGGATGTATATTTCGTTCTTGCAATGTTGTAGGCTATTTGTTGCACTTTTGACAAACAGTCAGAGATATTTTAGTGTTGTGTGTTTTAAAACAATACACTTTGAAATCGTAATTGCATTTTAAACACTAAATATTTTACTTAAAATTTTCCTCAGACACTTATTCAGTTATTTATAAGATACGTTGTTCAAAAAGCAAAAGTAGTTTCAATGTAGCTAGCTACTTTTTGATTGTAACTTGTAGTGTAGCTAACTACTTTTCTGAACGGGTAGCTTGACTGTAGTTAAACTACTTTAACTTACGAGTAGCTTGTAGATTATTCAAACTACAGTTTCAGAGTAGCTTCCCCAACACTGCGATGTGCGTTGGATGTATATGCATTGGCAAAAGTGTCAGTATATGACACCTTGGGATGATAATGCGTAGGAAGTTTTCAGTGAACAATATTGAACATTAATGCAGTTATGAAATTTCACTGTGGTTGAGGTAAAGTTCTTTAGACAACAGTGATGCTGTGCACTTTTCTCTCATGACTCATAACTGATCATGACAAGGCGAGTTCAAGAGCTGAGGGAAAGAGTTTCAGTCAATAAACCTTAAATTACTCTGTTCTGAGGTGGAATGTAGTGTACCAGTCTATGAATAACTGTTATGGTGGTTTTATGGTTTATTTTTTCCCCATACTCATCTCTGATGGTCTTGATATGTTGATCTGACATCCAAACACATTCTGATCATTGGAACTTTTGGGATTTTCATTGTTTTTTTTTTTTTGTTTTTTTTTTCTGGCGCTTCAAGAAGACATTTTAAAGGGGTCACATTTTTTATATTGTTGTCTAAGGCTAATCCTGAAAAACGTTCGGTATTTCTTATGGGCGTCTCGCACTGAAGACTTGGAAATAAACGCCCACTGCTGTGAGTGGATAACAGTTTTGCATATTATAATGAGTTTTAACTCACCCATCGATGCGCGTGGGGAAATTGTTTTGAAAACGTCCAATGTTGTAAAATGGCAACCGGAATGATTCGAACCCAGAGTCCGTGTGTTGCACAATTCCTGTCAGATCCAATATAGACGGCACAGCACCATTCTTTACTCTTAATCGGTCTGCAAATCCAGTCTTGCTTACAAAACCATCCTCAGTGAAATGAAGCGAACAGACGGACGATGTTTTACCCTCATCAGCTGGAACGTCATTAAAAATAAAGTTTATCCATGCAGTCCTATAGGAATCCAGAGGAAGCTTATGCAGCGAACTGTTTTCTTCCACAACCAGGCACTGCACAATATTCTGTATTGCTCGGTAGCTCGATTCGGTTTGTCATCACGAGGTAGGAATCTATGTTATTTAGCTATGCGTGTAATTTGCGAATCGGTGGGCGGGGCTAAAATGGCCGTGTTGAAGTAGGTGTTGATCTTCTTCTGAGGGGGTGGTGCTTTATCCTCTTTGACGTCATATTTCCCCACTTTGAAAAACGAGTCGTTTGCTGAGGCTGGTGTCAATAAAAGCTTTTATTGGACTAACAAGGACGTTTTCAGTTCTGAAACTTACAGGATATTCTTATAATATGATGACCTCTTAGATGTCAAAAGCTCAAGGAAAATTTGATTTCTCAGTTCATCACCCCTTTAAATCAGACCAAGAGACTTCAGGACTGCTGACATCAGAGCTACAAATCTACTTACAATAGGCAAATTTGTGATGAGCGGGAGAAGTCTCCTGAAACATAAAAAAAAACATATTTTTTTTGAGAAAGTGATTTATTAAATGGAATGTATGTCTGTTTTGGGAATCAAAATAATAGGTTCTCATGAATGCATAAAAGATTTAGGGTCTCCAGGTAATTTTGATTTAATTTTCTCCCAAAATGCTAACTAACCACAAACACCATCACTTCTCTAAACACCTGTTTGTCACTTTCACTGCAAAATATACCTGATTCAAGAGATTACTAGTTTGTTGGCACAATATCTATTTTGAGGAATGTTTTGACACACATTTGTGTGACTTTTGAAAAGTGTCACATTTATTTTATTTTTTTTATTTTGAATTGATTTTGATTTCAGGTTTCAGTAACTGTTGAACATGTGGAAGAATGGGATATGAGATAAAAGCACTCTGTTGCAGTGGTTAAATGCCAAATGGAGGAAGATGCAAATTAAATGATTTTCCATAAGTCGGTAATGAATGGATTTGTTGTGAAGAATCAAAGTGAACCACATTGACTGCTATTCACAACAGATAATGGCAGAGAAAGCTATTTCACAAACATTCTTGTGCCAGTGGGCCACTGTATTGAGACTGAGCTGCCCTTGTGATGAAAGGAAATGCTCTCTTTAGGAAAGATCCTCTCTTCAGGATTCAATGACCTCCTTCCTATAGCGGCAGGCATTATGGGAAGGGATTTCAGTGGACATTAAAGTAGTTCACTTTTAAAAAAACTTTTTGCTGAAAATGTACTCACCCCATTTCATCCAAGATGTCCATGTCTTTATTTCTTCAGTCGAAAATAAATTAAGGTTTTTGATGAAAACATTCCATGATTTTTCTCCATATAATGGACTTCAATGGGAACCAAAAGTTCAAGGTCCAAATGAGAGTTTTAGTGCAAACTGCAAACTGTTCAAAGGGCTTTAAACGATTCCAGATGATGAATAAGGGTCTTATCAAGGACTTCTTGAGTCATAACTCGAAAAAGATTTGTTAATTTTGATGAACAAGTTCAAACAGGAGAGTCACAAACACTCATCACAGAACAGAACAAGGCGACCATTTGAGCTTATAAAATTTAAACTTTGTTATTTATGTATTAAATGAGCGATCGTTTCGATTGATAAGACCCTTATTCATCGTCTGGTGTCGTTTCAAGCCCTTCAAGCCCAGTTTGCATTGAAAGTGTCTTTTGGACCTTGAACCGTTTGGTTCCCATTGAAGTCCATTATATGGACAAAAATCCTGGAATGTTTTCATCAAAAACCGTAATTTCTTTTCGACTGAAGAAAGAATGACATGGACATCTTGGATGACATGGAGGTGAGTAAATTATCAGCTAAAGTTTGTTTTTTTTAAAAGTGTGAACTACTGTAATGTTGGACACGCACACACAAGTCATCAATATATTTGGTACATATATTTAAATCTTCTAAGAAAAAATGTTTCTTGTACATTTTTAGGAGTATAGTAGAATTTGTGAGTTCTGGGCTGTTCGAACAATGACAGAGAAATAAGGTGAGTGTTCAGGAAACCTGTTTGAAAGCAGTTATTATTGCCTGAGATTTCACTTTAGACATTCTTGCTTAAAAAGTTTTCTGTTCACAGTTGAAAAAGGTGTTGTGTACACGTGAATCAATGCTGAACTTGCTTAAACTGGATGACTACAACACAGCCAAAAAATAAATAAATAATTTTGGATGCATTCATTTCCTGTTATCACAGTGAATGAATGAATGCATTTAGATAGCGCTTTTATATGTACAACTGTACACCCAAAGTGCTTTACAATCATATCACAGAATCTCTCCTCAAACACTACCAGTGTGAGCATCCACGACGGCAGTCACAATACAATGGCACCAGTGCGCTCACCACACACCAGCTAAAGGTCAAGAAGAGAGAGAGTGATAGAGCCATTTCAATGGATCAGGATTATCAGGAGGCCATGATTTGTAAGGGCCAATGGAGGGAATGTTGCCCATGCACATTAACATTAAACAACATATAAATCAAAACTGCCTTATGTTACTGAAAGAAATGTCGACCCAGGACGAGCTACAGAACTGTGAATTGTTGAGGGTGTTGGACTTGATCTACTCCAACTGTGATTTGATAATCGGTCTGAATCTGATCTGGATTTAGTCCTCATCAAAAAAGGGATTATCTCAGCTTTTTGCTCAAAATGTTGCTTTTTTATGAAACTTATCCACATTCAATTGTTGATAAAAAAATTAATAAAATAAAATAAAAAACCATGAAGCTAGTATAAATTCATACAACAACATATTCTGGGGGCCATGAAATTTTTGTGAAAATGTAAAAAAAAAAAATAAATGACGGCGGTGACACTGGTGGGGAAAGAGTTATTAAAAGTTAGTTGATATGCAAAGTTACTGTGTTTAAAAAAGGGGGCCATCAAAATAAAGGGTAACCAATAGTAGATGTAAAGCATTTTGTGCAGCTATTGTGCATATTGCCAAACAAATGACCAGATACAGATTCTTGGTTTACCTTTGAAGGGGACATATCATGCAAAATCCACTTTTTTAGCCCTTAAATGCATTTTGTTGTAGATTTGGAGTGTTTATAAGTACAGAAAAGATGAAATTATTCTCTTCAGGTGCTTCGTTTATATCTTTATATTCTGTTTTGGTCATATTTTTCAACCTGTTCAGATTTTTCTGTTGTCTATGACGTTTTTTGAGCAAGTACGTCACCGTATTTGCAGCAGAACTGACAAATAAGGACATTGACTACCGGTCCAACACTACGAGCAATCCGCCATTATTATTTCTCGCTCCAATTTTGTAGTCCAAGCTCAATCATGCAGAAGTTACGAGAAGGCAAGTCAAAAAGTCCAGTTGTTGGATGTAGTGACCTGAAGCACTTCAAGGATCCCCACTTCAACAACCTCCGCCAGTATACAGAAGGGTTTGCTGCTCTGTGTTTCCTGATGCTTTCTAAACGTAAGTTATTCATTTTATTATCAATACAGATTTTTAGTGGTAAGATTAGACTGCAGTCATTTATCTTGTCAGTGTGCTTGTTTTAACAAGAGAAATAGTCGATTTCACTAATAACACAACATAGTTAACTTACATACCTGCCTCCATATGAAGACTCTGCAGGTTCGTCATCGTCATCTTTTTCAAATCGCTCGCTCTGGCTCGAATATGTAAGGCTTGGTGGACAAGTCTTCCGTTGTTGACATTTTGTTAACGTGTGAAATAAAATGTTCTTTGAAGCTATAGTAATCGTATCTCTTATCAAAATACAATAATGGCCAAACACGGAAGAGTTGAGCTGACCGTGAACTCAGCAACCTGGAAAGCGGGCGGGGTAAGACGGTACGCCTTTTTATTTAAAGGGGCCGCATTGAAACGACTTGCTCACAGAAGCACATCAGAAAAGGGGTAGAAAAGGGGCCTGTGGAGCTATAATAATGAGGAATTCAAGACCCAAGCATTGCAGTTATGCTTTATATAGACCACAAATGTATGATTTATAAGTAAAAATGAATGATTTAAAAGCATGATATGTACCCTTTAAAATAGATTTACAGTTGTATCAGTTGAGTGCCTGATTCCCTTCTTCCCTGAGCGTTTTTCTTAACTGACCACCGAGTGTGTTTCTTGTTTGTGTGTTGTCAGAAAATACATCCATTGCCACATGCAGCACAGTGGGAATTTTAGAGATCAGTCATTTCTGTAAAGATTGAATTCCCTATGGACAGCATTGTGCTCCTATTCCTGGTCGTTGTGAAGAGCTTGTCTATTAGAGAGCCTACGATGATTCAAACTGAATCTTTCATTTTTGCTTCCAAATACACACAAACCCTCCTAGCCTTGCATCACTGTGTAAACTGTAAATGGTTATGTAGGAGAACATTAAGCTACAGTAAGCATCTACAATCCAGTTTAACATATCCCCAATCCCAGAGAAATACAGAATAATATCACTGCTATGGACTATAACGGTAATGATACTTTAAAAGTTAATCATAAAACAGCAGCATCGAACAGCACACATGAGATAGAATCTGTTGCAGAGGATTGTGGGCTATCTGCTGATTTCTGTACAATGAATGCTGAGTGTGTGGTGAAAGGAAAGAGCAAAAAGACAGCTTGGCAGGTTTATGGGCCAAGATAACTGTGGGAAAGACCATTAGAGTGAACTATGCCTACAGAATCTTGATGCTGAATATCAAGTGCCATCGATGTGATGTTTCTGGCCGTGTAGCACCTGCTGTTCTGCAGATCCTTTGAACAATCCTGATTTTAGAAACACATTTATTTTTAACAAGATCCCTTTCCATTTCAGTTTGTATATGGTTGAGAACATGTAATGTAGGTTTGCAAAGAGTCTATTATTAAAAGATGTGGTCAATGGAAACTATACTGATTTCAGTTTTAAAGGTGCCAATTTGAGAAATCAAAATTTGCTTGACCTTTTGACTTGTTAGATGTCATTGTACTATTAAAAACATCCTGTACGCTTTAGAACTCAAAACTTCCTTGTTAGTCCAAAAAGAGCTTTTATTGAATCCAAGTTCAGAAAATTACAAATTTTGGATTTTGTCACATTATGGCGTAACAATATCAGCGGGAGAAGATCACCTCCTACTTCTACATCATCACAAGCGTAAACATAATTTGTGATTAAATTTTATAAGGAAAGAAATCAAACAACATTCTCTTCATAATGAGTTTATCAAAGTATGAGCTCTGGACTCTCAACAAAACTCCCATTATAATCAATGACTCTGACTTACACATGCTACTTACGTCATGTTTGAACTGTTAGTTATGATGAAAGCATTCGAGAGAGTGGAGAAATTGAGTTGCAATGACGAGATGGCTGCGATCATGCGTGTTATCAGCTACGGTGCTCATTGCTGCAACCATTCATGTCATGGGAGTAGATCTGCTATACTATAATTAACACTTTACGGAATTAGCTGATCTCAACACCTGTAACAATAAACCTTAATAAAAAAAGATAAAGTTCCACATGTAATACTTAATTCATATGCAAAGCTTTTAGTCAATCACAGCAGTGGGCGTGCACAATGAAGTCTTCGGAGCAGACACGCCCCCTTAAAAGAGCGTTCAAATCAGAGGCAAAAATCTTGGCAGAAAATGGCTTTTTATTTCTAAATTATGACCATTTTTGATGTAAAAATCATACTAACATTTATAAGTGCACCTCAGGAAACATAAAATAATTCAAAGTCCATGACCCCTTTAATCTCTTTAGTGCACAGCAGCAAAAATGGCCTGTTCAAATGTTTTTAAAAAATGGTCTTAAAAATTAAGTTTGGCACAAAATCCCTTTACATCTCTCAGAGGGGTAACTAAGTAATATAAATGTTTATGACACCTTTAGAGCTTACTGTATATTTTCTAGTCTAGGGCATGTCACGCTAATTTTAGTGGGTTCCAACTCCTATTAAACACACCTTCTATTTTTATGCTGACGTCACCCAAATATATTTACCTATCAAGAGAAATGATCCATCTGCATTAACTTCTCTTTTATTAAGCTCAGACGAGGTTAAATCTTGGCTTGCTCAAAACATTTTATCTTTAAAAAAGAGCCCCTATCATGGATTTTTGAAAATGACTCTTCATGTAGTGTGGAATATACCTCTAAGGGAATGAAAACATCCTGCAAAGATTTATATCTGAAAGTGCACCATATATAAAGTTATTGTCTTTCAAAAGTGAGAGTCGACTCTTCGTCTATGAAATTAATTGTTTTTGAAACGAGTCATTAGCTGTTTTGTCGTGACGTAGATACAGAACGCTGTGAAAACGCGTAGATACGCTGTGTTCTACATTGCAAAGACAGTTCAGCCACTTGTTTCCATTGTCCAGGGACGAGCATGTGAAGAATCAGTGGTTAGAGTTCATTTTTGCAACGATACCACAACAGTATAGCCTGAACCTTGTGTTCTCATCATTTTAATGACGAATCATTCGCAGAGTCGGTTGTTCCTGAAGGAGGGCTCAGTATCGAGTGTATATGGATCAGCTTCGTCCTCCTCCGAATCACAATCTGTAAGTATTATTAATAATGTTTGCTGTTATGTTTTCTGTAGCATGCACAATATAGTTATATTGTGTTGTGTGTGTTGTGTACACTCAGAGCAGCTTCTAAGCGGGGTAAAGTTAGTTTTGTTTTTGATATTCACCAGACATTCATTGAAAAATGGCAATTACCTCCTAAACGACTTAGCCAAATATGACTTCGCTCTATATAATAAGCACTGCCCCTCAAAAGCTGCCGCAATGTGAGTTTCTGCCTACGGTTTACCAATAACAACTGACTGGGTCATTTGACCAATCTCCGCAGATTCGCGTCATTCAAAGTAGGTGTTTGGGAAAATGAATCGTCAAACAAATCATTTGGGAGTTGTTGAGCAAATCAGTTAAAAATATATGCATTATGATTTAATAATAACGTTAAACTGTTTTTGGGAACTCCTAAAACAAAAATAGGAACATTTAAAATGCTATGATAGGGGCTTTTTAAATGAAGACAAAACGGAGGGTCCCACTGATAATTTTAAGACCACCAGCATCAGTTTGAGGAGATTGTCTGTGTTCAGATCTATATGTGCGGAATTTGGCTGTGCTTTTAGATGAGCCTTTTAAACTTGACAAACAAATATCTTGTCTAAAATAACTTCCTAACAGACAAAACATTAGAGATGGCTGTTCATGCATTTAGACTACTGCAAATCATAGTACTTCCAAGTCACAAATCACTCACCTTCAACTGGTCCAAAGTGCGAACTGCAAGATTTATTCACAAAAGTTCTCAATTCTAAGAGATCTTCACTGGCTGCCTATTCAGAATAGAAGATTGAAGATTCATTTTCATATAAATGTATGCAGAACCATGTTCATATGTCCTTATCATAATTTCTGCATTTCCTAAACCCCTTCCAGAAGCTTAAGATCAAGTGACCAAGACCTCTTTTTAGTCCCACACTCATGACTCAAACGTACAGGGGATTAGGGCTGGGTATCGTAACAAAACGTTCAATATCGATACCGATACCTTGGCTTCGTTACTGGTTCCTGAACAATACATTTTCGATACCAATTTTATGTAACCAGTTTTAACAATATACCTAAATTTGTATTTTATTTTTCAGTTTGTTGACTTTTTCACACTCATATTTTGAGTATGTAAAAAAGCACCAATGATAAAGTTTTCCGAATCATTTAACATTCATGTATTCTTTACGTCAATGAGCTCATTGTTTCTGCCTTATCTTAATGCAAGATATTTAAAGCACCGTTTTCAAAGACTGCGAATTTGCTCTAGCTATTATACGAACAAGCTTATGATTGAATCTGGAAATAAAGCGAATTAACTGAGAAAATTGAGAAATAGTCCTCAGATGCCATGTCTGTAATTTATATCAAAACATCTAGGATTAATTCGACCTCAAACAGTTTCATTAAAATAAGTTATTACTCCACCATGTGCGTGACGGTATAAACCAACGTGGTTGAACGACCACTTTGTGTACAAATATATGCGTTTTCCCATCGTGTAAACAGGGCCTAAGTCTCTTTTCAAAAAGTATTTGTTTTCTCTGGCGTATTGAATTTTTTTTTTAAATGTGTATATTATATTTCAGAAGTTAAAGTAGCCTATCTTTATTTGTCTCCCCAAGGAGAAATCAGTTAAAATGTGTATATTTAGGATTTGTATATGTCTGTACAAAACGTTGGTCAGGTTGTTTTTAAATGTGCTTTATAAATTAATTACACTTGAAACTTAAACTATTCAAGGTCTTTAGGACCAGACAGTGTCTTATTTCAAAAGCTGTGCCTACCAGAGGTCACAGATGTGTACGTCATTGAGGATATCACATTTAAAAAAATCAGTCAATAAACCTGACCGATTCTTTGTGACGCGCAATTACTGTTTTAATTTCTTACTTTGAAATGCTATGGTTGTTTTCTGAAATGAGTCAGTCTGGATGACACATGTGGCCAACAAATGCTACCTCTGGAGTTGCATACAAATGAGAGACTAGAAACTTATAGGCATGTGTAATGAAGCAAAACTCTTCAGGGAAGTGGCCATCCATGAGCAGGACTGGACAGTCATGGACTAGGAGCATGCCTAATTTTCACAACCATAGGTTTTTTTGTCCAGTAAGTCTACAGTAAGCCAAGTAGTGTACCACAAATAATCCAGTAAACATCATGTGCAAGCATTTGTACTGCCTAAAACTTAAAAAAAAAAGGTGAGCTCAACAGTTTGGAAGATGGATTATTATTGCGCTCTCTCATTAATAACATTTTATTTATTAAAGAGCCCCTATTATAGCATTTGAAATGTTCCTATTTTTGTTTTAGGAATTCCCAAACACAGTTTAACATGCATGCAAGGATAAAAGACACTTTATTTGTCTTATAATATCCATTTATTTTTAACTGATTTGCTCACCGACTTCCAAATGATTCGTACAACGACTCATTTTTTCCAAACTCACTCCTTTGCGTGACGCTAATCGGCGGTGATTGGTCAGATGACACATTCAGTTAGTTATTGTTTGTTAGCATAATGCATAAACATATTGATAAAGCACTGCAGTACTACAAGACGCTCTATTCTTTATGACAACTCCAATAATAGCGACAAACATTTCACATATTTAAAAAAAATAGACATTGGAGACCTAGAAGTTTTTGAAAGATCCGTCATTTAAATGATGAGAACACAATCGGGCTATACTGTTGTGGTCTCATTGCAAATATGATCTCTAACCCCCGATTCTTCACATGCTCGTCCCCGGTAAATGAAAACAAAGTGGCTGAACTATCTTTGCATTGTAGAACACAGCGTCTTCTCGACATGATGCTATGATGAAGTATTTGAATGTGTAGAGTTTACACTTCCGTCTGCGTGTGCAGTAACTGGGCGCGGCCAATATGTATATACGTCACAATGTAACAGCTAATGACTCGTTTCAAAAACAATTCATCTCATACTCAGAGTCGACTCTCACTTTTGAAAGACAATAACTTTATATACGGTGCACTTTCAGATATAAATCTTTGCAGGATGTTTTCATTCCCTTAGAGCTATATTCCACACCATATGAACAGTCATTTTCAAAAATCCATGATAGGGGCTCTTTAAAAAAACAAAAAAAAACAAAAAAAAAACATTATTCTAGACAGACACATTCAACCATATTATAACAGGGTTATAAAGCTGTCATACTGTCCAGGGTCATGGCCCCCAGCAACACATGGGCTTCAGGGGGTTTCTGAGTACACTCGAGCACAAATTAAATATGAGGAGTAGTGTCTACAGATCAATAAATGGAAAACAGATTCTTATTATGATTTGCAGGATAATAAAAAAGTAAATGCATAGTGCTTTGAGGTTAAAAACAAAAATATATATATATTAATAACAATAATCATTTGCTCAAGTCAATATATTTTATTTTGCCATAATGTCAATCTTCCTGTGTTGCCTTGGATACTAATCAAACCTGGGCCTCTGTTGGTGTTTATTGGTCTAGATCCATACGAGGTTAAGATGAGGTTTGCCTGCGGCCCACTTTTAAATATTTGATTTGAAGTCAGCTGGTCAATCTTCAAAGCTTCGGCCCAGTCTTATTGAAATTCCACCTGTATGCACGGATTCAAGAGAGAAATAAGCTTCAGTCAGCAACACCAAGAAAAGCAGTGAACGCTGTAAAAAAATAATGAAAATGGGTGTCATTTTTTTTTTCATTCTTTAGCCACAGTAACAAACTGACATAGTGAGGAATATATTTTTGTTACCAAGCATAAACTGCGATTAGGGTTTGACAGCGCATGGTCCCATACTTTGCTGCAATCACATACACTAAAATCCAATCGTTGACAAATGAGCTTCTCTATTTTTTGTGAAATTGAATTATTTATATCTGATATTACTGTAATATAATAATAATATTAATTTGATATAGGATGCACCATTTTACTTTTAAATAAGGGATGCTCCTGTATTTTACAGGATAGATGGGAACGATTTATTACCGTGTCTGGTTCACTGCAGTTTTAAGGAGAAAATACTCAGCAATGCTGTTGAATTTACACATGGTTTGTCTTAAAGTATTAAAAGCTAGATTTTCACCATGGGGAGGATTTGAGAAAAAAAGTGAGAGAATTGAACATGAAATAAAAACTCACCATCCATTTAGAAATTGAATGTTAAAGATCTACACTGACCTAAAGGATTACGCGACACGCGATAAAAGGTATCTTTTCCATGTTAATCAGAGTTTTTGTCCTAACCAGAGACGCGATGCCGACGCGCAAAGTTTCTATTTTAGAAACGGTTCCTATTTTCAGCGATGTCACGGCTGACAGATCCGCCCACACAGAGATCTCATTGGATGGAAGTTCTGCGTTCACTGCGTTCTGTTCACTAGGTTGTGATAGGCCCCTTGCTCTGCTCTTCTTTGATTTATTGGATGCACCCACATCCTCGTCTTCCTCCCCTGTAATAAAAGAAAGGCCACTAATCTCTTCCTCCTCCAGAGCTCTCGTTTGAACCTCGGACCTTGGGGAAAATAATGAATGCAATATTTCGTTTTCAATAATCTCATTTGTAATATTTTTTGGTCATTAATAATCTCAGGTGTTCATTGCTTTTTTTTTTTTTTTGTAGGCCTATAGTATTAAAATTGTCTCATTTGAGTTTGAATATATTTTTCCTTCCATCCATAATAAATCGACGGGATGGATATGAATTTCCCTATGAACAAGATCGAATAAACTGATTGTCATATGAATAAATTACACTGTTTGAGTACACATTATTTATTTTAGTTAAAAATAGGTCACTGTGCCACAAACATAATGGATAATTTACCTCAGATTTTGAAAGCATTTAATATAGCATTCAAAATGAATTTTATGCAAACATACAACTGTACTTCATAACAAAATTAGCCAATGAGTATGTTTTGTTAATGTTTTGATTTTTAATAATGTTATTTCTTGATTTGATTATGTCCTTACCCATTTCCAATGCCAGTGCGGGCCAGCAGTGCGCTTTCAGAGAGACTCCGCCCACACGCTGTTCTGAATGGCTGTGATTTTTGATTGACGTGTAGCGTCTCACAGTCGCGTCGCGTCTAGTGTGGACAGACACACTTGCTGTCGCTGGAATTTCATCGCATCGCGTGTAGTTAGGATGCGGTGTAAAGGATGAGAACGGGCTCAAACACCAGAGTAATACCATGTTTGACCCCATTTCACCTTCAAAACTGAACTTTGAATTTTGAAACTTTGAAGTGACGAGAATACTTTTTGTGCGCAAAAACAAACAAAATAACGACTTTATTTCAACCATTCACTTCCTTCTCTATGAGCCTCTAGTCAGTTAACGTAGTGTGATAGCGTAGAGCTACGTCACACGTAGGCTCACTATTGGCCGACGCTGGTCATACAGATCATACGCTGTTAAACTAGTTACCTGACTCGAGGCAGCGAGAGAAGTAAATGAATAGTTAAAATAAAGTCATTATTTTTGTTGTTTTTTGCGCACAAAAAGTGTTCTTGTCGTTTGATAAAGTTAGGATTGAGCCACTGTAGTCACTTGGACTATTTTAACAATGTCTTTAATAATTTTTCGAGGCCAGCAAGTTTCATTCCCTCAAGAAGCCTATGGACTAGTATGCAGGAGTGATCCAGCTATCAATTAAAAAAAATATCTTAATTCGTGTTCTGAAGATGAACGGTCTTACGGGGTTGGAACAATATGAGGGTGAGTAAATACTGACAGAATTTTTGGGTGAACTAACCCTTTAAGGTAGTTCTGAGGCGAAAGGGCGTCAAACACAGTATTAGTATGGTTTCAAGTTCAAGTTATATTTATTCATACAGCAATATGGTGTTCCTAATTATATTTTAGGTGAGTGTATGTTACAAAGTTCACATAGCATTAACGTTAAAAATGCAGCATCTCATTCGCTCTCTGAGACCAGGTTGCAGAGACGTCTAATGTTTGAATGTAACCTGGTTCCATTAGAGGGATTGAGACGCTGCGTTATGATGAACGAGTATGGGAGTATGGGAACACTTTAACGTGAACCGGTATCTGAATCATGTGTGGAAAACAAGCCAATCACATTGGCCAAAGAACGGTAAGGTGACGCAACGTTCAGTGCCTCACAAAGACCCTAAATACACAATAGACCTTTCCACACCAACAAGCGGATTTCTTAAGACAAAGAAGCTGTTGGCGTGTCTTATTTAGGGTCTTTGTGGTGCATTAACGTTGTGTTACCAGATCGTCTCTTCGGCCAATCTGATCATACATGCTTCATTCACCAGCTCACACTGAGGCGTTCCCATAGCTTTAACATCTTAGTGTAGCGTTGAGTTCCATTCAACAGGGAGCTGTAATTTTAAATGGTATTATCATCTTACAACATTATTGTTTTTATTGTATTTCTAATAACAAAATACAGCCTTGAGATTTTAAATATTTTTAACAGAATTAGTTAATTGTTTATTTTGATAAATTACTAATGTTTGAAATCTATATTTAATGCATTAAGATTTTCAGAATTAAGTTCAAGTAAAATAGCGCTCAACATTTTTAATGGAGTTTCATGTTGATGCAAGCATTAAGATTTGATGTTCTCAATATCAGCATCATATGTATATTGACAAGTGGGCTATTGATCTGTTGACTGGAATGAAATGGGAACTTAAGAGTGAACCAGGATCACACTGATTGTTTTCCAATCACAGCCTATAGGATTGACCATTAGGCATTCTGCTCACACACAAAATGATTCGTAACAATACGTTTTCATCCATTTCAAATTATAGATGATGGTTTAATCAGAGGCAAAATTGGGCCCAGCACTCACACTCTGTTTCTATAGGGTGATCTTCACGGCACAGTAATTCTCCATTTTTACTCAACAAGCTTGACAGGAGCACAATCAAACATTATGGTTTATTCTCTTCTCAGAGTGCCTGTGTTAATGCTGAAAGCATTGCTGTAGTTCAGGGTCAGTGATGGGGTTATTGTGGTGATCTGACCTGATATGTTATGTGTAAACACGATAGCAAATCGTTATCTACATCAGTATTGACATGTTCATACCAGCAGCTTGACTACTAATAATGAGATTGTCGAGGTCAAGCGGTAACTGAAACCTATGCTATGGAAAGCCTGCCCAGATAGCAAACTGACATTGAATCAACGTGGAAACATGACATCGAAACAACGTTGATCTGACATTGTTTTGCTCATCGAATTAACGTTGAACCAGACGTCAGACGCGTCATTCTTTCAAAACTAACGGAAAATCAACTTGAAATCAACGTTGTTTCAATGTTATGAAAGCAAACCAATTTTCGATTTTCATTTAGCTTTGAAAAATGCCGCGTCTGACGTTTGGTTCAACGTTAATTCGATGAGCAAAACAATGCCAGATCAACGTTGTTTCCAATGTCATGAGAGACGTCGTTTCCACGTCTGATTCAATGTCAGTTTGCTGTCTGGGTGGCCAAGGCAAAGAACAGCATTGAGATGTACACACTCTACAGAGCCCAAATAAAAACGACTACTACTAATTCCTATAGTGATTGAACAGGCTTTAAAGTTTGAATAGCAGTCTAAGTCTTATCAGTACAAGACTTAATATTTTCTTCAGATTTTAATGGTGGGTTGTGCAATATGCCCATAAAGATAATGTCAGGTTTTCAAGCCATATATAAATAAGAGACACACTTGTAGACTATGAATAATAAACTATATATATATATATATATATATATATATATATATATATATATATATATATATATATATATATATATATATATATATATATAAACAACTTGTTTACTAGAATGACTTAAAACATCTTGACTTAATTAAAAATAATGTGAGGAAGGATATGCTTCTCATTCTGGTAAGTATCCTGCAGTAATATCAGAACTCATTTATGGATACAAACCACATCTCCGTAGGGACAACAGATAACAGGGAAGAGCCAAAAGATTCTAATTAAACCGTTTTGCTGCAAGTCTCATACAATTTAATGTAGCTATTGAAATGAGCTTCATTACTCTCCATTAAAAGTCTCTGTGATAGAGCAAGATTCATCAATTGCACATACTTGAATTATTCAAAGTAATGCACAAACAATATTGTTTCTTATAGCAGCAGTGTTAACAGGTTTTCACTGCAGAGATCAGTTCTGATTGAAAATTCCTTATAGAGACTGTCATTAATGAATATCATCAAATTGTTATACCAAAGATCATAAGCAATTACAATGTAGCTAGTAGCTACTTTAACTGTTATTTGAACTACTGAGTTAAAGTCAAATAAAACATATTTAAAAGCCTGTTTCAACCACAGTGAAGTGAAATATATCTTATGTACATATCATGTACAAATAAAACTGATTCTGTAAGTCATAATAATGAGAAACTTTCTTTAATTATGGCTTAGTATGTCATAATAATCTGAACATTTGTCATAAAACACAGAACATTTTTGTGAAAAGTGACCATAATTTACAAAGCATAATGGAATCGTTCACTTGCGGATTGTGATAAAGCTGCTGTCATTTACTAGCCTGACTTCGTCACACTCATATTCTAGTCATATTCTAAGTGAATGAATGAATGAATCTGCATTTGTCGGACTTGTCTCAACTTTATAACACGGTTGGCTGATTTTAATAAATGGAGAGACGACGCAAGACACCAGGCTGAAGAAGCGTGTTCATTTGAGTCTTCAGAGAAAAAGACCGGGAGCCAAAATTATATTTTAATGATGTATTTAATGATGATTTAAATACAAAATGATGAGTAGCATATAATTTATTAAAAAACAAACCACTTATAAGGGGTACAGTGACTACCAGTATGGGTATGGTGTGCGAGTAGTATAACAAAGCGTCACCATTGTTTGCTGCAGCGATGGCTTTGACAAGAGTTGCGTCGCCTTGATGCCCCTTTCGGTTGCTTCTTTTACTTGGTCTTCCATGAGTGCGACCAATGGAGAAACCACAGTGACAACTGGGTTATAATTAGAGCCCGACCGATAAGGGATTTTGAAGGCCGATACCGATACAAATATTTGTTGATTTTAAAATCCGATATTCCGATATCCGATATTTCAGAAACGCGCAACAAAACATTAACAGATTTCCCTAACATTTGTTATTTGTAGTTATTTATGAGTTTTAACTAAAATAATAATAATGCATTTTAAAAAGAAACGTATTTCTTTTATTGTCACAACAGAACAGACTGATGATGGGGCATTAGCTAGCCTATGTCTCGTGACCAACTCAACGAGTGTTGCCAACAGGCACGGTGTAGTGCTCTCTGGTGGACAAACTATACAACTCCAACACTCATGACATGGTTCAAGCGTGTTTCATCTGTTTTTATTTTATTTTTGAAATATTCATTTATCGGCCATTATAACTGCCGAGTACCGATAGTTTGGAAAATGCCTAATATCGGCCTATAATATCGGCCTGCCAAAATATCGGTCTGGCTTTAGTTATAATTGCGTCCCATCATCTTATTGACCATCGAAGCCTGCTGATAAATTTAACTTTTGCCAAATTCTGTAGGAAGGACGGCAAACACATCTTGATGATCGACAAATTCCTTCATTGCAATTATCTGTTCGTCTATTAAAAGGAATGCGCTGGCGATTTCTTCTAAAACAGACTCGATAGCGTAATCTATACATCTAAATTATCCAGCTGCGGCCATCTTTGTTGTAAACCAGTTCAACCCAAGCGCTCTTTGAAAACGTGATGATTAGGTAACTGCAGATCATCTGTCCATCATCGTATAGAGCCAATTTGAGCCAATCTGGCAATTTGATTGGCCCAACCATTTTTTTTTCCTGATCATAATTACTCCTCAATGGATTGAGTCTAAACCGAACTTCTCGAACCAAAAAAAATGTTGTGGGCGGGGTTCAGGCTGGCATCCAGGCTAGCCATTTACACTTCTGTTTACTCTTCCAATTGTCCTGTTGTTGGCAGACTCTGAGCGCTGGAGTAAGGTTAACACACATCTCTATACTGTATCCAGTGTAGAGAGCATCAGTTATTATAATGGCTTATTTTGCGTCCAGTGTAGGCAAGTGTCAGCCATTATAAGCAATTGAATGTCCGTGGGTGGTGCAATGATTTAAGCCTATGGGTTGATGTCTTGTTGAGCCTGATTTAGACACCGGGGAAATACATAAAGCAAATTTGCTTGTAAAGGCTTTACATAAATACAATATATGTAAGTCTAAATCCGGGTGACCACTTATATCATATATATATATATATATATATATATATATATATATATATATATATATATATATATATATATATATATATATATATATATATATATGACAGTGTTTATTTAAAAAAATCCTTTTATGCAGAATTCGATGAAAATATTTAATTGATGAGTTGTCAATACAATATATAACAGTACAATATATAGGCTATTTTTTACCCATATATTGACACAAAATGATAACTGCAAATCCACCTTTCTCTGCCTGGATCCAGTTGTTTCTGTGATTTGCAGTGATCCATTTGCAAAAATATTCCTCCGATTCATTGTCAAATCTAGTTGTCCAGTCGACCTCAAAGCTCTTTCCTGTGTTAGATGTGTTTTTCCAGCCCGTTCTCATCCCCAAAGCGCCATATACAAGGCTTTTGCAAAAGCGTAAATATCCAACACACATGGCACCCTTTAGCGCCAAATGAGACGTAAAATAAATCGGGCAGAAGGCGCCTCCTAGTGGTCTAACCCTACCCCTACCCCATACCTAAACTTAACCGTCTCATTTGGCGCTAAAGGGTGCCATGTGCGTTGGATATTTACGCTTTTGCAAAAGTGTCAAAATATGGCGCCTTGGGATGAGAATGCGTTGGTTTTTAGCAGCATTCAAGCTGAAAACAAATGCTGTCGCTCAGTCTTTTTGCCACTCATCGTGTTTAACCGCAGTCACTCCGGCTGACAGTCACATCATGCGCATATCATCTTTCCAAACAAGCTCTAATTGGAGAACATGGCATAGAACAGGAAATAACATAACAGTCCACACAAGACAAGGGGAACGCACGACGAGAATCATGACCACTTTAAGAACGCTTTTAATTTATTTTTTAAGAAGGACTTTTGGGTGAAATTAAACAGAAAAGCTGTATTGTGCACTGTGGTTTGCAGTGTGATGCTAGTGTGATGATTTCACACGTTGAAAAATATTGCCATTATAGGATGAAATCAAGTATTTATACACTGAATGTTTCTGAAACTTTGAAGAGATGCAATTCATGATTTGGCCACATAAGGAGAATAAAATGAATCTTATCCTGCTGTTCCACTTTGGGCAGATGTTTAATGATGCTCTCTAAAGATTCTCCGCTCACATCTGCATTCAGAATAAAGCTAGACTCAGCAGACACATCAAAAGAGATGCTGTAAATTTCAAGAGAGATCGGTGCTCTAGAGATTTCTTTAGCAGGTAATGTCGTTGCCTTCAAAGGAACAGAACCCAATGCTGACTTCTCTTGGATCTCATTCCAAACCAGCATTTGCAGTTTGGGGTCATTGGGTTTTTTAGACGTAGAGTGCTGATCCTGTGTCATAATCCATCGTTTCTGATACACTCAGTGTAACAACCATGTCCTTTATTTAAAGTGCATTTTCATATTGGTCTAATCAAAAATGATGGTTTCCAGTTTTAAACTTGTTTTGTTCACCAATTAAAAGTAATTAAATAGTATTTTCACTGGACACCATAGTGTGAATGTGCAGAACACTAGCTAAATTTACTGACATCAGAAATGATTGTAGGTTTATTAATCATTATGTTTTATTAGTATTGTTATTTTAAAAACGAATTAATTTAGCTTTAATGAAACAAAGAATAATAATAATACTGATAATTTGGTCCAAAACAGTGCTCAGGTTTTTTCAAGTTACTCCCATCAAACTTACTTCCCACAGCCTATTTTCTAATTTGTGTTGGAGGACAGTTGAGCAGCATTAGATGACAATTAATTCATGTGACAAATCTCCAAGCAATTCCTAATGAAGACAGCCCATCTTCCTGGAAGCGTTTCAATGTTTACGACAAGTTTTATAATTCATCACATTCTCATTAGTTTATAATGGCATACATGCGACCATTGTACCGCAGTTGAATGATTTATGTGATCATAAGGGAAATTTAGCATTTGCCTGCAAATTTAGCTGAACAAAATAGACTTGATTTTTTTTTTCTGGAACAGGAATGCAAAACAAAGAGCTCGTCTCAGCTGACACATCAACGACTTCAGAACAACACGCATAATTACTCTCGTAATAACCTGAGAGTGCTCTGTAGACTAGGTCAGGGTTTCTAAACCTCAACAGTTGCTGCTATACTTCAGCTCTGGAGAGGGAAAACACTCAATTGAGACTCAATTGAGAAAACAAGTCTGTAATTTTCTTTCAGAGCAATTTTGTTCATAAGGTTGTTCATGTGTCTATTTTTGGCCTCTAATACTCAAGAAGAGATAAGAGCATCTGCACTGAATGACCTTTTAATTTCTAAAAGAATAGGGTTACCATAAAAGTCTACATGGCATCAAAGCTTGCCCAATTTTAGGGGGTTTCCAACCTTTAGAAATAATGTGTTGGCAAAACATTCTTATATAAAATATCATAACATTTTTGATACTGTAGCTGGTCAATGTCAAAATCCAGTTCTGTTCCACAGTACAGTACAGTACTTTTTTTTTCTTGAATATCCTGTGTAACAGTCTTGACCTGTTACAATAGTTGTCCTCTGGTATGTAAGGCTTAGACCTGACACTAGGGGAGGTAGTGTGCGTATTGATCTAGGATATCAGTAAGGCAATGATAGAAGAAGTTAGATTGGTTTGGGGACAAACAGCATGGTGCTTGTGTGCCACTCTTAAGAGTCCAGACTGGGAATCTATGGGATTTCCTGCTCAGTCAATGTAAGATTTGGTGTTTATGTTTTATTCAAGGTTATTTTTGGTCTCTGTGGATTCACTTATAGTATGATGATGATTTTTGTTTGTTTTGTTTGTTGTAGAAGGACTCTTTAGTCCTTACTGATATTATCCAGGAGGATTGTTCATCAAAATAACTGTTTAACCTGAGGACACCCTACTGCTACCTCCTCGTTATCTTCTGGGTTGGTGGACAATGGGAAACGTCTAGTTTCTAGGAAACGTCGACTTTGATGCCCATCCAGATCAGAACTTTTGTTCTGCTAGTGTTGTTGATATGTGATTTGTTCCTTCTATGTTGAAATGTTTGGGCTCTGGTCATGATATGTGTGATTTCCTCTCATGTGTTCATTGATGAATGTATTGTTTTTACCTTTTTATTATGTGAATAATACTCACCCTTGCATCTATTTTGTGTCTTACTCAGTATTTAGACTAACACAGAGCTTAGCTGGCGGTTCCCTCCCTAACAAAAATTTTGCATAAGAGTGTGCATACTAGACGAATTGTTACACCTGTATTATGAATCAAATGCATCAAATTTACAGAGGTTAAAAGTGTTGGGAATAAAATACACAAATAAAATCCTCAAAAAGCCTTTACACTAAATAATCAAGCTGTTGGGATTTTCTGAGCAATATGATGTCATGCAGTTGCTCATTATCATTTAAAGAGACATGCACCGAAATGGGTCGCTGTGAACAGAGCTGGTTATGAGTATGTGTTGTTCCCTTTCAAAGGAACTCAAGCTGTGTCGAGACACTGCGCCCCCTGCGTGATTGCGTTGTGAAGCACATGTATAATCAGTCCAATGAAGAGATGAAACGTAATAGGCGGGTGTCGTCATCAACCAGGAAACTATAAAGCACAACTGACTGCGCTAGCTTCTGTGCCTTCAGCAAGAGCTCTGTGTGATCTTGTCTCTGTCTAATTATTGTTGTTTATCCACAAGCATATATATATCTTGTGTTCATCCCTGCCCTCGCTTCATTATGAGTGGGAACACATGTGATTCATGTGTTGTTTGTTTGGGAGTGGAACATGCATGGTCAGATCTAGTAAATTGGGGCTGACAGTGTTCATTCATAAATTCCCAACATGTAGCAAACGCACTATCGAGAGTTTTAGCTCTGCTCTTGTTGGCTTTCTTCTCGAAGGATGCCGTCTACGTGTAGCCGAGGCAGCACGTAGATTACGGGTTGCATAAGAGTCGTGACTTGGATGGCAGCGTGTAGATTATGGGTTTGCAATAAGAATGTGTTGGCTCAGATCTTGCACTTGCCGAGGAGGCAGCACGTAGCTAATGGGTCTGCATATCTGTATAATAAAGTGGCTCTTCTCAAACATGTAGATAATGGTCAGCAATGTAAAATATGCGCAGGGAACTTTATTTTGTATTTGAAAACTAATTTTGTATTCTTTATTGTTTGAGATTATAACATGAGGTCTATATTAATACACTGAATTCAGCCTTTCAACTAGACTGTTTCTACTTGTCTGGTTGATAATTGCCTACATTTAATTTTTGAGAAAAATAAAGGAACCGTATGTAAGATTGTGGCCCAAACTAATACAGCAATCACTTTCAAATTACTGTGGAGCGGTGTATCTGTAGAGCTGGTTTGTCACAATAGATGAAAGGACGTGTCTTTCCTTGTAGCCACCAGTCCTCATCACAAGAAGTCCCTAAGTTTCGCTTTCGGGGGTGAAGTGTACCAATCTCGGGTTCTTCCCTTTGGCCTTGGTAAAACTAGATCTGTCACTCACTGTGAAACAGTTTTAGAGACTGGTGGGTCTCATGGCACCTGCATCCAAAGTAATAACTTTTGGCCTCCTGTACTTGAGACCCCTGCAGTGGTGGCTCAGGACCAAGGGTTTTTTTCTTAGAGGGGAAATCTGTTTTGCATGATCAAGGTCAGGCTGCGATGCCTACATGCCTTAGTCATGTGGAACAAACCTTGGTTCCTCACCCAAGGCCCAGTGCTGCGGGCTTCTTGTTGACGCGTACACTATAGATGGATGCTTCCCTCACAGATTGGGGGGCGATCATGAGTGGTCGCTCGGTGAAAAGTCTTTGGCAGGACCATCTACTTGGCACATAATTCAGTTAGAAATGATGGCAGTGTTTCGATCTCTCTCTCAAGCACTTCCTGCCAGACCTGAGAGGTCACCATGTGCTTGTCTGCACGGATAACACATCAGTGGTCTCTTACATAATCCAGGAGCAGACATCCTGTTGAGGCAGTGACGGAGGCCCGGGGAATGGAGACTCCACCCCAAGGTGGTGGTGCTCCTACAAGAAACTTTGGCCGCTATGATGTAGAAATGGCCAGAGGTCACGTTTGTACACATTTCCCCCAATCTCTCTGCCCATCTTCTGTTATTAGCTCTGTTTTGGCAGGCCCGAGTGTGGTTCTTAGACCTTGAAATAGAAAATTGTTTCACTTCCTGGTGCGGAGAGCACCAGCTAGACCCAGTTATCTGCCCTGTGGTTCCTGTAGGAGCATTTCTCCGCAGGTCCATCCGCCTCCACACTAAAGGTGTACATGGCGGATGTGTACGGCGGTACTAGCTGCTTACCATGTCACTGTGGCACTGTGAGGTGTCGGGCCAAGATACTAGGAGTATGGCTGCCTCAAAGGCTATAACTTGGATCTAGGCTCCACTCTGGGGTATAGGCTACTTGCTTCTTAGTGTGCACAATGACTTCACACAGAACAGGCATTTGCTATTATGGCGTCAGTGGGTATAGTGTTCCCACAGCGGTTTCGACGCAGCTCGAGTTCCCTTAAAAGGGAATGTCTCCGGTTACGACTGTAACCCTGGTTTCCTAAGAGGGAACGAGACTCTACGTCCATACTCTCTGCATGCCTGTGATCGACTTGCTTTAGCCTATTAGAAGCTAGCGTGGTCTGTTGTCAGGTGTGCTTTATAGTTTTCTGGTCGAGGACGTCAACTGCCTATGTCTCATCTCTCCATTTGACTGATTATACACATGCTTCACATCGCAATCAAGCAGGGGCATTCCCACAGCATCTCGACGCATTGTCACATTCCTTCTCAGGGAACCAGGGATAGAGTCGTAACTTGGGACGTTTTACACAACCAATGAAGATTTTTTTTTAAAAGTATGTTACAAACTTTAAGACCCCCAAAAAATCATACCAACTTGAGGAAAATGGGCATCTGATGACCCCTTTAAGCAATGAATATTTCAACTATAACATTTTATACACAATTTACACTAGACAGATTCGGATATTGAACCACATATGCCACACAAACAAGCACATACTGTATCATGACTCATTGCCGTAAGAAGCAAGGTCATGGCATCACACACTTTCTATACTTTAGACATTACATTTTACAGATTAACTCCTGGTCTAAAGATTTTCCGCAAGGCGAGTTTATTTATATCAGCACATTTCATACACAATGGTAATTCAAAGTGCTTTAGATAGAAGGAATTAAAATAATCAAAAGAAAATAAGAATAATTAAAACAGTTTAGAATAAAAAATAAAATACCGTACAAACAGTACGCACAGTGGCTCAGTTCTCGTTCATTAAATGCACAGCTAAACAGATGTGTTTAGTATATGTTCTGTATGAGCTTCAACTGTCTTATGGTCTTTTTGGGAAGGTCAGTGAGGAGTCCATACAATAATTGTCACGGTTTGGGTTTTGTGTCTTGTTCCTTGTTCATGTCTGTCATGTGATTCCCTTCTACTTCTTCCTCTTCTTCTGTAGTGATGTGACATTTGAACCGAGGCGTCGGAGCTTGTGTCGAGAAAAAATGGGCATGCCAGATGAAGCTGCGAATTCGAGACTTGTGTTGTTAACGTGAAAATTACGTGACTAATGACAAACGAGGCCTCGGTTTGTGTGGATATGTCATCGGTTCGGTCCGAGTGTCACTCCCGGATAAACGGGGTTCGAAACTTGCGCCACCTTTTGGTTGTTGCAGGAGTAGAAGCAGGTGGAGCAGTGTCAGAGAGTTAGAGAACTCCCATCGTCATTGTCAAGTCAAGTCACATTTATTTTTACAGATTGTATCAAAGCAGCTTCACAGTGATAACATGAAAGTAGTACAACACAGATCAATAATATTGTTAAATATTAAATATCCCCAACTGAAGCAAGCCAAAAGCAAGGCAACAGTGGCAAGGAACCAAAACTCCATCAGATTGGATGGAGAAAAAAAACCTAGGGAGAACCCAGGCTCAGTCGAGCCAGTTTTCCTCTGGCTAACATTCATATCGTTTATATAAAAAATATTAAATATAAATTTTGTATATATATAAAATGGCGCCATAACATACGCCGGCGTTGAGTCGTCTCATCACAGGCGTTGGGGCATCCGAAATCCCTGTGAGAGGCTGGGTATTGTCATTATTGTGTCGCATATGTGTTAGGGCTGTATATTTTATTACATTATCAGGTTTAGAATAGTTATAGTATATTGTTATTATTTAAGTCTATTAGTATTTTAATTAGATAAGATTATTAGGGTTTTTTTAACTGGACTAGACTGCTTTTTGTTTTGGATTGCCCTTTTGGATTTGTGTGCTTTTTTGGCGACTCTTCCTTTTTCCTGGTAATGGAGCCAGCAAGAAATTGGAGATCCTCACCCATCTGGCCTCAACAGAAGCATCCTCATTTATAGCAGCTGGCACTGACATTTTTATGTTCCCCTGCATCCACTGTTCCTAAGGATCTTTTCCAAGGCTGGAGAGATTTTGTCCGAGAAGAGGAATCGTTTAAACCCCAACACACTTGAAATAATTCTGTTTCTCAATAAAAATCTATTGTAAGCCTTTCTTCCAGACTATTCTGTTGCAGTTTGCTTTATTACACTCCCTCCAACATAAGCACTGCACTCAACACAACACTGTTGCTGTTCATACTGTCACTATCCAAACAATTTATGAATAACTAATTGGTAACACTTTACAATAAGGTTCATTAGTTAACATTAGTTAATGTATTTACTAACATGAACTAACCATGAGCAATACATTTGTTACTGCATTTGTTCATCTTTGTTAATGTTAGTTCATGACAATACAGCTGTGTGTGTGACTCTGCACAAGTAAATTAAGACAGAGGAAGATACTATATTTACTATGTATTATACACAGGTTATGTATTATATTATACACAGGTAATGGACAAATGACTGCTCATGTATTTTTTATCATTGCAAATGAAAGGTTACAGACATAAACAGTGAGTATTTAACAACTCACTAAGTATAACAACTGCTATTTCTTTGCACAGTAGCTAGGTGTCACTAGTTAGCAACGCCAAATGAAACTTCGTAATGAACCTTTGGGTGAACCAATGGGCTGCGAGGTCTCTGTACTTGTGTTCTTGTGGCCTTGTGAAACATCATCAGTCGCTGTCCAAGTACTGTTCCAGTTCAAAGTTCACATCTAGCCAAGTCCACTTCAAATCCCTGGATGTGTTCTTGATCCACCCCGTTTACCGAGGATGCATCGAGAGGTGACTTGTGTGGACTTGAGATAGCCAGGTATAATTTGTCTTGTGTATAAGTCTATTTATACATAGGGCATGATGACTGGGGCATCGTATAGTTTAGAATTACGATGTGCCAGTCATCCAGCAGAAATTATTTAAGGCATAACTTTATTTCAGGGATTAATTTCTTGATTCTATGTCTGTAAAATGCAATTACATGATGACATGATACAAAATGATTGGTTGCGAACTTGTGAATGCCATTTCAGTGTCGACTCTACCTCCAATTCCTGGTTCTCATCATTATTCCCCAGTGCTAACATCTATATTAGATAGAAAATACTGAAATCAAAGGAAAGCATCTAAGAAAATGGAATAATGGATACATTTATATTGCCCATCTCAGTTTTCCACAGCTTGAATGCCAATGAGCTCTTGTTTTGGTGGAAAGGTCATTTGTATGGCATGAATGAGGTGTTAGTTTCATCTGGGTTTGATGTTATTGAAAGCATTTGTCACATCTAACTACTCCAGAATAGGGTGATACAAGTAGTTATGCATTGTCAAGTTTTCCCCATCCTCATTATGCAGTGCATGACTTAATCTCCTCCAGAAAGACTCTCTGAATAGAATCCATTATAACTTTAAGCAGTTTTCTTATTGCTTTAATGAAATTTCTCTCTGACTGACTGTTAATGTACTCTGTGTTTGCACCTTTGGGGAGATGCAGTAGTTAACCTGCCCATTTTTCACAGCAGAAGATATTCCTCTGGCCCTGGTGTCCATATTTATTTTAAAGGTTAGAATTAATAAATCTACAATTAATAGGTTCTCTTTCTAAAACAACCCACTTTCAATCCTCCAGTGGATTTTACACTAATCTTTGTTGAATTTCAATTGAGCAGCAGTTTTTTTTGTTAACTGCATAAGAACTTTCAAGCATCCGCAATTAAACGGCACAATGTGCATCTGGCCAAGTGACCGATGTATTCAGATATTTAATTTAACAAACCATTTAAATTTGCGACTCTTGTTCTGCAGGGCATGAGCAATAACTGCAACTGGAGGTCAAATGAAGAAATAAAATATTTTTTTAACCTCCATTTTGTTCAATAAATGTCTGAAACTGGCTACTGGTTATATGAAAGCCGTAAGGTGTTTAATCACGTTGTCACATTTATGTGATCGAGGTTTGGAAATGACATTAACAAATAGAATCAGCAACTCATTAAGATTATTTCCGTGCCAACAGAGTTGGACATAATAGCTCGATTAATGATGTTGTTCATGAGCCAATTAATCAGATAAGTAGAAGAGCCCTCAAATAACTTGCAAAGAATATGAACTTATGAGTAAAGACATGACAGCCTCTTCAGTATATGCTTTTTTCAGCCTAGAGTAAAATAAAGTAAGAGAAAAAAAACATCACTTACACATTATGTTTTTGGTAAAAACTCCCATGTTCGTAATGCATAAAGGCTGACAATCTAGACATTTTTTAGAGGTGTTTGCTTTAAAAAGCATCCTTATTAGCTTATTTTTAAAAATAAACAGATTACTTTTATTTATGAATGTATTATTAGCATTTGTCATAGATTCAGCTAGTTTGAACTTTGTTGCTCTGTTTCTCCCTGTCTTGTTTGTTGTCATAGTTACTAATTTGATTCTTGGTCATCTTGGTCAGCTTTGTTCCCCTCATTACCTGTGTATATAAATGGTAATTTTACACAACAACGATATGATTAAAACTGAGAGGTCTTTTCCTTTGAGTTTTCTGCATACAGCATTGTCAGAACGATTCCCGTTCATACAGATCTGCGAAAATGAATAGAAACCCCTGTATTGAACTGCCAGACCATATAGACGCTATAGACTGAACAAGTAATACGCATGTGGACGATGCCATCAGCGTTTTTGTTGTTTACACAAAGACTGTTTAAAAAAAAACGTGCACTCTGAAACCAGTTTTCAAAAGTTTGCGTGTTCAGGCACCCTAAACGCTGGTGTTGTGTGTTTTTTAGTTGAAACCGGTGTGGTGTAAAAGCCCCTAAATTCTTGCGTTTTATTCTTTGGTTGTCTGCTAGTCACTGGATTATTAAAGACTGCTTTGAATTTTTATCCTCTTCATTGTGTGTGATTATCACTACCGAGTTGTGACGGCATTTAAAGGGTACATAGCATGCTTTTAAATCATTCATTTTTACTTATAAATCATACATTTGTGGTCTATATAAAGCATAACTGCAATGCTTGGGTCCACAGCTCCACAGGCCCCTTTTCTACCCCTTTTCTGATGTGCTTCTGTGAGCAAGTCGTTTCAAAGCGGCCCCTTTAAATAAAAAGGCGTACCGTCTTACCCCGCCCGCTCTCCAGGTCGCTCAACTCTCCACATTTGGCCATTTTTGTAGTTTGATAAGAGATATGATTACTATAGCTTCAAAGAACATTTTTATTCACACGTTAACAAAATGTCAACAACGGAAGACTTGTCCACCAAGCCTTACATATTCGAGCCAGAGCGAGCGATTTGAAAAAGATGACGGAGGCAGGTATGTAAGTTAACTATGTTGTGTTATTAGTGAAAGTCGACTATTTCTCTTGTTAAAACAAGCACACTGACCAGATAAATGACTGCGGTCTGATCTTACCACTAAAAATCTGTATTGATAATAAAATGATAACTTACGTTTAGAAAGCATCAGGAAACACAGCAGCTAAATGATAGAAGGAATTTACCCGTCGATCGGCAAACCCTTCTGTATACTGGCGGAGGTTGTTGAAGTGGGGATCCTTGAAGTGCTTCAGGTCACTACATCCAACAACCGAACATTTTGACTAGCCCTCTCGTAACTTCTGCATGATTGAGCTTGGACGACAAAATCGGAGCGAGACATAATAATAGCGGATTGCTCGAAGTGTTGGACCGGTAGTCATCGTCCTTATTTGTCAGTTCCGCTGCAAATACGGTGACGTACTTGCTCATAAAACGTCATAGACAACAGAAAAATCTGAACAGGTTGAAAAATATGACCAAAACAGAATATAAAGATATAAACGATGCACCTGAAGAGAATAATTTCATCTTTTCTGTACTTATAAACACTCCAAATCTACAACAAAATGCATTTAAGGGCTAAAAAGTGGATTTTGCATGATATGTCCCTTTTAAGTATACATGCACTATACACAGGATTCATTTTGTGAAGAAATCCACCAGCAACTCAGATTCATCAGGATTCATGATAATATTGTGAACTCTTCTGAGAATGATGGCAAAGATGTTATATTTTCCAATTATAAAAGATTCACAGGAGGGATTCAGATTCTCGCCCAGTCTAAGGTATGAATAGCTGTAGTTTAATAAGTATACAGCAAGAATTTCTGATCCTGGTAATTTGATGAAGTTAATCCGTGTAATGCAGATAAGTCGAATTAGGGGATTTTAACCTGAAATCTCTGTAATTAGCTCCTTTGGGTAAGTGACTGAAGAAAAGAGCAAAATAAAAGGCTGTAAGAGAGTACGAGTGAACACGACAGGCTTGCTGGTTTTGGGCAATGAGTGTTATTAGAACAATTTCATTCCATACATTGATCTGAGCTGCTAAACAAAAGCAGGGTCATTCTAGGGAATAGATCACTTTTCTGGTTTTTGCAAGTTTCCAAAATTGAATCAAGAATATACAACGCATTCTCATCCTTTATCATCATATAGAACGCTATATGACAAAACGGCGCTATACTACGCACATGGCATCCGTTATCGTTAATATAACACACGCTGTGATGGTTAGGTTTAGGTGTGGGGTAGGGTAGGGTAGTCTCATATTATGCTAAAGAATTTATTGGATTTATTACGCCTTGGGTTTGCGTGTTATATTAACGATAAAGGGTGCCATGTGCATAGTATAGCACCGTTTTTGCATATAGCGTTATTACTTGTGCAATCTTAAGCCAAATTATTACATTTTAATATTGGATAAATACATATGCATTCAGAAAGGTAACAAGGTTGACAGTTACAGTGTTGACTTTTATAGTTTAATTGCTAACACTTTAAACACTTTACAATAATGTTTCATTTGTTAAAATACTTACTGCATTAGTTGCATGAACTAATATTTTTATCAACTTTTGTTGATGCTAGTTGTTCATTGTTAGTCCATGTTAATGTAGTTACTGCTTATTGTAAAGTGTTATCATTTAATTCATCATTACAAGCCCAGTACAAATTGCAAAGTGTTTACACGTAGATAGGAATTTAATGCTAATACGTTTTACAGTTGTTTACTGCAACAGGGTTGACATTTTAAGATTATCCTCTACTAACAACTTAAGAAAAATAATGTACACTGGACAATGTGATAACAACAAGGAGTAAGAAGGTTATTTGTTATTTATGAAATATATAAGCTATTATATTTTTAAAAAAAAATTATGTAACAGGACTGTAACATAACCTGGGGAGACAATTTAAAGTAATTGTAATAATACAAGGTAAACTACAACCACTGAAATGTTTTGTCCAAACCTGATTTTGACGCCTCTGTCCTTGGAAACATAATTGGCAACCTGATTTTTTTTAATGTTCTGGACCCTCAGCATCCAGTGGCAGATCCATGGAAGGTGTTTGCCTGACTAATGGCTTTAGGCGTTGATGGCGAGCATCAAAATTGTCAACAGCCCGGTTTCATTTCACCACATGTTCTTCAAATCCTCCTCCGTCTACCTGATGGAGCGCGTTCAGTCGACAGCAGGCCCATACAGCTGTTTTCCTCCTTTTGTATCTATACTGGCTCAGGAGCTCTGCCAACAGACAGTCATGTGCAGCAGTTGGATCCCATTAAACCAACCTGTTTCTTCTACTTGTTGATGAGGATTGTGGCCTTCTAAACCTTCACTTCTATGCTCATGCTAGCGCATCATCTTCAAAACCGACAAATTGCTAATTCATATCACAATGACTGCACATTTTCCTGGTGAATGCATTGTCAAGGCAGTTAATTAAAGGTTATTGAGGGTGTTATAGTTTAATTTTCACTACATCAAGCATTAACCCATTTCTACAGCTCTCTTCACTGGAATCACATATATTATAATGCATCAAAAATGACATGGCATGTACATACGATAAAGTGTTAATTAAAATATAACTAATCAAAGCCCAAGTCAAATATAATTTGTCAAGAACATCAAACCTCATTGGTTCTTGTGCTATGCCATCATGATGTAAAAGGAATTGTTCACCCAAATGTTCAAATGATGTAATCATTTTCTCATGTTGTCCAACCCTGTATGATTTACTTTCTTCTAAAAAACAAACTGAAATTGTTTTGTCTATATAATGGTCCAATGTTGTTTTGACCCCCAGATTCTTCAAAAATAGTGGTCTCCCTAGTGGACCAACACAATAACCATCTGGATTGAGCCGAGCTTACTGACATCCCTTCATCCCTACATCCCTTCTGCTGCTGAGACCTAACCACAATCTCACGCGACCCAACCATACATGCCAACCTGTTTGACTAAGGCCGTCGAGCCCCACTGGTGTGTTAATATGCCGGGTTGTAGAGTGTGCCACAAAACCTTGACAACCCACTTCCAATGGCGCCGTGTTATATATAAACAAGATTTATATTTCATATTTACATATAAACAATATGAGTGTGAGCCAGAGGAGAACTGGCCCCAACTGAGCCTGAGTTCTCCCAAGGTTTTCTCCATCAAATCTGATGGAGTTTTGGTTCCTTGCCACTGTTGCCTTGCTTTGCCTTGCTTTTGGCTTGCTTAGTTGGGGTTATTTAATATTTAATATTTAACAATATTATTGATCTGTGTTACTTTGTGTACTACTTTCATGTTATCACTGTGAAGCTGCTTTGATACAATCTGTATTGTGAAAAGCGCTATATAAATAAATGTGACTTGACTTGACTTCAGTGGCCAGTTGAGCATACTGCAATTTCTTCCTCTCATATGCTTCATCTACCGCATCCTCCCATGGTACCTTTATCAGCTGAACAATGCATGCTGATCCAGACCACAAAACAATATCTGGTCGTAAGTTAGTGGTAGTAATCTCAGGTGGAAAAATAAGCCGTTGATAAAGATTAGCCAGCATCTTCCAGTCCCTAGCAGCTTCCAGTTGTCCTCCAGGCGGAATTGGTGTAAACACCTTTCTTGGTGGTTGCTCGCCTGGGCGGAGGAATATTGTCTTCTGTGTAATGTTTTGCAGGCGACAACTTAAGCCAAGTTCACATTACAGGATTTTAAGCCCAATTTACGCCCGAATTTGCAAATCGTTAAGCTTGCCGACAGGTCAGGGTCTTATCACGTGCAAATCGCTGGGGGATTAGCGGACGATGAACGCTTGACAATCTATTAGTGTGAAAGAGCCAACAACGCAGCTAAAATGCTCGCAGACGCGTCGCAAGCCTAGAAAAATATCTAGCCTGCTAGATATTCCAGAGCCGTCGCGCAGACTCAACCTCAGTGATGTCATGAGAACAGCCAATCATCAGCAACGCATGGGTTGAGGACACCAGGTAAATCTTAGTTTTTCTTTTTTTGTGCATTTTTTTTCAGAGCAGATCGTCACGCAAACAGTGTGCAGCACTAGTTTCTGTCTGACGTCTATATTCATGTGTTGTGTTCTCTTCTTTGCTGGGTTTTGGTGCACGTGCTATTTTCGCGTCATTTCTGGTTTGTTTTTGTTTTCTGTGGTTTTTCGTGACAAAACGTGGTTTGTAGACAAGATAGAATCATTGGGTGACAGAGTTGTTGTCAATTCGTTACTTATTGGATTATTTTCAGGATTTAGACCGTACCATAGAACTGATACAGCTCTCATTAGAGTCAAAAATGATTTGCTCTTATCATACAATTGTGGTTGTATCTCTATGTTGTGCGTTGTCAACTCGTGTAGTGAGTTACCTCCTGTTGTGGATCAATCACGTTGTGTTGTGTGGTGTGAACAGCTAAACAACTTAAACACTCCTGATTTCACTGAGAACAAGTCATGTAGTGTGAACCGCACAGTTCAGCCTGACATTTTAAAATCATGTTGTGTGAGCAAGGCTTTATTGGTCACACTACGCTTGCCTTCCAATGCTAAAGCCAAACATCGCAGTACTTGGTCATGGCACCAAGTAAACTGAGCCTTGGCTAAGAGCCACCTTACATCCTGTCAGAATGTGCCTTAATGTGGCAGGTGATGAACACAAATGACAAGAGGGATCCTCTCCTACCCAGAGGTTTAGGTTCTGCAGTGATGGGAGAACGTCATATGTTGACCTAAGTAAGGAAACTGATCCTTCTCTCTTCCATTGACCAAAGGTCTTGCCAGCCCATCTTGCGTTGTTCCACACTCTCCCATCTCATCCACTCTCCTTGCTTGGCCTGGGAAATGGCCTTTTATACACCTCATCCCCTCTCCTCTCCTCCAGCTTTCGCACCTCGTTGACTACCAGCTTCCTCCTTTGAGTCTGGGCCTGCCTTGTGCCATTTTCAGAGGAGCTAAACTGAGCCTAAAACCCCCTCTTCCATGCTGTACCTGTCCCATGATATGCCCAATTTGAAGGGCAGCCTTTGCCTCTACTACAGATTTCTTTGCTGACCACTTCCTACCAGTTTTTAACACAGGGGCTGCCTCCCTTACACATTTATCGTGTGACTCTACTAAGGTCATTTCCAGTCTGACCTTGGCACACTTAAACTCCTTGGTTAAAGCAGAGACTGGCAGCTGCAATATTCCTTTACTATAAAGTCCCACTCTGCTGAGGCAGCGTGGAACTCCCAACCATTTCCTGATGTATGAACTTATTAACGCTTCCAGCTTATCCACTGTTGTCAAAGAAACCTCGTACACAGTCAGTGGCCACAGCAACCTCGGCAGTAGACCAAACTGAAAGCACCAGAGTTTTAGTTTGCCTGGTAGAGCACAGCTGTTTATGCTCTTCAACCCTTCCACTGCTTGTCGTCCAACTTCTCCCACTCAAACTGTGTCCTTCAGATCCCTATCATACCATCTCCCAAGACTCTTCACTGGCTTCTCAGAAACTGTTGGTATATGCCTCACCATTAATGAAGAATGTTTTATCTATTCCCTTTCCTTTAACTATCAAGATGCTCCTTGATTTAGAGGGCTTAAATTGCATTCGTGTCCCATTCAATATTATCTGTTAACTTCCCCAATAACCGATTAGTGCAGGCTACTGTTGTAGTCATGGTTGTCATGTCATCCATGTATGCTCTGATTGGTGGTAGTCACATCCCAGAAGCCAAGCGCTCTCTTCCTACTACCCATCTTGATGCCATAATGATTTACTTCCATTGCCATGGTAAAAGCCAGTGGAGAAATGGTGCATCCTGCCATTATTCCAACCTCTAAGCATTCTGCAATTGAATTTTGAGTTAGAAACTAAATTGCAAATCTCCAAAATATGACTTTCACTAAATTTGTTATAGACATTGGTACTCTGATAAAAATAAAATGCTGCCCAAAGAAGCTCATGTGGCACTGAACCATATGCATTAGCCAAATCCAGGAATGTCACATGGAGCTCCTTCCTCTCCTTTTTTGCTGACTGAATTTGTTGCCAGATAACATTGATGTGTTCTAAGCATCCTGAGAACCCTGGAATGCCCGCTTTTTGAACTGAAGTGTCAATGAAGCCATTCTTTAATAGGTAGGTGGACAATCTCTGGGCAATAATGCTGAAGAAAATCTTACCTTCAACGTTAAATAGTGAAATAGGACAAAACTGACTGATGCTTGTAGCATCTCTTTCTTTAGGTACAAAGACTCCACCTGTTCTGCTATAGGCACAACCTGTTTTTCCCATGTCAATTTTATCAATTTCCACAAAATTCGCAGAACTCCTGAAGCACTCTTATACACTCTGTACGGAACTCCATTAGGCCCTGGAGATGATGAAGCCCTTGCCTTTCTCACAGCCTGCTCTACCTCTTGCACAGCCTGCACAGACCTCCATTTGGTATTCTGGTGGATTGATAGGTGGTGTGTCTGATGGAATTGACATAGGCTCATGGTTTTTTGCATCTGTATGCGTTTCCTCCAAATATCTCTGTAGCTCAACCCCAGATGCTTTTAAAGTTCCATTCTTCTCCCTGGTGAATAACTTCAGGGAAAAGAGGTGAATAACTACAGGAAAACACAGGCTGGAGCTCTAAGATTGTAACAATGTCAAGGTTGAGACACAGACTGTGTGTCCGGGAATGGGAGAGCATGCTAGGTCAGTCCTCGAGAGGGGCTCGCTGTCAGCATCCAAAGTGTTTCACTATCCACAACTCGGATCCTGCTTGCCCCTTGCACCTCAGAGCGGAATTCAGGCAATTCAGAGGACCTGCATCTTGAAGCTGCAAATTCTTCAGTCCCAGTACAGACACTCATGCTCTGCATCTGATTCTGAGGCAAGAGATCACCAAAATTGGACAGTTGAAGACTGGAAAAATGTTGCCTGGTCTGATGAGTCTCGACTGACAATCAGATGGAAGAGTCAGAATTTGGTGTCACATGGATCCATCATGCCTTGTTCCCACTGTGCAGGCTGGTGGTGGTGGTGTAATGGTGTGGCGGATGTTTCTTTGGCACACTTTAGGCCCCTTAGTGCTGATTGGGCATCGTTTAAATGTCACAGCCTACCTGAGCATTGTTTCTGACCATGTCCATCCCTTTATGGCCACCATGTTCTCATCCTCTGATGGCTACTTCCAGCAGGATAATGCACCATGTCACAAAGCTCAAATCATTTCAAATAGTTTTATTGAACAACGAGTTCAGTGTACTAAAATGGCCCCCACAGTCACCAGATCTCAACCCAATAGAGCATCTTTGGGATGTGGTGGAACGGGAGCTTCGTGCCCTGGATGTGCATCCCACAAATCTCCATCAACTACAAGATGCTATCCTATCAATATGGGCCAACATTTCTAAAGAATGCTTTCAGCACCTTGTTGAATCAATTGCCACGTAGAAATCAGTTCCGAAAGACGGAAGGGGGTCAAACAAAGTATTAGTATGGTGTTTCTTATAATCAATATCATTGATTTTGATAGAAACTACTGCATTTTCAGTAGTGTTATAGAACTATAGTTAACTTCCTGCCTGAATGTGAAGAAATTCTTCAGTGTTGTTGCTGTGATGAATGCTTAGAGCCAAGTCACAACAGAGGAACACATGACTCCAATTACCCTCTTTTCAAGTAGTAATTAGTTTTCAAGATCCTTGGGGCTTGTAGGTTATCATGTGTTCATTATAGATACAGCAAAGTAAATGTTGCATTTGTTGTTTTTCTACTAATAGTGGCAGGGATGGAAAATATACATATTATTTTCCTAGCTAATATTGCCTGAAGACTAAGGAGCAATCAGAACATTCTCATTTGTGTATAAAGTGTATAAAGCAAGGTTTGACTGACAAAATGAATAAATTATACAATAAAAAATGTTACAGCTATAGATGCTAAATTTGATTTCTTGCAACTGTGCAGCTTCTTGTGGTGCCATCAGCTAGTAAGTTTTTATTTATTTTATGGTCTGATGGATCATAGCTTATTATGAGGGGAGAGCAGTGTTAAATTGTGATGTTCAATGGAATGAATCACAATCTGATCTACATGCATGCCTTTTGTCTCTGATTGGGATGGATGTGAAGTGAGTGCAGATGTGTGATGTCCTCTCGGTTCTTTGGACTCTGTCCAGGCCTGAACACATGCAGCTGAAGGACACATAGAGGTCTCAGGCACATAATCCCAACTCTTCTGCTGAAGAAAGGGATACGGAGATGGAGGTCGACTGTCCTTGATCACTATGAGGAGCGTCTTTCGTGACATTTCAGTGTGTGGTTCTATGACTTTTCCTTGTGCTTCAGTAATGTGTCCAGGTCAGCCACTGTTACACAAGACAAATCAGTGATATTAACATGAACACTTCAGTCCAACATTTCAATCCAGGCAGAACCCAAAGAGCTAATAAATATGCTATCAGGGGGACTATGGTGAAGGAGGTAGTTGAGAATGTCAGGTGGGTCATTCCTGTTATGCAGGACCTTTTGAACTATGTCACTTAAAAAACTGAATATGCTGTTGTAATTTAAAGAAGTGTTTCTATAAAAGGGTACAGCAGACTTTCAGAAATAAAGTTTTGATTAAGATATAGAACTGATGAATGCCAATGAAAGCATTTAATTATTCACTTTTAGATTATTTACACAATTAATGTATATGTACTACAATATTGGCTTACAAGACATCCTCAACTTGAAGCACTAAATATTAAAACAATATAATCCAAACAAACGTTTAGTAATTAGCAACAATTTTAATTGTTACAATTATATCCAGTTCAATGTTTTATTTAGATCAATGACAAAAATGCCAAAATCTACTCAAAGTACTGAAATTCATTTAAAACTTCACCCTACCTATAATACTGGGATAAAATAAAACACATGATTTTTTTTTACATTTTCTACAATTTAATATTTGTATCCACAGTTTTTAAATGTATCTTACTAATGTCAATGTCCTCAAAACAAGCATCACAGCTATATATGAGCCTCTTTTAATTTTCCTTCATGGGGTATATATTTATTTTTTTATGCTCAGAATATATTTCCAATAATATAATATATTTCAATATGCATATGTAACAATAACAAAGCATTGTGTAAAAACTGTATATAATGTATTGATGATTTCATCACTGATGTAATAAAATGTTCATGTATAATAATAAACATAGAATACAAAAATATCTAAATGTATATCTCTATGTACAGTATTATTTGATAACCTGATTTGTCAATTTGTAATTCATATTTCTATTCTGAGATATCTGATAAAAGATGATTCTGACAACTAATAACGTGCAGGTTTTCAGTCTGAGCTGACCTCAAAGGCTCCAAGTGTGTTTGTTGTCTGACCTCTAGTGCCTGTGAGATGAATTACAAAATGAAGTAAGTAAAAACAATTAGTCCTGTTCCGTTCTCTGTTAAAGCACATTTATTTATTTTTTGTTTGTTTAACCAAAAACAAAATCAATTATTAATAAGACATAAAATGATTGCAACAATTGTATTAAAGGATATAATTTTGTGCAGCATGACTTCATAACATTCTTAATAAATGCCAAATGCATTAATCCTGTAATGACCGTAATAATAAGGGCGGAAGGATGAGTACTAGGATTTATGGGCTGAGTCCAGCAATTAGAATGTAAATTAGATTTATATTTATGGTTAGGAACCGCTGTATTGCATTATTTATTTGTTTCAGCACCACCACATAAATATAAATATTTAAAAGTGTTCTACTTATTGCTTATTCTTATTTAATAAAAGGTTTTGATTGATGCTGCATCCATACCACTAGATGTCACTGACATTTGCCATGAGATATTACCAAAACATAGAAAGAGGATGCAATTAATAATGAATTGTGATTATTTGATGGACTATTCTCATATAACTCATCATTACTTTTTGTGTTTTCCATGTTTAGAAAAAAGTTTTCCCTCTTTTGTAATTGTATGCAGCCATTCAGACCGCTGACATGTTACTGCAGTGTGCTTTGCTTTAATCCGCTCCCTTATCATTTACAGAAATATTTACTCATTCATTAATTTTGCTACTCACATCACCAAATATGGACAACGTTTCTATAATGGCAACAACATTTATTCCCCATACAGATACAAAAAAAATCAGAGAACAAATTAACAAATAACTCTCCAAGTTCCCACAGGAACCATGTTATATCTCAACAATATTTCCCCAGTATTTCCCCGATTTCCCCAGTACATTTAGGCTGCGTTCCAAACCGCATACTGCTCTACTATTTAGTATGGGAAAAAGAGTAGGCGAGCGAAAAGTATGAATGAATCCAAAAGAGTAGGTGAGAATTACCTGGGTGACGTACTAATTATCGCGAGAATTCGGACGAACGCATACCTAAAGTGCGTTCGAATATGCCTACTTTCCTACTATATAGTAGGCGACAACAGTACGTGAAAGAAGCAGTACGTTCGAAACATCAGTATTCATAAAAGAGTAGGCGAGAAGTTCCCGGATGGCTTACTGCTTCCGCCCAGATTTTTGAGTGCTGTCTGATGGGTACTCATGATACTCATCTATCCCAGGAGGCCATGCGAGAGGATACGTCAATATCAACATCGCGAAGATCAGCGACGCGCGGGGGTTTTCAAATGTGAGTAAACATGGTTCCATTGTGTGGTTTACTCGATGTTAAACTACTTTAGAGTAAACGTTTTAACTGTTGAGGGTGTAAAGGAGTTAGACAGTATTGTAGTTGTGATTTTGCTGTAAACACATTTTTTATTAGGCCTATGTATAGGCAGCAGTAACAGGGGTCTCCAGTAACCGTAAAGTTACGTTTCTAAAGTGGATTTACATAACCATACATCTTAAACACGCTTATTTAAAATGTCTATTTACATCCGGAAGGAAAATATTGTATAAGTATTGCAGGTGAGCACATCCCAACATGAAAATACATCTGAGTGTAACATTGTGTGTGCTATTATGTAAGATAATTCACAGTTGTCAACACTGATTACATTATCATGGAAAGATTGTATGTAACAATCATAATGACAAAACAGAAAATATAAAGATCATTGGTTTGTGTACATCATAATATGACATAAAATTATATTTATACACAGGAAAAAAAGAACAATAAAAAAGGCTAAATATCTTCATTATAGTTCTTCATAATTCATTTAAAAAATGTTGTTATGAGGGATGAAACAAGGTAAATTCATGAAGAAAAAGAGGAAAACTTAAAGGAGAAACTTTTTGGGTATAAAATAAAGAAATTAACAACATAATCAAGAGGTGACGATTTTGGGGTTTCTTAATAAAAAAAAATATCTCCTATTGCCTTCGCAATCATCTCACTCACCACGTAGCTAGCTTCGACGGCTGCTTCATTCTTTTTCTTTGCTTTCTTAAATAAATCTCTGTTGCCTCAATAGACATTTTTTTAAAAAAAGATTGGCAACCCGGTTCTTTCTCTCATCTCCATGGTATTTTGTATACTCCTCAGCATGTCTAGTTGAGTAATGACGTCTGATGTATTATTTCTTGTACACCACAACTTTCTCTGTGCATATGAGACACGTAGGGGTTACCCTGTGCTCGACCAAAAAATATTCCGTCTCCCATTTTCCTGAAAAATTGCCTGTGCTCTTTGCCAACCTTTCTCTTCGCGGCATGTTTTGAGAGACATGACTGGAACTGGGTGATGGCATATATTTTCTATCCACTTCTGACTATGTGAATACAACGCATTCTCATCCCCAAGGCGCCATATTTTGACACTTTTGCAAAAGCGTAAATATACAACGCACAGGGTACCCTTTAGCGCCAAATGAGACGGTTAAGTTTAGGTATGGGGTTGGGGTAGGGTTAGGCCACTAGGAGGCGCCTTCTGCCCGCTTTATTTTCACGTCTCATTTGGCGCTAAAGGGTACCCTGTGCGTTGTATATTACGCTTTTGCAAAAGCGTTTGTATACGGCGCTTTGGGATGAGACGGGCTGGTGAATAATGTTGATACTTCCCCAGTATGTTTGTATTGGCAACAAACCTGCCGTAAGCTGTCACAAGACTATTTACAGTATGGTAGCCCCAGAGCCGGATTAACGCAAAGGCAAACTAGGCACGTGCCTAGGGCCCGATTGGTGGAAGGGGGCCCAGAATGAGGGAACATTTTTTTTTTTTACAAATGTCCCATTTCTTTCAGGCTGCGATAATACACTCGCGTTTCAGGAGTCAGGGATAGACGGAATTGTCATTTGCATGGGCCAGCATTGCATCATGAGTAACTACAGTTTACCATTTGCACGTCTTAAATCTTAACAGTTTAAAAATTCACGCGATCTTGAACCATTCGGAAACTCACGCGCTGTAGTTTTTTTTTCTGCACACATACAAGCCGCCTTACACGCTCGCGGTCGCGGGTAACAACAGTTATTTTCGTGGATTATCAGTCAATCGCTTTAACAGTCAAAAACATGCGAAAATGATGTCAATTTCGAGTCTTGGTGACTGGTGTGTATCCTCTAAACGTAGTCGGTTATGTCTTAAATAAGCATACATCGCACTGACTGTATACTGTTAGTGACGGGATCTGTGCACGAGCTCTTACAGTGACAGCAGACATGGTCTGTCATTAATATTTGTCAAAACAACAAAACATAGCTTTCATTTTAATGAATCAGGATTAATATCCTATAGGATATTTAATTTAGTTCCCAGGACTAAAACACTACCCATGTTATTTTACATTTTATTACTTTATTCAGTCTCTGTAGTAGGCTACTATTTCTGAATACTGGTGTCAGACCAGCAAAAACTTTTCTCTTATAGGTATCTTTATTCTATTGCACTTTTGTGCTATGCTTTTTTCAATTTAATTCAAAGATTGAAATCAAGCTTCCTTGTATGGAAGCTTGTTTCCGCCATAGAATGAAAAATATAAAAGGTAATTGCGACTTTTTATCTCACAATTCTGACTTTTTTCTCACAATTGCGAGTTTACTTCTCGCAATTCTGACATTATTTCTCAATTGCGAATGGAAAGTAGATAGTGATATGAGTCAGAATGGATATAAAGTCAGAATTGAGTGATATAAAGTTCAATCGAGATTGAGTCAATTAGATATAAAGTCAGAATCCGAGTTATAAAGTCAGATACGATTAAAGTCGAATTGCGATATAAAGTCAGAATTGCGTGATTAAAGTCAGAATTCGAGATATAAAGTCAGAATTCGAGATATAAAGTAGAATTGCGAGATATAAAGTCAGAATTGATATAAAGTCGAAATCGAGTTATAAAGTCAGAATTAATATTAGAGTCAGAATTACTGATTTAAGTCAAATGATTAAAGTAGAATTCGAATATAAAGTCAGAATTGCGTGATATTAAAGTCAGAATTGCGAGATATAAAGTCAGAATTGCGTGATTTAAAGTCAGAATTGCTAGATATAAAGTCGCAATTCGTTTTATAAAGTCAGAAATGCGAATATAGAGTCAGAATTGTGAGATTTAAATTATTCTGAGGGGAAAAAAAGTTGAGTTTTTCCCCCTTGGGAGTGGCCTGATAAATCGCAGATTCTGACTTTATATCTCGCAATTCTAACTTTATATCTCGCAATTCTGACTTTATATGTTCGGCAATTCTGACTTTATATTGCAATAACTTATATCGCGCAATTCTGACTTTATATGTCGACAATTATGACTTATATGTTAGCAATTCTGACTTATGTCGCAATTCTGACTTTATATCAGCGCACAATTCTGACTTTATATACGCATGTCTGAGGGGAATTCTTATTTATGTTGCACTTCTGAATCTTATATATGGCAATTCTGACTTTATATCTCGCAATTCTGACTTTATATCGCAATTACTGACTTTATATCTCGACAATTTCTGACTTTATATCTCGGCAATCTGACTTTATATCTCGCAATTCTGACTTTATATCACGCAATTCTGACTTTATATGTCACAATTCTGACTTTATATCGCGCAGTTGTGACTTTATTACACGCAATTGCGACTTTATATCACGCAATTCTGACTTTATATCTCGCAATTCTGACTTTATAACTCGCAATTGCTGACTTTATATCACGCAATTCTGACTTTATAACTCACAATTCTGACTTTTATCAGTCGCAATTACTGACTTTTAAACTCGCAATTCTGAGAAATAAAGTCAGAATTGTGAGATAAAATGTCACAATTATTTATTTTATTTTTTTATTCAGTGGCGGAAACAAGCTTCCATATCCTTGTGTTGCATAAATTCTTAAGAACAAAATTACCCCATTATAAAGTGAGTGAGCATACATTTTAGGAGATAAATGTAATCAAAAAAATAAAAAAATAATAAAAGACTAGACTCCCCCCTCAAATTGAAATTCAGGCCCAGCTAGACAAACAGTTTATGACATTCTTCCAGAACCTCTGTAGGCTATATCATAACATCCCCATAGGCAGTGAATTACAGTTCCTGTATGATTTGGGCATTTTGTACATATATCAGGAATATTGCAAGACATATTGAGTTTTTCAGATGTTATATAACCCTTTGTCAACTATTTATACTGTAATAATTTAATCTGCATGTTTATAATTTGTTTTTGCACCTATAAGTCCATTCAAATTTTCTTGTCTTGAATGTCTTTCCTCCATGCATTTAATTTGTCTACAGCAGACTCTTTAGAGTTAGCCATTATTAAATTAATAATTTGACAATTGGCCCTTTTCACCTCTTTTTTCCAATTATTTCCTCTATTAATGACCGTTTGGGAATATCTGTAGACCTGGAAGACATAAAACTTTTAAGCTGTGAATATTTGAAAAAAAAATAAAAAAATAGTCTGAATACCTTTAGTTTTCTATAGTTTAAATCCTCCATCCTTAAATTTATCATTATTTATTGATAGACAGTTTCTAAATGATCTTGATGAATGTGAATGGGGTCATGTTTGCCTTTTTGCTGTTACAACATTTATAAATGTTGTAAGCTATTGCATTTTGCAGAAAAGCTTAATTAAATGTGTTGATTAAATGTAAACAGGTTTACATAGTTTACTGACACCTATTGGTTATTTACTGGTACTACTGCCTTAAAGGGATACTCCACTTTTTTGGAAATAGGCTCATTTTACAACTCCCCAGAGTTAAACGTATCCCTTTAACAATGACACTCCTAATGGATAAGATGAGGCTAATTTAATAGCATTTAATATAGCCATGTAATGACATATAAATAATGAATATCCAAAAAAGTCTGATAGACTGTTTAATATATAACATATGACTTATTTTGGCATACAAGCAACCAATTTGTAACCAAAGACTAGGCTATGTAAAAGTTACTTTTATTAGTAACTTTCGTGAGTTTCAGATTTCAATTCATAAAAAACATTGATAGAGGGGGGCCCAAAAAATGCAGTCTGCCTAGTGTAGTCGAGTTTATTTAATCCGGCTCTGGGTAGCCCATAAGGGATTTTTTTTTTAAAAACGTGGCAACGCAACGACGGGCCGCACTAAACTTTTATGTCAAGTAGGCGGCCACAAAATATCACCCCTTGAGACCTCTGGAATAAAATGTTCTTTAAAACATTTTAAAAACATTCAGAAATAAAGTTGTAATAACATTTACAAAAAAAATTTAGTTTTGTTCTTAACAAAATTAAGATTTTTATTTTTTTATTTTTTTGTCCCTGTACCATTGCAATACTTTATGCATATAATGTATTGTGTGAATGTTCACAGAAAATAGACACTGTGCTAAGACATAATGCGCAATCAGCCAGTTAATATCGCAAAGGAAACCCTGAAACGGTGCAACGATTTTACATTAAGACCGTTTTTTTTATAACAGCAAATATATCTGACCACTAATGCTACAATTTACTAAAATCACATAGCTATAATAAAGGTTCATGTACAGTAATAAACCCACTTAGGGGCCTTTGGCATTGGAGGAACCTTTTCATAGATCCTAGAACTATTTGCAGAAGCCCACCGCAGGAACTAGGAACAATTTAGTTCTAGGAACTCTTTTGGAGGAACTAATTTAGCTCCTACTGTGTAAACCAGTGCTATAAGAACTACTGTATCTGTGACGTTAGTGTTCGGTGATTGGCCAAATGCACGCGAAACACCAACACTCGCAATTTAAAAAAGTCTGTGAAAACACACTAGGAAGGTTTTGCACTTTACATAAAATATTTACATTTAGCTTACTTATAGTAAAATGTTTTTTTTTCTATTAAGGTGTATGTAATTATGTCTCAACTTAAGTTGAGGTAAAAAATACTAAAGTGTTGTCTAAACACAAACCATTTATGTTAAAGGAGCATAACGCAAGTCTCTGAGTTTTTGCAGAACTACGCCCCCTCTGGTGACAAATAAAACTGCGTGCACGCTCATGGAATACCATAGACTTTATAGAGTCAGACATACACTCACCGGCCACTTTATTAGGTACCCCATGCTAGTAACGGGTTGAACCCCTTTTGCCTTCAGAACTGCCTCAATTCTTCGTGGCATAGATTCAACAAGGTGCTGGAAGCATTCCTCAGGGAGTTTGGTCCATATTGACTTGATGGCATCACACAGTTGCCGCAGATTTGTCGGCTGCACATCCATGATGCGAATCTCCCGTTCCACCACATCCCAAAGATGCTCTATTGGATTGAGATCTGGTGACTGTGGAGGCCATTTGAGTACAGCGAACTCATTGTCATGTTCAAGAAACCAGTCTGAGATGATTGAGTGGCACCCGGTGTGGCCAGTCTGGCCATTCTCCTCTGACCTCTGGCATCAACAAGGCATTTCCGCCCACAGAACTGCCGCTCACTGGATGTTTTTTCTTTTCGGACCATTCTCTGTAAACCCTAGAGATGGTTGTGCGTGAAAATCCCAGTAGATTAGCAGTTTCTGAAATACTCAGACCAGCCCTTCTGGCACCAACAATCATGCCACGTTCAAAGTCACTCAAATCACCTTTCTTCCCCATACTGATGCTCGGTTTGAACTGCAGGAGATTGTCTTGACCATGTCTACATGCCTAAATGCACTGAGTTGCCACCATGTGATTGGCTGCTTAGAAATTAAGTGTTAACAAGCAGTTAGACAGGTGTACCTAATAAAGTGGCCGGTGAGTGTATACACGGAATACACGCACGTTTGCACGAGCTGTTCATAACCAAAGGAGAATCAGGCACACATCTTTTGTTACAGTCATAATGAGGTAATACAGTTATAAATCTGCAAGTCATTTAAAATATATGAAAGGAAAGGCATTTGAGTAAATTACACACTTATGTAGGCCTATGTGTGTGTGAGGGGAAAACAGGGGTAGAAAACTTCGGCTTTTGTTTCCATTGATCTCCATGTTGAACTGTTTTATGTGCTTACTGTATCCACTTATGATTGTGTTATTATGGAAACACGTTCATGAACACGTTTGAGCCCTAGAGCAGACCGCCCGAGATCTCTCCGTTTGTTGAAAGCCTTCCCGATGTTGACTCTAGTCTTATTCCGACGCCTGGCACTGGACAGACAGAAGTTGTATTTTCTTTGTCTTACGTGGAGTTTGCGTTGGGGTTTGGAATGAACTACAAGCCGGTCTCTTTGGGGCTGTTTTTACACCTGGCCACAATGCGTTTTCTCAGATCTATTTGATTTATCAAAACGATTCCATTACACCTGGTCACATAAATGTGTTTTTGCAAAACGGATATTAATCTGATATTCAATTCCCGCGTTATATACAGATTTCATGAAGTGCACGTCACCGAAAGCAACAGATGAGCTGCATTTTATAGATCATCGGCTTCGGCTATTTCAAAATCAGCAAAGACAGCAATAAGAGAGAGCGGCAAAAGCTCTGGTATGAGATCATTTCATTTCTTAAGGCTACTTTTAATGAAGATAGTGGAGGTAGAAGGTAACTTAGTGTTAATCGTATGCGTCTTACTTTCACTTTCATTTGCGATAGATTGCGGCGCGCTGGCTTATAAATACACTCGCCTGCTCATCTGATGCACGTCGTCATATATGACTAAAACAACATGACATAGCCTGTTTTCAACAACCAGATGCATTTACACTTGTCCAGTTTCGTCTGGAATACAGCCCAGACCACGTCCTCAAGTGGTTTGAGCTGTCGGATTCAAATCCGTCTGGATTCAACCTGGTCTTTTCACGATCGAATAAGTTATCCGATCACAGAAAACACATGAAGTGACCAGATGTAGACTAAACAGCCCCTTTGAATCCATCTTCTACTTTTGGGAAAGTTGACTAAAGTTGCGTCGCTCGAGTTGTCTTCTCTGATACGGAGAACGGCGGCGAATACACTATCCTGCAGGCACATAGCCAGGCGAGCGTGAACGCGCATGACGTCACGCCCAGTCTCAGATTCGAGCCCGAATCCCTCTTATATATTTCACTGTACAGGATTATAGAGGCGATCGCAGTGATCAGAGAAGGGCTCATTCAGCCCATCAGGCGATTGTTTCAGCATGTATGGGTTAGAAAACGGCTAATTTTAACATAAAATGTTGCGCAATGCACCTTTAAGTAAAAAATACTTGCATCAAGAGGGTGGCAGTATAGTGCTGCCATTTTGCCCAAACATAATTTCGGTGTGTTCAGTCTGCTTAAATATATGTACAATTTAAGTTAAACCGTTTGAGTTACTTAATCTGTTTGTGTTGGATTACATGATTGATTTGTGTTGCATTAACTGAAACTGGGCGGTACTTGTTAGTTCCCAGCATGCTTTGCATTTGGTTGAATTAAGAGAGAACATATAAAAAAATTAAGTGTTATTTTATGTGTTTTTTAAGAAAATGAATGTGAAAAGGGGAAGACTTGGTAGTGTGTAATTGTGTTTAATGTTCAATTGCATTGCAATTATTGAACCATTTAAACTACAGTGTGTTACCATTGGAGAAGAGTAATGCATTTGGTTAGGTTGAAGACTAATTAAACAGGTTTCACAACATATACTTTGGCAGATGAAGCAAGTATATCTTATTATTAAAGATGCTTAAAAGTACTATCGGTAGCTAATAGATGACTATAGTCTAGAAATTGATTATGTGCGCCACTGAAATAAATTATATAGCATTGGATGAATGAATATTGACAATTTAATTAGGCTGTGCCCAACCATAGTAAATAAGTTGAATCTACCTTAATGAATTAAGTTGACCCAACATAAGTTGGAATAACATAATTGCATAATGCGGAAATAAAGCAAGTTAATTATGTGGAAATCTAAAAACCATGATTTTTTTCATGTTCATTCAGAGTTATTTTTTTTTGAGTGTAGCAACACTGTGGACATCAACCACATGGCATATGACCGTTCTGTGTAATAACGTATTAGACAGATCGTAAATAATGAACACGGAGAATGCGAGCACTTTGAGCTCAGGCTCAGGCATTCTTAGTGTAGCAAATATGAAGGTCCCCACAACAAAAGCAGCTGACATAGTAATATATATATCATATATCATACATCATTACATTTATGTAGTGACTTTTATATATATATATATATATATGGATTAGTTATAGGATTAGTATATATTTTTTCTTGATACTTGATATTTAAATTAGTTTGTAGTGCCATACTTTATAATATATTCTATATAATTACAATATCAAGCAAGGCTTTTACTTAGGCGTAAACATAAAGGAAGCTGTCACAGATACTTAAGATCAGCCTACAATAACTTTTCTTTGTCACCAGATGGAGCTATTGGCTTAAATGAAATGGCTTTTAATTCAGCACCAACATCAAACCCAATTTTCATAATCGCTCTCTCTCTCTCTCTCATCTCTCTCTCTCTCTCTCTCTCTCTCTCTCTCTTCTCTCTCTCTCTCTCTCTCTCTCTCTCTCTCTCTCTCTGTCTGTTATATTCTATTTTATACACTGTAAAACAATATATTTTCATGATTTGTAATCACAACATTTCTTCTTTTGTCAAATCAACTTTTTTGTCAAATTTTTGGAGTTCAGATAACATAATATTTTGAGTGTCTGGTGATTAAATTTATCTCCTCATTGTATTAACTCGTTTTTTTGTTTTGTTTTTCATTTCAATGAACTTAAAATTTTAAGGCAACCAGGTTACTTATTTTTCAACAATATTGTTTTTACAGTGTGTGGCATCTGCTCTAGCTACCTCTCTATAGCAACAGTATGAACACGTCCAGGAAAGGTGTCTTAGACACTGTTGTGTCAGATACTGTCAACACTTCTCGTGAAACTCCTCCAAGCTAAAGACCTTGATGTATATCTTGGAACAGGTCACCAGCAGTATGAGATGACCTCAAGGATCAGGGATACAAATAAATGAAATAACGGTGACAAGCGAGAGCCAGAAACGCAAATCAACCCAATCAACATTAATGTGTGCTTAAAATACAGATTTACTCTATAAAGCACAAGTGCTGTAGATGCTATCCAAAGAGGGCCATCCAGAGGCTTCCATATGCCTCACATGATACATTATCATTACATTGTGACCCAGGTGAAAAGAAATGTTGCCCAGAGGTTTGATATTTCATCATATTTCGGAGTTTTGATAGTATATATATACACTACTGGTCAAAAGTTTAAGATCGGTAAGATTTTTTATGTTTTTAAAAGAAGTTTCTTCTGCTCACCAAGGCTGCAATTTTTTGATAAAAAATACACAAAAAAACACAGTAATATTGTGAAATATTATGACAATTTAAAATGACTTCTTTATGTTAATATATATTAAAATGTAATTTATTCCTCTGAAAAAAAGCTGAATTTTCAGCATCATTACTCCAGTCTTCAGTGTCACATGATCCTTCACAAATCACTCTAATATGATGATTTTATGCTCCAAAAACATGTATGATTATTATCCATGTTGAAAACAGTTTTATTTCAGGATTCTTTGATGAATAGAAAGTTCAAAAGAACAGCTTTTATCTGAAATGGAAAGATTTTGTTACATTAAACACGACCCTTTAAAAAGTTTGGGGTCAGTAAGAATTTGTATTTTATTTTTGGGGGAAATAAATAAGAAATCAATACTTCTATTCATCAAGGATGAGTTACATTGATCAAAAGTTACAGTAAAGACATTTATAATGTTAGAAAAGATTCTAATTAAATAAATGCTGTTCTTTAAACTTTCTAATCATCAAAGAATCCTGAAATAAAAATGTAAAAAACTGTTTTCAACATGGATAATAATCATACATGTTTTTGGAGCATAAAATCATTCATATTAGAGTGATTTGTGAAGGATCATGTGACACTGATGACTGGAGTAATGATGCTGAAAATTCAGCTTTTTTCAGAGGAATAAATTACATTTTAATATATAAAAAAGTCATTTTAAATTGTCATAATATTTCACAATATTACTGTGTTTTTTTGTGAATTTTTTTATCAAAAAATTGCAGCCTTGGTGAGCAGAAGAGACTTCTTTTAAAAACATAAAAAATCTTACCGATCTTAAACTTTTGACCGGTAGTGTGTGTTATATATATATATATATATATATATATATATATATATATATATATATATATATATATATATATATATATATATATATATATATATATATATATATATATATATATATAGTGTGTGTGTGTGTATATATATATATGTTGAAGAAATACAGACACAAATGACACAATTGTATACATGCAGTAAGAGATTGGACCTGTCCCATTCCTGTCCCACTTTACTGCACGTCTTCTTCTGTAAAACAACCAGAATGTAAACATATGTTTAGAACTCTATCTAGTGGTCAAAAAGGAAAAAAAAAAAAAACACACAGCTTGATAACAGCAAGCTTAATATAATTATTCTGGTAAGAGTGTATTTTTCAACAGATAGCAGCTCAGATCCTTTGATGAGGAATGTTTGGATTAACATTAAGATCTCAAGACTTTGGCAAATTTGAGCACAGTTTGAAAAAAGGTGAAATTACTGTGTGATTTTTCTTTCCTATGTTTGCAAATGACCTCATCAATCATACTTTCCTCAACTAAGAATGTAGTTTAGCTCAGTGTAATGAGTCTTCGTTCCATGGAATCGTAATTGGTTACGGTGTAACTACGTGTTGCCGTGTGTGTATTCATCACCGTTTTTAGGTAATCCACGTCAATACTAAAGTTATCTAAAAGCATATTTCCATGAATAAATTCTTTGTGATTCTGAATTGTAGACGTTAAAGCATTAAATAGAGTCTTTCTTTGCACCAAAGAATTTCAGAGCATCCAGAGCGAGTGTCTTCAGTTGCCTAGCAACAACAACCCCTGTGAGGACCGACCGTGTGATGCTGTCTGGGTTTGTGAAGGTAATTCAGGGGGCAATCTGATTTTAAAATAGGTCCGTTGTGGGCGGGACCTGAACTTTACATAATTATTGCTGGGAGCTACAACTCCCCATTTAGATTGGATGCATGTCAGAATGATAGAAATATAATGGCATTGATCCTAAAAGAGCAGTTTAACCAATCGACCCCATCTCTGCTCATGTAACTTTCGAATTTTGTGGAGAGGTTATCCCAACCTCACACGGTCAGCTCGTCAAGCTCTCTTAGTCTTTTGGGTCCAATAATACAGAAGCACGTCACGTGGGTTTCACGTCCTCTGGAGGTTTCTGATTATTTGTTTGCTCTTGTTGATTTGCCATCTGTTTTAGCAAGATCAAAGTGATGCACATACAAAGCAAAGCATGTCTTTAAAACCGGAGGACGCTTTGCATGATGTTTTGCATTAAAATGGTTTACCTCTATTAAAGGGCATATAATAAAGTCCTTTGGCTATTTTTTCCCCTCACATTTCCAGGTTTTCCTGCCTTACCGAGGCTATGCTTTTAAAACAATTCCACACTGCCTTCAGCAAATCACCTTCTCTTTCAAGCCTCTCTCCATCCCCGTGCTTATTAAACTTTCATGGCTGATTTTTTACTTTGATAGCATATGCATATTGTATGGGAGGTGGGTGGAAGCAGGTAACACCACGCAACTTGACCGGTCACGCTCGCCTCAAGTTAAAGCTTTTCATTGTGTCACAGTTGCTATATGTCAGTATTATAACATGCCATTCACATTTGGTTGGTGTGCATTTTTTTAAGCCAATTTGATGGTGGTGAGTTTACCGTTTACTTTTCAAATAGGAATATTCTCTGTATTTCTGATCCTTTTCCGACACCTGTTGTCTTTCTGGGATTAAATAAATCCATATGTGCTCATAGTACAAGAGTTATTCTAGCAGACTGGGGGAATTTATGACTGCAAATGTTTGGTGCTATTACAAGCTCAATCAATTTCTTGCTGTAAAACTTCATGTTGCAGTTATTACATCACTAAGAAGTGGCAGTAAGACTTTGCCAAGGAGGACATGATCCTGAATCAATTTCTTGTTTGTGCCGGAAAAGCATTCCTGATATGTCCTGACCCTAACCCATTAACTACTCATTTTATTTGATGATTTGATATTGATCAAGCATCTAAACCCAGCCCTGAACCCAACATGATATTCATTAACCTATTTCATTTTAAAGGGGACATATTATGAAAATCTGATTTGTGCTATTATTGGGTCAAACCCAGAAAACCTGACAACCCAGTAGGGCTGTAATTAACCAAAGAAAATCTCAGTCGACTAAGGTCTTGTCCTGTGCAACGATTAGTCGACTAAAAACAAAAAAAAAAAAACGGATGTTTTGATTGAACATTTTTAAACAATTGTCATAGAGCATTTATAAAACAACAACGAAAAAACATCGAAAATAAATAAAACTATAATAATAATACAATTCTTTGAAAATTAAGTGATTTTTTTTAACTGCAAGTGAGGAGCTCTGTCCTTGGTCTATAGTGACAGTCACAATCGCGCACCTGACCACACCACACGCTACAAAATAATATAACTGCTATCTGCCACATAATGAAAAATCCTAACAAAAGCTCTCGTTATACAGGCTGTATTCTTCTTTACTTACAAAGCTATGGGTTAACTTTTGTCCAGCCGATCTGTTAGGCGTTTTAAAACAACAGACAAAATAGCCTAAAAACAATCTGAAATCTAGGCTCTGTTGTAAGATAGCATATACGTTTATTTTCGTTTTGTTACATTATTTAGGCTACTTTCAAATGAGTCAAGTGTACAAATAAAAACCTATTAAGAAAACAATCTATTGAGTCAGTATGATAAAGCCGTTAAAAGAGCTGCTCACGTCTTTTGCGCGCTCAAGTTCGATTTCAAATAGGCACGCGATGTGCGCGCTCATAATGGAGCAACGCGTTCGCCACCGTCGCCTACCTCCACAAAAATGTAGCCAGACAAAAGATTTAGATTTCTTGGACATTCTGTCGACTGAAAGTAGCTGCTGAACTGAATGAATACAGCAAAACTACCTACCGGTACATCCCTTACTGAGCGCGAGCAGCAGCGCAGCCAGTAGGTGCGGTTCCCGAGTGTGTTATGTGTGTGCGCTAAACTGTGGCGCAGTTATAAGAAATAGCCTAAATTAAAGCATTTAAAGATGGGGATAAAACATAGGCTAATTATATTTAGAATACAGTAATAAATAACTGCTTTATAAAGGAATAAATATCAAGGAGTAAATCATATAAAATGTATTTCTATTGGCAAAAAAAAAAAATGCGACTGGTCGACCAATAAGAATTTCAGTCGACCAAGACGGCATCGACTGATTAGTCGACTAACGACTAAAGTTGACAGCCCTACAACCCAGTAACTTTGTTTTGGCGAGCCTTTCTCTGCAAGCATGTCAAAAAATAAGCCAATCAGATTTCACTCCCCTTCTGTTGTAAGAAGGAGATCAATATTATAATAACACAGGCCCTTAATCTGCACGTTTCCACATTGCCATTTGATCACACACGAAAAGTTTATTTTAAGACACTTAATAATAATAATGTAAAGCTGCAAGGAGCAATTATCGGGGTTCAATCGCTTTAAGGCCTTTAAGCACATGTGTAAAACGTAATTATGTTTTATTTAGAAAGCCTGAGACCATCTCAATCATAGACAGAAAAGACCATTTACATCCAAAACAGGCAGTTTACTAAGGAAATATATGTTTTAAAGCTTTTTAATAGAGGTTTAGCCATAGGACCAGTTTTGAGAAAGATTTCGATTTAACAATTAACGAGACGATTCGATTGACAGCGACGGTCCAAGAGCGTCTCCTTGTAGACAATCGTGGCACCTTGGACAAAGAAACCCCATGCCAGTTTTCAAGTCAATTGAACTGACTGTTGCATAGCTATAGCTGTTTTTGTGGGGTTTTTCTGTTTTCATTTTATAGTGCCACCAAGTGGCCAATCACTTGTCCTTTTTTCAAGGCATTCTCACCCCCTAGGCGTCACCTAACTGACGCCTTGGGAAGCATTTGACCAAGCTTCAATATCTGACGCTTTGGGGCGCCCTCTAGCGTCAGTCCATGACGCCCTAGGATAGCGTGTAACCCTACCCTACCCCAGACCTAAACCTAACCGTGTCATCCAACTGACGCTAAAGGAAAGCGTCAGTTAGATGACGCTGTAGGATCGCGTCATGAACTGACGCCAAAGGGCGCCCCAAAGCGTCAGATATTGAAGCTTGGTCAAAGGTGACGAGTTGGGGTGAGAATGTGTTGCCTTTTTTACGAGACCAGGTAGGTGGGGCCCAAATGGGTCTGACATTAATTACCCAGTTAAGAACCACATAAGACCCTTACAGGTCCCACTTAAAACCCATCTGGGCATCCACGGCTGGCCCCCTGTGTGGATCTTATTCAAGCCTATTTTAAATGCCCTTTAAGCAGGTGTGGCCCAAATGGGTTTGTCATGAATTGCCCAGTTAGGATCCCACATAGCACCCTTATAGATCCCATTTAAAGCCATCTGGGCTTCCACGGCTGGATCCTGGGTGCAAACCCCACTTTAAACCCCTCTGGGCAGTTAGGGCCCCAATGGGTCTTGCATGAATTTCCCATTTAGGACCCACATAAGACTCTTACAGAGCCCATTTAAAGCCCATCTGGGTAACCATGGTTGGATCCCGGGTGCAAGCCCACTTAAGACCCATTTGGGCAGGTGGGGCCCCAATGGGTCTGGCATGAATTTCCCATTTAGGACCCACATAAGACTCTTGCAGAGTCCATTTAAAGCTCATCTGGGCTTCCACGGCTGGATCCTGGGCGCAAACCCACTTTAAACCCCTTTGGGCAGTTGGGGCCCCAATGGGTCTGGCATGAATTTCATTTAGGACCCACATAAGACTCTTGCAGAGCCCATTTAAAGCCCATCTGGGTAACCATGGTTGGATCCCGGGTGCAAGCCCACTCAAGAACCATTTGGGCAGGTGGGGCCTAAATGGGTCTGACATGAATTGCCAATTGAGACCCATGCAGTACCCTTACAGGTCCCACTTTTAGTATGTCTGGGCTTCCACAGCTTGCCCCAATGTGGATTCCGGGTGCAAGCCCGTAATGGGGCCCACATTTGCCGTCCATCAAGCCCTCGTATAGACCCCACATGACATTGCTGGCTGGGAGACCCAGCCCATAAATAGGTGTACCACATTTGGTAAAATGATCTCATTCTGTTAAAGAGGGATAGTTGTTTTAGTAATAGTGTCAATACTTTGTGGACGTGGATCGATTTTTATTTATTTTTGAATAATTAGACTATAGAGAATCTTTCTGCACTGGTTTGGTTCAAATCGGCCACAAAACCTAGGACTAGTTTGCTAAAGAATTTTTTTCACAAATACCCAAGAATTTCACCAGGGTGAGAATTGAATCCGAGACGTTTTGTTCGTCTTCAGCCCAGGATTACAATTACAGTATATAAAAACCTTTGAGCCTGTGATGAACGGATGATTAGGAGTTATGAGATATTACATACTTTTGATGGCTTCAGCGCCACCATCAGGCCAGCGGGGCGAGCCTTGGTGATATTGTAGATGGGATGAGTATGACTGTCCCTCAAATTTTCAGTCTCTGGTTTGCCTGAACACTTTTATGCTGATACTTGGAAATTCTGACAAGCTTGAACCCTGTCCTGTCCTAGTCCTACACTTTTGTTGTTGTTGATCGTTTTACATTAAGAATTATGTTACATAATAAAAAAAATAAACATTTCCCAAAATCTAGATTAGTTGCAAAGATGTTGAATACTTCCACCCCTAAATATTAATCTTAACCCTTTCGGCTCAACAGGAACCAACAAAGAGTCTTGTACGTCTTTTATCATAATCACTGTAAACATCAGTTAAAATGTGTCTACATCCATGTATGTGGATGCATTTAAAGAGATTTAGCTGGCAAGTCTGTTGCAAAGACTGAAATGAGATGTGGGAAGAGTGTGATGTCGTGTCCATGCACTGTGGAGCCAATCACACGCAGACAGCAGCCGTTCGCAGGCACTCCTGCAGATGTTCCCTGATGCATTTGCACCATTCTCCCTTTCCCTCCTAAAATCCCTTTGTCACATAGTAATGCATCATTTCTAGGGGTGTAACGATACACAAAACTGACGGTTCGGTTTTCCCACGGTTTTGACATCTCGGTTCGGTTCGATTCGGTTCGGTTTTGAAAGCTAAAATGGCTTTTTTTTCTTTCTTTTTTTACCAGTGGTTTAATGAAAAAAAAGGGTCTTTGTCTTTAAATTAATTCAATTACAATTTAACATTTCACAAGGATTTAAAAAAATCTGCTATGCTGTAAACTATATAGGGAGCCACACATTACTATAACATTAAAGGTTGTAGACTTTTAACCTAAATTCAGATGCTATTTATTTTTTAGATATAATAATCAACACACAACACATTGTATGAAAACATGTAAACTGAACATAAGGCACAGAACATAAGGCAGTTTTTGCATTAACTTGTGTTTTTACTCTTATTTGTTGTTGAAATATAAATATAATAAATATAATAATTTACACAGTTGTAATTTTCATGAAAGACATTAAACATACATTAAATAATCAAGATATCATAAACAGGTTAAGCAAAATATAATATACATAGTGCATTTCTTCAGTGCAAGAGTTCATTATATAGGAAGTTGTGGACACTGAATCACTTGCCTGTTGAGGTAAATATAATGCTAGGACAAGCTAAGCTATGCTGTTTTATTGACGTCTTTCCGCGGCTAAAACACTGATTGAGCGATTACACAAGTTATGATGCCTTTCAGTAAGTATACTGTATCTTTCAACATACCTTCAGGTGTCTTTTCTGTAACTGAGGAAGAGATGATCGCGTTTACTCGCGCTGCGCGCTGCCGCTTGAAATGAGGAGCCTATAGTAAGCCCACAGCGGTCTGTCACGCCACATCAAAGAGCGCCAAAACGCCATTTATTGTTTTATTTTCGTGATCAAATAGACACAATTGGAAAGATTACACCTTGCTTGTTATCGAAAGTAACAAAACACAGAGCTTGTTATTTGGTGTTAATGGTGGTTAGGCTACAAAACTGAATTCGTTGTGTACATAAGACATGAAGTCCATTGAGCCGGGCTGGGCGGGGCCGGGGTAGCAGGGGGCGGGGCGGGGCGTGTTCGGTACGCAATGACAGTATCGCGATTCGAATCGTGAGTTCAGTATCGCGGTTTTTCGGTTCAATTCGAAAATCGTTACACCCCTAATCATTTCACACACTGAATTTTTTAAATCTGGGCCTAGAAATCATTTCTGAGCAAGCAATATCCATTCAGGGGAAAATTATTCATGTGATTCCTATCCATTATTTATCAGTTGATGAAGAAAAAGATGTCCTCCTCACTTTGTCATTATTGTTGTCAACCGCAAAGGGCTGGATCCTCAATTGTCAGAAAGTTTCCCAGTGGCTCTGACAGATAGGGTGAGAAATGACTGCAGATTTGATACTGAGAGGACTTCAGGTGTGCTTGAAGCATAAAGGATTCAATATTGCAGGTCTTCTGGTCCATCAATATGTGCTACATGTGTAAGATTGCTTTTCATACAGTTCTATGAATTTTGCATTTACAAATCAATCAGGGTGTCAAGATCACAATATCATGCAAGAGCATAGAGCAAGTAGCGCTACCTGAGATCAGTGTTCACGATCTTCGTGTGTTTGTCTTGTAGAATAGATATGAGCTGATAAACATCAGAGCAGAAATGGTGTTCATCCACCTAAAAGACTCGTTAGAAGCATAATGGGTTCATAATAGTAATTCAATGTTTCAATTGGTCAATGCAATCCAGCGATGCTATATTGACTTCTCAGACCAAACGGTTGAGCACATTTGAGTCACTATATTTGATTGAGATGAGTACCTACCTTAACTCAAACTGATCAAGCCATCTCTATCATCTTATTGAGGTATATTATGGCAAAATCAATCCACTAGATGTCACAGTGTCAATCAACAGCACTTGTCACAACACTTCTTCTAACATGGATGTCAGAAACAAATACAGCCATGTGAACTGATGAAACATGGCATTTTTGGTGAAATTGTGCAAGCTAAGCATTTTTTTTTTACATATTACACTGTAAGAGCCTTAACTTTACAAAATTATGTTACTTGGTGCTATGAAAAAAACGTTAGTACATTTTTAATAATTTTTCAAAAACATGCTCAACCAAACAATTGATTTGGCTCATAACGGTTAACTGTCATCCCCTTTTTGAGAATGGACATTACAATGCACTATTAAAACTTGGTTGTAATTCAAGAATGCTTTGAAATAAAGACCTAAGTTTAGTCTCGTTTTAAAGAAAACACTGATATCTGAAGAACATGTAAAAAAATAAAAGTATGAAAAAGTTATGGAAGTTTTAAATTTACATTAAATCAAATATGCTGTACTAAATAATATTACTTTAATATAGAATATATATTTTACAAAACAATTTTTCCTGTAAAATTACCTTAAAATCAAAGCCATATATCCAACCAAGTTGTGTTCCAAATTTGAAGTTGATATCACAAAAATTGAAGTTCCCATGAGATTTTGTTTAGGCAGAATACCAAAAATGACATAAATTCCATTGAATTTAATTGTATGCATTCTGCTGTAACAAATTAAGAAATTTCTGTCCAAATATCACTTCTGTTACAAAATATGGAACCTTGAGACTATTTCTGACAATGTGTTTGTCAAGACTAGAAGAGGTTTTGATCATAAATTATGATGGGTAATTAAATATGTGTGAATGAATTCCGGGACCATTTAATACCATTAAGTGACATCTCAACCATTTTGTAGAGATTTAAAAAAAAATGGGATGTGTTGAAAAAATAAAAATACATTGAGTGTGGTTACTAGCGACATGACGAGATGCAAACTCAGTGTGGATAAATCATTTACATTAGACCTATAGTTTAAACTGGCTGTGGGCTGATTTGACAGAAACCTTTACTGACCAGCAGTTTCAATATTCTTAGGGTTACGGGTGTAGGGGATTGGGACAAGCAATGTTCCAATAAGTCAACATCCATATAATCAATGTACAATCATATACACTAAATCACATAAGCTTACTATTTGTACGGTTCATTTTCTAAAAGCAAATGCACTCACTCTAAGACCCATATGTTCGTTCTGACCATTTCATTTCAATACTATTGGTATTTATAAGGAGTCAGTCATCTCTTTGTTCGTATTAGAGCTTACGCTCTTCTGTGAAGGTTTTCCACTGAACATGGCAGATGGGATTTTCTCCCATTCAGACACATGGGCACGAGTGAGGTCACTGATGCTGGGCAACGGGGCTCAAAATCAGCATGACAATTCATCCCAAAGTGTTCATTGGGGATCAGGTCTGGGACTTTGTGCAGATCAGTCAAGTTTTCCACACTACATTGGCGTTCAACACCTCTACAAACTGTTGCGTTCAAATTTGGAAGCCCTGAATGATTTGCTCCAATGAGCCAACCCAAACTTGTTAATTCGAAGGCTTTGGCACATGTGTTGTATATTGTGATTTTAGTAGGTGTATTACATCCTTCTTGTTGTTGCTAAAAAACATAAATGCATCTTGATGCATTGAAAATAGGATGAGAAAACAACGCCAACCACAGCAGAAAGCCTCTACAACCGACCAGTGCTAGTTGGGAGTGCAGGAAAGCCAATGTTGTGTTAACGGTTCCTGCCTCTCTCGTTCGGTTGCTCAGTGACAAAAGGAGCAGATGGAGGCTTTGCAGGTGGGAGAGACTAGAACTTCTGTTCCTGGGGACGCTGGAGAAATAAAGCAGCGAGTCTATCTGAATATCGCCCTCGCTCTGAGCTCTGCTACTGATGGTGATAAATGTATACACGCAGACTCTCGCACAGCTGAACAGATTGACAGACTGGGACGCCGTTGAGTTTGGACTCATTGAAATCATGTTCTTGGAATCTTGTCTTCTCATTATGTAGGTCAAAACAGGATTATCATTGAATAATGGCTTACATCTCAGTGCTCTTAGGACTGTATTTAAATGACGGGTTTTGAGTTCTTTGGTCCATGCATTATTGTGATGAGTGTCCGTTCGGCATGTTTTCTCATTTCTAATGTCTCTTCCTCTACCTCACCTTTGTTTGTTACTTTCTGACTTTGAAAATGTTTCTCCCAGTGTGATTAATAATTCATTCAGTGGCTTCTTTGATGTGCTTCTTGAAGCTATATTTTCTGCTAACCCCCATCGAGTACCTCCCAACAGTCCACGCTTCACCTTCCACAAACCTCTCTGCTCTCCATAACAATGACCTCCTCTCAAAACAGAAATATGATGTCTTATTTATAGACTGATCAGAGTGAACCCTTGGCAGAAAAAAATATATATATAGACATTTACTGTATTTTCTGATTCACACTTATATTTAGTGACAACTTGTATTTGTCACAGTATGGGGTTTGTGTTTCCCTGGTTCACCACTAGAGGTCCTCTTCCCCACGGTGTCAGTCACATTAGAAACTGCATTTCCCACAATACTTGTCTGTTCTCATCATTGTTCATTGCACCCAGCTGTCACCCATTATTAAGGTTGGATACTGTATGAATTTGAACGATTCTGATTCCGATTCCTTGTTTCGATTCCGGTTCCTAGCGATTCTTGAATTCCAATTCTTAAGAGGCAGGGTCAAAAAAGTTTAGCTAACCTTGCTAACCAACGGTCTTTCTGAAGGAAATAATCCTTCTGTCACAAATACTCCTTTTGTCACAAATGTTGCAGTTTGCCGAGATTTCGTTATTTTTATTAAAGCGAAGCCACACTTTGGACCGCCGACGTAAGCTACTCAAGTTCGACTCGCACGGTTATTCCAACACTTCCGGTAGACGTTTCTTCGTTGGTGTTGTTCAGCGGTTTCTTCTTCCGGTCGGCGGACTGTGAATATTGAAACTCAGGAATCGAAATTTTAACTTTTGAACGATTCTCGGGAAAAACGAAAAGTTAGTCCCGGTTCCAATCGGATACTCGATTCTCGATACCCAACCCTACCCATTATGATTGTTAATATGTGTGTATAATGGTGCGTTCTATTATAGCCAATGAACACGGACCTCGGATATGACGTCACATCCACACTTCAAGCGTTCTATTATGTTTTGCGCGTCCGAAAGTTCGGAGAAAAAAATGGACGTCACCCGGAAACCTGTTGTAATGGAAGCACTGGCTGAGTACCAGGCACTTACATTAAAAAATATTATGACTACACCTTATCAAAACGCAGCCATTTGAACTTGAAAATGTTCACTTTATTTCATGTTAATCTTCTGTTAGCAACGTTATTAATTGCACTCACAACAACCGATTCCCATACCTACAGGGGACGCAGTAATACGAGTGATTATAATCGTCATTTAATATGGTTCAAAAACAATGAAAACAATTCATACTTCAGTCACAAAGGGCGCAGCCATCTTGAATTCCGAAACAGAGTTCTTGCTCGGTGTCCTCACGGCTGTCCGACGTCCGAGAGGAGAAATCAGAGGAAAAGGGGCGTGTTGCTAGGCAACGTCTGTCGTCCGATTCGGATCTCCGAGACGGATGAATAATAAAACACACTAAAAGTACTCTGCTTGTTTAGTGTTTGTTACGAAGTCCTTATCTATTATCGCACAAAATCTGTTTTTGGATTGCTTATGTGGATGTTGACCCCTGCCTGGACTGTTTTGTGAGGAATGAATTTTCCTAATAAAAACTTGCTGCATTATTGGATTCTGTGTCCCTTGAGTATGGATCGTGACAGTATTGGTAATAACTTACAGAAAGTTTGACAATGCATTGCACCCTGTTCAGTGACATTGGCAAGTTGCTTTGTGGAAATCCATCTGGTGGCACCACAGGACATTCAAACTTTCCACATATCAAAATGTGACTTTATTTGGTTAGAAGACATGCACACCAAGGGCGTCAATAATGCTATCTGCTTATCTTGTTTCACATTCATCTCAATAGTAGCGCTCTCAGCTGGCATGGACCCCCCAGAGGAGTGCAACTTCTTTGTTGTTGTTGGACCAATCATTTAAGCTATAAATGCTATGTGACTCTGTGAATCACTCTGGACCTGCACCATGATGGCACCACCGTAACACACAGTCTCAAACCCTCCACTAAATATACTCAGCTGTGCCATCAAAGTACGTGGAAAATAAGGCCCCGTTTACACGAGAACACTCGCGGGCTGAAAACGTAAAAATATTTTATTGGATGTGCATTTCATTCTACACGGCGACGGCGTTTTGGGGCTTAAATGCAAAAAGTGAAACCACCCTCCAGAGTGGAAATCTTAAAAACGCTCCACCGTCGTATTCCCATCTAAAGGGTAAAGACGCACAAGTCTGCTAAAAAGCTTGCCAGACTTTGCGTAACAAGTCTGCAAACCCAAAGTCTGGCAAGGTTGTACACAGGCGCGCAGACTTGGTTTTGTTGTGCTTCACATTGCCACCTAGCTGCCTGGAGTGCATACTGCATCGAATTTCACACACTTTGCGTCACTATATGCACGCTGATATCCCACCCATAACACACGTCTAAACACAAAATGAAAAGTGATAACGCAACGCCACTTTTGTGTTTTCTCTTCAGATCGTTTCCGTGTAAACATAGCCTAAAAGCCCTTAAAAGTGCATACTAGGGCCGTCACTAATGATTATTTTGGTAATTGACTAATTGGTTGATTATTTGATGATTAATTGAGTAATCATATTTTTTGGAGTGGTGGTAATAAAAATAGGCAAAAGTCTTTACAATGACTTAAAATGTAATGACAATGAGGCAATAGTAACTGGTTTAAATAAAGTAATCATAATCAACTCATGCACATTGCATATTATAACAAATCCATGCTGAGGACACCAGCGTCCTGGTGATACTTGTACGCATTTTACAGCATGATCAAATCTTTAGCTGTGTCCCAATTCACTGGCTGTATCCTTCGAAAGATACGCACTTGCAAAGGCAACACCTTCGAAGTCTGCAAAAGTCAAATCGAGCATTCTTAAATGGGACGGTCCAACATGTCTCCATGGTCTAGCGGACAATGAAGGACTATCTTGTTCGTCTTGCAATACCATAAATGAAGCGGCAGTTACGTTTATACTTGACTTTTTTTAAACTTAATTTCAACTGTCTGAATACAAAACAGGATTCACAACTTGTCTAAATATGTTAACCCTGGTCTATTTTTGTACATAATAAAGATGATAAACTATATAAAATCACATCTTAGTAAGATATGTCAACATTTGAGGATCCATCTGTTGTCTCTCTTCATTGCCCGGGAAACAAATTATGCATTTGGAGGAGCCTCTGAATTGGCAATGTCAATTGGCCAATCAACATTTAATTAAATTGGCCACTTCACTTGTGGACATCAAAACATGCAAACCCAGATGAACTATTCAAACCCTATATATTATTTTTACCCCTCTCAGGCACTTGGGAGGTACATGAACAACAGTTCACATATTTCGAAACATATTGATGTATTCTCCTGTGTCGGTGTAAGTTTATACATGATTTATGTTACAAATTTGATGAACATTATAAGCAACCTAAACTCACAGCATATGCAGAGATGTACAGTATAGCTGCAGATAGGCACATGTACAGTAAATGATAACACACTCTCAGAAAAAAAGGTACAAAAGCTGTCACTGGGCTGTACCTTTTCAAAGGTACACTTTTGTACCCAAAGGCTTCATATTGGTACCTTAGTGGTACATATTAGCACTTAAAATGTACATATTAACACCTAAATTGTACATATTAGTAACTAAAATTTACATTTTAGCCCCTGAAATGGACATATTAGGACCTAAAATGTACATGCATATTGACACGTAAAATGTGCGTATTAGCACCTAAAATGTACATATTGACACTTAAAATAGACATATTAGCACCTAAAATGAACATATTAGCACCTAAAATGAACATATTAGCACCTAAAATGTACATATTAGCATCTAAAATGTACTTATTAACACCTAAAATGTACGTATCAACACCTAAAATGTACTTATTAACACTTAAAATGTACATATTAGCACCTAAAAATGGACAAAAGTTTACCTTTTGAAAGGTATAGCCCCAGTGACAGCTTTTGTGCCTTTTTTCTGAGAGTGCAGTGCAACATTTTGTTGTGAAACACAAAGCGCATCAGACTTTATATGTGTTCCCAAATGCATGTTATTGGAAACCCAAACTAACAGCACATGCAGAGACTTATAAAACACACTTTTGCCAAAGCGTAGACATCCAACGCACATGGCATCCTTTAGCGTCGATATGAGATGCAGATATATATGGGCCAGAAAGCACCTCCTAGTGGCCTAACCCTAACACTACCCCAGACCTAAACCTACCCATAACCGAAGCGTGTTATATTGACGCATGTGCGTTGGATGTATACGCATTGGCAAAAGTATCACATGATGCCTTAGGATGAGAATGCGTTGGTGGGAGCAGAACCAAACTAGTCTGAGAAGCTGGAAGAAATCTGCATGCAAATAATTATGTCTCGTGCTTCACTCTGAAACCCGCAGAGCATATACTTATTAGATTGAATTGCATTTTTTGTGATTTCACAATAGCTCTGTGGCATATCATGCTTTTTTAAATGGTTTAAAATATCACAGAGCCTTAAAAATGTGCTTCATTGATTCTCGTCCATGGAATGTGACACTTGCAACTGACACGGGTAAATGGCATTCAAGGATTTTTAAAACTGAACTGTTATTCAGGACACATTAAATTGATCAAAAGATTAATTTTTAAAATAAATGCAGTTCTTTTACACTTTTACTCTATTTAAAGAATCCTATTTTCAACATTGATAATAATCATAAATGGTCCTGAAATCAAATTAATGATTTCTGAAGGATCTGAATGATGCTGAAAATTCAGCTTTGAACGCAGAAATAAATAGTTTTAAAAATATTCACATAGAATTACATTCTAATCAAATTAATGTAGCCTTAGTGAGACCTCTGTTAAATCCTATACCAACCCCAAACTGTTGAAATGGCCTATGCTAAAAATTCTGGGTGAATTATTCAATTTAATGGAAGCCGTTTTCATGTTTTCTGGATTTAGAGCAAATCAAACCCTATATCTTATTTTGTTTTCCCTCTCAGGCACTTGGGAGTTATTATACTGCCTATAATAGTCTTGTTTCAGCAAAAGGAAGTTTTGCTTTCCTTGTTATGCAGCGTAGGGGAAATATATCCCATAGCTGTTTGTGTAAAGCCTCAGCCAATCAAATCACGGCTAGTTATTTAAGAGTCATGAATTTATGTTTGGTTATCATCATCAGAGAACTGTTCCCACCGTCTCAATCCTATATTGAACTACAGATAACAACATAAGATGATTATGAGACACTAAAGCAAACTGTCTTGCAAAATATGTTTTCAACCACCACAACCAATACTAGCTTTACTTCTCTCTTACTGTAACACCAATGATGATGATGAAGATGAAATCACATAAAATTAATTACGAGCGAGACACGTAATGAATGAAAACCAAAACAAACTGAACACTTACATTTATGCATGTGGCAGATGATTTTATCCAAGTTACAGGTAGAATATTTTACCGCCCAGGTCAGTCTGGGGTCTTTGGCACTGTCCCATTGTGCTGCAGTGACTTTGCATGGTTGGCTCTGTACATTAACCTTCAGAGCAGCACTAAACGCTCAGTTCTCTGGGTGAAAGCGATCTGCCCTTTGCAGAAGTGTATGCTGCAGTTTTCCTGAGGGATGCCGGTATTACCGCGCTTTGATAAGGGTTTCACTGAGTCCATCATTTGACAACAAACTAGACTTTTACATTTGAAGAGAAGTGGTGTCTGCGCATCCAAACCCTCACAATTGTGTGTGTGGATTTCTGCCAGTGATGCTATATGTTTGAAAAAAAATAAAAAATACACATAATATTAAATGACTTGAATGCAATGCAACGGTTGGCGGTTCATGATTGTAGCACAGATGGTGAGGAACATTTGCCTTTGTGCCCTTAGTATGAGCAATAGTGATACTACAAATTAAATATTAAATGAAATGATTTTGCGGCATAAATTGAATTTCTTCTTGTTAATCTTACTTTTGAATTGTCGTTTATCACCGTTTCCACAGAAATATAAAGCAACTGTTTTCAACAATAGCCATGTTTCCATCCACTTTTCAATCGAATTATCTGAAGTTCGGTTAAAAAACTCATGCGAATAAAGCTGGTGAAAGTGTTTCCATCCAACGGCTTTAAAGCGAATAAAAACCTGTACGTAATGACGTCACATGCTGTTTTGCGATCAAATTGGTATATCGAATTTTAGACATTTTAAGGTGTTTCCATTCATTTTCGCACTGAATCGAACAACATTCAAGCAAACTTTTGCGAACAAAGTTTTGTTAGACAAAACGTATCGCCATCTACCTACAAATGATCAATATTTCACAGGTTGTAGCCTAATAATGCTGATGTGCCAGCTGATAGCGACATATGAATGGGATAATGTATATGCGAGCCTGAAGGGGTTGTATCGCTATAACAACCGCCTCGCCATACATTATCCTGCTTATTACATATAAACCAACCAAATAAATTAATAATTTGACACAAAATATTGACTTAAAAACGAGTTTATTGATTTAAAAACAAGCATTGCTTCTGCTAAAGAAAATAGTCTGTTCCGTCTCTGAACTGCGTCCATGGCAACGGTGTGTTACAGCAGCGCCGCAGTCTTTTGACCAGAAATAACAGACAACATTCTACATTAGAATTCAACCAAGCCACGTAAAAACAAGCAAAACTAACCTAAGAAAACAACTGACGCCATAAACGACAGCGCTCCATCAGTTCTGGGAGATCTTGGTTCTCTAGACACTTCCCGGAAACCCTGTGGTTGAAGCATTTTTTTACTTTGTCCACTTACATCTGGCTGGAAATGAACTCGCTTCTGACGTGTTGCAACCATTAAAGGGCCTAAAACTTAATCGCAATTCATTATTTATTTGGTAAATAACGTTTCCATCAGCTTTTATCGCATTAGCCGTATATCGATCAAGAGAAAAATCCGATGACACCGAACGTATTTCATTTTAGTCGATATTCATGAAAATTCATCGAATTTTACTGTTTCCATAAGGTATTTTTCATTCGCTATCACTTAATTTGGATAAAAATGTGTCGATGGAAACATGGCTATTGATAATAATCCGAATGTTTCTTGAGCAGCAAATCCTCAGAATGACGTGACGCCGAAGACTGAAGTAATGATGCGGAACATTCAGTTTTGACATTTTACGATAATATTCACATTTTAAATGGTAATATTTCACAATATTACTGTTTTTATTGTTTTATTTTATTAATAAATGTTGTGTTGGTGTGCAGAGGAGAACTTTTGACAGGTAGTGATTATAAAACAAAAATTTCTCTGAGGGAAAAAACATTTGTTTCAGAAACATTTTTTGTTGTGCTTGTTAAAAGTCTCTACATATCCTGATAGCAATCACTAATTAACCACTGAGTATTTTCTCATTAAAACTGCAGTGATCCAAACATCACAAACGTTTCTGACATCACACACTACCTAGTAACCAATCAGATCAACGTGTGATCGTGAGTGAGTGGAGGCAGGGTTCATTTGCATATTCATAGAACCACGCATACTAAATTAGGCAAGGGTGTCGAGTTTTAAGTCTTTGCACACCAAAATTTTAATTTTAAGGCATGCAAAAAAAAGGTTTAAATATTTAATTTAGGTGATTATTTTGTTCATTACGTCCATTATTGATGTAATGTTTTGTGCTTTGAGACATGAGGTGATTTAACGCCATCTCTCGTGACGCTTTGCACACTCTGTCAGTGAGTGCGTTCATGTGTTTTGAAGGAGGCGTGACTTTGGAGACGCTCTGAAGGGAGGGTGGGAACTCATGCTTACAAAACTACCTTTAAACGATGGGGTCCAAGGGTTTGTTTGAGGGGTTTAGAAAAGGTTGACGAACTGTGACACCTCTGAGACCTGCATCCAAGTCTATTAGACATTCATTAAATATGCATGTAATGACTTTACACCCTATCCTCCTAATTGCTTGTAAAACGATGCTAAGCTGTAGAATAAATCTCTGACCTCACGGTTCAGGCTTGGGCAACATGGAAATTGTTAGCTGGATTGTGGTGGGCAGCGCAGAAGTCAATTTTGAGGCAGTCCCAGTCTACTGGATCCACCTGCGAAGACCTGCTCACTGACATTGGCAGGTTGCATTCTGGGAATCCATCTGGTGGCTCCACAGACAGGACGAAACCTGCTAATTAGCTCTCTCTGTAAAGGGTCTGGGTCGAAGCGAATTCCCAGCTGTCATTAAACATACTCGGAAAGGGGGAGAAGGAAGAAGAAGCACCAGGGATCCAATGCTCTAATTCCTCTTTTTAGAAGAAGAGAGAGCCGAGGATCCGGTTGTGTTTTGATACGCAGAGTAAAACGCTGCTTCATTGGGATGTGTGTGCTGTAATGAATTGCTTTACTGTCGCTTTGTGCAGCTTTTGAAAGAGGAAAATCCCTTGGCGTCACCTTTGGCGCACCTTCTTTTCAAACCACCGCAGAACCTCCCGGAGACAGAAGACTTGAAATCACACGAGGTGCTAAAGTAGAGCACAAATAACAACAGAATACGCAGAAATAAACATAATAGCTCTCCGATGACTGACTTGAACAAACACACACCATAAGTGGCTTCAGTCATTTCGTAGTGAAACATAAAGGCCGGAAAAGCTCCACTTTGGCAATTAAAGCTCACACACTGAGAATTCTCAATCTCCATTCCCTTGAGAAATTGTGTTTGCACACACGGCCCGCGCAAGCATTCTCATTCAATGATTAAATTACTGTTTTATCCAGGAAACTATAGCAGCCATTCAGATCCAAATGACTTTAATCTCAGCGTATGTCCAGTCGTCCGAGACGACAGCAACTGCTCGGTTTTATAACGCTGATCACATGGCTGCATCCAACTCAATCAAATGGTTCCTGAAATGAGAATTAGACTTATAGGATGCTCCCTACAAATAAAATAAAGCAATTGCAGTAAATATAGAAGAGGAGTGAAATCTGGATGCAACTGCATTCTCTTGACTGAAAGTTATTAGTAATCAGGGCTTGACATTAACACCCGTCGACCCGTGATATTTCAGCAGTGGCGAGGAACGTGCAATGTAGTGTTTTGAAAGTGTCGATATTTAATGAAATCTAAAACGCTTCCAATACTCAACAAGCAGATTAGATTACACGATCCCAGCGTCTCTCACTCTGTTCATTTGCTCCGGATGAATATTGTTGCTGTTTTTGTTGACTTGCGCATAATTTTACTCAATCCCACAGATTTTTTTTCTCACACCCAAATTGCTGCACATAAAGCCGCCTCTCAAGTAATAAATTGAGTTCCTTTTCACTGTTTATTGCACTTAAAGGGGACACTCCACCCATTTGCATTAAGCTTTCCATTGTTAGAAACCCAGTTCTAGTATTAAATGGTCGTGCAAGACTCTCTCATTTTACCCTGAGACGAGAGAAATCTGCTATTTACCTTTTTCACTTCCGCCTAACAATGATGCAAAATCGTCATTTCACGTCATTGTAAGGAGGAAGTGTAGAGGGGGATTTCTGTAAAGACTACAAGCACTAGATCCCACCCTTTCAAACCTGCCCATAGGGGGTTGAGTCAATCACAGATCAGTGCCAGTTGCGTTTGATTTCACCGGCAAAAACTTTTTGAATATTTGGACTGAATACGCAGACGGATGCATTATGAAGGATTGGGATTACCCATAGTGTCGGCCATCTTTTTTTGGAAACTAAGCTAGCAGGCTCTTGTTCTGTGGAGAAAGCTGAGTAGTAGGGGTTACCATCCTCTTTTTCTCTGACATGTCCGGCGGTTTTTCCAGGATTCAGCTTTTGCTTTCTGTAGTCGCCATTCATTGTTTCTACATGCACAGCTTTTGTTTCAATCTAACTGAATTCATTCCGATTGGTGAATCTTAATGTAGTGTTTACATGAACGCTAAACGAGTGATCGATTGATTTGCATTTTAACATTGCTAAGAAAATCCCCGCTCCTCTGTGAGAGATACGAGCACCGGTGCTTTGCTCACAGGTGTCGTCTCATCGGTAATCACGCCACCGGCCTCACGCCGTTCTCCCACGGCCCTCACTCGTCCGCTCGCCACAGTAAACATGACTTCGCGACGTTCTCCCGCGACCCTCACTCGTCCTGCTCACCACAGTAAACATGACTCGAGCCGTTCCCAGCGGCCCCCACTCGTCCCGCTCGCCACAGTAAACATGACTCGCGCCGTTCGCCACAGTAAACATGATTCGCACCGTTCTCCCGCGGCCCTCACTCCGTCCCGCTCGCCACAGTAAACATGACTCGAGCCGTTCTCCCGCGGCCCTCACTCGTCCCGCTCGCCACAGTCAACATGACTCGCACCGTTCTCCCGCGGCCCTCACTCGTCCGCTCGCCACAGTAAACATGACTCGCGCCGTTCTCCCGCGGCCCCCACTCGTCCCGCTCGCCACAGTAAACATGATTCGCACCGTTCTCCCGCGGCCCTCACTCGTCCCGCCTCGCCACAGTCAACATGACTCGCGACCGTTCTCCCGCGGCCCTCACTCGTCCGCTCGCCACAGTAAACATGACTCGCGCCGTCTCCCGCGGCCCTCACTCGCCCCGCCCGCCACAGTCAACATGACTCGCACCGTTCTCCCACGGCCCTCACTCGTCCCGCTCGCCACAGTCAACATGACTCGCACCGTTCTCCGCGGGCCTCACTTATCCTGGTCGCCACAGTAAACATGACTTGCGCCGTTCTCCCGCGGCCTCACTCGTCCCGCTCACCACAGTCAACATGACTCGCGCCGTTCTCCCGCGGCCCTCACTCGTCCCGCTCGCCACAGTAAACATGACTCGCGCAGTTCTCCCGCGGTCCTCACTCGTCCCCGCCCGCCACAGTAAACATGACTCGCGCAGTTCTCCCGCGGCCCTCACTCCGTCCCGCTCGCCACAGTAAACATGACTCGAGCCGTTCTCCCGTGGCCCTCACTCCGTCCGCTCGCCACAGTAAACATGACTCGAGCCGTTCTCCCGCGGCCCTCACTCGTCGCCGCTCGCCACAGTAAACATGACTCGCGCCGTTCTCCCGCGGCCCTCACTCGTCCCGCTCGCCACAGTAAACATGACTCGCACCGTTCTCCCGCGGGCCTCACTCGTCCTGCTCGCCACAGTAAACATGACTCGCAGCCGTTCTCCCGTGGCCCTCACTCGTCCCGCTCGCCACAGTAAACATGACTCTCGCCGTTCTCCCGCGGCCCTCACTCGTCCCGCTCACCACAGTAAACATGACTCTCGCCGTTCTCCCGTGGCCCTCACTCGTCCGCTCGCCACAGTAAACATGACTCGCGCCGTTCTCCCGCGGCCCTCACTCGTCCCGCTCGCCACAGTAAACATGACTCGCGCCGTTCTCCCGTGGCCCTCACTCGTCCCGCTCACCACAGTAAACATGACTCGCGCCGTTCTCCCGTGGCCCTCACTCGTCCGCTCGCCACAGTAAACATGACTCGCGCCGTTCTCCCGTGGCCCTCACTCGTCCGGCTCGCCACAGTAAACATGACTCGCGCCGTCTCCCGCGGCCCTCACTCGTCCCTCTCGCCACAGTAAACATGATGAATGACGACTGTAGAACGCATAAGCCCAATCCCGGACATTTTGGCCGATCTCGAAGACATTTTCGGGCAGACTCATCACGGAGACTCACTAGTAGCCTAGACTTGTTGTTTAACGACTGCGCTCTGTTACCGGTAGGCGTGGCCTCCTAGGGCAGCGAAGCAAGTGCACTCTGGGAGTTGTTGTCTTTCATTCACATAAGCCAAAAATACATTTTCTGGCTTTTCTCAGTCTAGAAAGCTCCAAATTCTAAAATAATTTCACATTTCTTCTACATAAATGACCCATTTTAAATACACATCCATCTTTCCTTAGGTGGAATGACCCATTCAGTCAAATACACACAACACAATGTCAAAATGCCAGTCTTTTTGAGTATTCATGTAAACAGTCAGTTCTGTTTTCAGTGATTGTAAACGGTTCACAGGTCTTAAAGTGACAGAAGCATAATAAAACTGCTGCCAAATTATAGATAATATTTAAAATATCTATATGGCACTTTCCCCTCACTATAGACCTTATGCACCAGAGAAACGTGGGCGCCGTCATCTTTAGAATATTGTCTTTGAACTTCCAGTTTCGCGGTCGCTCTGTATATTTCTATGGCATCGCTGTCTAGGAATAATTAGCTGGTGAAGTGGATTAACTTATTGTAGTTACCAAAAGTTATCATGAGCATTGTAAAGCAGATGTCTTAACAAATGTCGACCGGGAAATGTTTTACGAGCAGTTCATTCATACCTATGCAAGATCGCTGTCAAAATCCAGACCGGAAGGCAAAAAACAACGAGCGCAGCACTGAAAAAGGGCGGGGCTACATAAGGTCTATAGTGATGCCAGAACTGTGGCCAGTGAAGATACTGAGTGGCTGGTGTGACTTTGGAAAAACACTAGCCAAAGCCCTGTTTGTCAGCATAGTCATGTTTCTTTGTTTCCCTGGTTCATATTCATATATCTGCCGGCTAGGGGTAGCTGTCACATGGGCAAGTTGTCACAAGCTTTATACTTCTGTCTATTATGCAAATGCTTTTTTCATAAAAAGACATTGGGGCAAGTTGTCACCATTGTTTTAAAGTTAATTAATTATAATTTATCCTGCCTGACAAAGATTTGTACAAAGTGTTACAGCTTGCCCCGGGCTCCCATATAAGGCACACATCAATTAATCCCAAATCAGATTGCTTTAGTGTTTGTGTTATTTTGCTATTCTGTTTTTTATATTGCCTTATTGGTTTTATATTGTGGAAATGCAATTCACATAATTCAATAGCAAAAAGCTCTCTATAGATGTCCTGGAAAGCAGGGTTCCTCACACCCCTCTCTTGCATGTGTGTGTGCGCTTTTGGTTTCCTAGTAACCCGCGCCAGTGCTGGCGTTCCCGAACACTCAAGCGTGTCCGCGCAGCGCGCACTCGTGAAGCTCGTGTAGGGCGCTCACGAACACGCAGGACCAGAGCATCAGGAACATACACGCAGGAAAAACACGGGAATGTGACTGGAGTGTAAAGGATGAAGGATGCGTTCGCTGGAAAAGGTCACACGAAATGCATGAAGATCAGTGGGAGGAAATCTTAACGCAACTGCAACGGATTACCAATAACACACAAACGTATACAGGCGTTTTTTTTTTTTTTTGATGGAACATGAATACCAGGAATGGGGGACTTGATATTTCACCACAGCAGGTGAGTTGTTTATACGGATAATGGTTGTTTATGAGGATAAGTTATTAGTCATCATACGAACAGTCTTGAGAAGGCGGTGCGCACCGCTATATGTCTTATCACAAGATCTCTTGTGCCAGGATTGCCACTTGATAATTGGTGAACTTGAGTGTTGCTTGTGTCTGTGGTGTGGAGATGTGCAGCTCTGTAGATGAAGAACAGCTGAAGTCAATTAGACAGGCTGCGATGCTGGTAAAAGTAAAAAGAGGTGAGGATGAGGATCTTTTGCACTTGTTACACCCCATCTGCACTGCAAGCGAGCGACGCGACAAAACGTAGAACGTCCCCAAAAAGCGCGGCGTTCTAGTAGCGTCGCGTCCAGGCTGCCGCTCGCTTAAAAAGTCTTTGATTGGTCGCTGTCGGTATCCCATCCGCAAGCTCGAGAGACGCGTCGTGTCGCGCTCCATATTGGACAGCTGCGGTGATTTGAATAGTTTTGTCGCGTCGCTACAGATGGTGTTTTAAGCGTCTTCCATGACGCGTTCATGTTACGCCTGGAGCTGATGATTGGATTCATGTTTTGTCTTCAGACTTTGAGAGTACTGTAAATTTAATATCAATATTTTACAGTTAATTAACAGTTATTTGAATAATAATTATAAAATCCATGTGTTTTAGAAGCGTTTCCATGCATGCACAAAAATGCAACGTAGCTGATTAACTTTTTTTCAACCTAGTTTTTATTTTTTTTATTCAATTTACATATTTGTATAAGGGAAAGTGTATATCTTGGGTCTGTAACTGGTCTCCATTTCATTGTGGTTTCTTTTTAAATTGAATTAAAATGGCAAATGGTCCTGCTGTGTGACAATTTTTTTTTAAGTACAAATATGTAGCCTCAGCTAATAAGAGTTCATAAAAACTGCATGTATGTAGAAATGATAAAAGAATTTGAAGAAAAAAAAATGTTGCTTGAAATAGATTTAAATGAATTATGGCATGCCACTCCATGGGGTACTTCTAAATAATTTACTAGCCACATTCAACAAATGCTTTCTGGTTACTTAATATGAACAAAACTACTGCATTATTAAATAATGACATGTTATACTGACTGGTGTTTGTGCTGCTCATATTTTAATTTAAGACAGGTTCAATGGCTTTACAGTTTTAAGACTGTAAAACTATAGTTTAAAAGACTTGGGTGATGATTTGCACTGAATTGCAAAGCAGAGAGAGAGAGAGAGAGAGAGAGAGAGAGATGTGCCTTGGAGTTGTCATGGTGATTTGGTGAATAAGCAATTGTCCGTAAAGGCGACGCATTAAAAGGGTTTGCTGTTGCCATTGCCTATCAGTGAGGAGCATATTTCAGCTCGGGTTAGAGTTGGGATTGGGCTAGGCTTATTTCACTGTGAGACAATTGCAACTTAAGTGATTGTGATTGGTGGAAGTGAGCCTGGAAGTGGATGGTATCTCCAAAGTAAGCCTAATTCCGTAGCCCTGCCATTCACGCTGGTTTATCCTGTGTTTTTACGCAGAGAACCTGTTTATGTGCTCTGGCATTTAGTGTCTTGAAGGATTATGCACGCTCCTGCTTTTGAATTTCCTCTCTCTACCAATGTCTTTATTGGTATTTTGGCCTCGTACACTGGTATTTCTGAAGCAGCCGCTGATTTAAATTCGTTCTGAATGACACATCCGAGATCTGAGCTCTTTGTGACGTCTGCTAAAGAACTAAAGGAACAAGTTGTTATAAATGTGCTGGGGTTTTTTTTTCTACAGACCAGATAAATCCAGAACAAATGTAGCAATTTGTTTCTAACTTATAGCTGTAGCCGGCACTTGGGCCGTCACATTTATTCCTAAACTGCAAATAATAGTAATAATAAGAGCATGTTTTGTACTTGTTCTTGTAAAATATATAGACAGACAGACAGACAGACAGACAGACAGACAGACAGACAGACAGACAGACAGACAGATAGATAGATCTTAACATGCTTTAGAGATAAATGCACAATAAAAGAAAATTGCACAAGATATTACTACTTGATTTGCAGGGTAGAGTTTACAAGTAGAGTACTTTCACAGAAAAAATGTCATTGAGGGTAAGAACAATTATAAAATATAACATAAAATTTTAAAGAGGCAGTTCACCCAAACATGAAATTTACTCTCCTTCAAGTTGTTCCAAACCTCCATGAGTTTCTTTCTTCTGCTCAACACAAAAGAAGATATTTTGAAAAAAATATAATCAGACAGGTTTTGGACCCAATTGACTTCCATTGTAATGTTATGTTTTGTTTCATAAAATGGAAGTCAATGAAATAAATCCATACATGTGTGGAACATCTTGAGGGTGAGCAAACTATCCCTTTAATATCTTATGCAGTTTGGTATCCTATTTTGAAGATATTTAGGTGAAAAAAATGCTATGTTTTGCTAGCCTGGCTAACGTCAGACCACGTCTCATTGACATTGATTTACGAATGTCCTGGGTGCTATGAATGTCTATCAAATGGGCCTGTACGTAGCTCATAGCCAATCATTTCAGTGATACCAGATGACGTATGTAGAGCGACAGAAATAAGACGACGTGTGTGTACATGATGGTGTATGTATCCAAGGCTGCATCTTCGCGTCGCTGCCATGTTGGATCCGTAGGTGTAAACAAACTGCTTCGGTGTGTCGCATACACGTCGCCATCGTCTCGCTGCTCCCTCCCCGTTCTGTGATTGGTCCCCTTTGCTGAGGTGAAAATCTGGCCCATGGTATCCACTACCCCTGACTGCCTATCAGCGTGAATAAAATCGCTGCACAAAGGCAGTATAAGGAAAGCCAGGCTAGCTTTTTGCTGTTAACTATGATAGAGCATACAGCTAATCATCTAAATCAATTTTATGTTAAGGTTTTTAACCTTTTTTTTACCTTAAAGGGTTAGTTCACCCAAAAATGAAAATTAAGTCATTAATTACTCACCCCCATGCTGTACCAACCCCGTAAGACCTTTGTTCATCTTCGGAACACAAATGAAGATATTTTTGATTAAATCTCAGAGCTGGATCACTGCTAGAGTTCAAGAGATTTCCACGAGGCATGCGCGAAATGGAAAGTTGATGGAATCTCTTTAACTCTCGTGTCAGGCCTAATAGTCGAATAAAGTCGTTATTTTTGTTTGTTTTTTTTTCACACAAAAAGTATTCTCGTCGCTTCATAAACTTATACTTGAGCCACTGTAGTCACATGGAATATTTAAACATCATTGACTTTCTGGGCCGTCAACTATTCGATCCCTTTGGGTGCGTGTGTGGTAGTGATCCACCTCTCAAATTTAATCAAAAATATCTTCATTTGTGTTCCGAAGATGAACAAAGGTCTTACTGGGTTGGGACAGCATGGGGGTGAGTAATCATGACTTCATTTTCATTTTTGGGTGAACTAACCCTTTAACCTTTGCCAGTAAAGTGTCACATTTGGCAAAATGGCCGTCACCCACCTTCCCCCCAGTTTTTATGTATAAGGATCAAAGAGATTTCGCTTCATGGTCGATACATCTTGAATATGCTATACTGGAACAAATCATTGCTAGTAGCTATTGGGTTTTCCTGTCTTTATTGTTACTACAATTTTCCATACACTGAATGATGGGAACACTTTGATGTCATGCTTGAAAACAGAAAACAAGAAAAGCCCTATAGCATCAATCCTCCTGCTAGTCTTTCACTGTTAGATCAAATCAGGTGTTTTGTTCTCCGAGTCACCTTTGCTGACCTCCGTGGTTGAAAAACACTGGACTATTGCCATCACTCAGATGAAGGTCACTCTGAAGACGGTCATTCATCTGCCTCTGTGCTTCAGCTGAAAGTGTCTGAACGCAGAATACTGCACAAGCCGAAGCAAACAATGACTTGTGTGGTTTTCTGCCAGTTTACATGCAGAATCTGAACTGACTGAAACATCTTGATAAACTCTTTTAATGGATGAGAAATAAAACACTCACTTAAAGGATTATTAGGAACACCTGTTCAATTTCTCATTAATGCATTTATCTAATACCAGATAATTGTGTGAAAGTCTAATGCAGTCTAATGGTGTGAAAAGGGAAAAACATCCAGTATGCGGCAGTCCTGTGGGCAAAAATGCCTTGTTGATGCTAGAGGTCAGAGGAGAATGGGCCAACTGATTCAAGCTGATGGAAGAGCAACTTTGACTGAAATATCCACTCGTTACAGCCGAGGTATGCAGCAAAGCATTTGTGAAGCCACAACACACACAACCTTGAGGCGAATGGGCTATAACAGCAAAAGACCCCACTGGGTACCACTCATCTCCACTACAAATAGGAAAAAGAGGCTACAATGTGCAAGAGCTCACCAAAATTGGACAGTTGAAGACTGGATAAATGTTGCCTGGCCTGATGAGTCTCGATTTCTGTTGAGACATTCAGACACTAGAGTCAGAATTTGGCGTAAACAGAATGAGAACATGATCCATCATGCCTTGTTACCACTGTGCAGGCTGGTGGTGGTGGTGTAATGGTGTGGGGGATGTTTTCTAGGCACACTTTAGGCCCCTTAGTGCCAATTGGGCATCGTTTAAATGCCACGGCCTACCCTGAGCATTGTTACTGACCATGTCCATCCCTTTATGGCCACCATGTCCCCATCCTCTGATGGCTACTTCCAGCAGGATAATGCACCATGTCACAAAGCTTGAATCATTTCAAACTGGTTTCTTGATCATGACAATGAGTTCACTGTACTAAAATGGCCCCACAGTCACCAGATCTCAACCCAATAGAGCATCTTTGGGATGTGGTGGAACGGGAGCTTCGTGCCCTGGATGTGCATCCCACAAATCTCCATCAACTGCAGATGATCCTATCAATATGGGTCAAACACAGTATTAGTATGGTGTTCTTAATAATGCTTTAGGTAAGTGTGTGTGTATATATATATTAGGGGTGTAACGATACACGTATCGTATTGATTCGTATTGATTCGGTTGAACGGTTTCGTTCGGTTCATTTTTCCTGCCGACCAACATTTCGTTATTTCAAATGTATGCGCGTGGCAAGCGCGTTCATAATGTAAGAGACGCTGGTGTGACCACAACATTGTCCAACATCAAATGGCAAATGTAATGTAAGCGGAAACGAAACTGAGCTACTCATTATTGTGTGGTTGACGGACCGTTTATCAGTTTGGACCAAAGCAGCGCGAGCCGATCTTGATCATCAGCACTGTTACTACACAGCCAAATCCAGTAAAGAAAACATTTGAATTCGCCACTGAAAGTAATAACATCGCTGCGAGATCTAGTGAGAGAACATTCACATTTCGCCGTTATAAACGAGATCAAACAGCAGCTGACATGGAAACCAGGAAGAAACATATAAACCAGAAATGAAATTATATTAACTAATTTGAACTAATCATGAGCAATACATTTGTTACAGTATTTAGTATCCTTTGTTAATGCTAGTTAATGCAAACACATCAGTTTATTGTTAGTTCATGTTAGTTCACAGTGCATTAACTAATTTTAACAATATTTAAAAAAAGTATAAGTAAATGTTGAAATTAACATTTACATAGATCAATAAGCTGTAGAAGTGCAGTTCAGTGTTAGTTCATGTTAACTATTGTAGTTAGTTAACCATTGTTATTTCACAGCTCTGTGGAATACTTGATTCTGATTGGTCAATATCGCCATCAAGCAGTATTTTATTCCCAGATAAGTTTAGGAAAAAAATTTTTCTTCGTGGGAGTTTTGCAATATGATGAGCTAATAAAATATTAAAACTCAGTTAAATCAATATTTTGTGAGCAGTTATTTAATTATGCCATCCGGCATCATCCATCGCTCTTGTGTCATACAAACACTCTGCTGCCATTTTGTGAATATTGTTTTGTTCACTGTTGGAGTATAAAATACAAACAGGAATGGTTTAATCTGAAATTAATATTTCTTGTAGTGTAGTGAAATGCTGTTTAATAAGTATGAGTTTATCCATAATGTAGGTTGAACTTACCGCGCTGGCCATTAACGAACTTAAACACAGATCCCAGATCAATGTTTAGTGTCAAATTAAACCCGTCAGGGTTTATTCTGAGAGACATTACATTATTCATTACTTACTAACAAACCTTACATTGTAAAGTGTTACCATATATATAAATATCAAGGATAATCTTCACAACAAAAGCGTCCGAGAATTGTGTGCCAATATACAATGTCGCTGCCCATTTCACTTGCAAAACCTATTGTGGTCAAGTTCCTTTATACGTTCAGACTATTTTAAAATGGAGAAGCTGCTCTTTTTCACAGCATCCCAGCAGTGATGCATACACATCAGCGTAAATAGCAGCGAAAGATAATAGGCTTGATTTTACAGATCATTTCAGCTTCCATATTCCTTTTGCTTTTATTCCGAAGCTGGATTGAATGCCTCTCTGTGAGGATGTGAGCCGGCCTTGTCGTTTGAAAGGACTGCTGGTGCGCTCTTGGTTTAACTTGCATGCGAATGCATTTGTATAAAGTACACTCGCATGCACATGCTTAATAGCCATTTCAAAGATTTAATGTCGAGCAGTAAATCTTGCACGCACGTCTTTCAAAATGTCTCCTTGTGTCCTTTACAAAAGCCCTGAGATTGTCTGCCAACCAGACAGGTCAGTCCAGGCTTATTACAACGGAAAGGATTTTTAAAGGAGCTTTAGGCATTTGTTGGATGCAACAAAACAATTTGGCAATTCCAATCTTTTCGAATAAACTAGGGCGTGTGTAGAAACCGTTTTGATTAAAGGCTAAACGGGAAAAGTCCTGTTGAAAAGATAAGCTTACATATCCACTTCATATCAGTCTCTTGGCAAGCGAGATGCCACTAAAAAGCAACAGGAATGGAATCTAAATGTTCTCGGCCAGCATTCCTCTGACCTTGCCTCAAAAGATCTCTTATACTCCCATAAAGCAGACTAAAGCAGTGCACTTCTCAAAAGGACAAGGACGCCTTTATTCCTGGCTCCTTATTTCTGATCTATTTACCAAAGAGTAGGACAAACGACCTTGCATTAGCTATTTTGCAGAGTTATACAAATGTGAAGGTTCTGCTTTTGTTCAAACGCCCTGACGTGACTGCGGGTTGAAAGCCGCGTCAAAAGTGTGAGACCACAGAGAAACAAATCAATTAGAGGACAGAAATCGAATAGGCGTTTAAAATGTTAAAGTCCCCCTGTGGTGAAAATCAAGCTTTTCATGTTGTTTATGTGTCTATGTAGCCTGGCAAACCAGACCTATCAAGATGTTAGGTCTGGGAACTCACAATTGGCATACCTCAATCCGGGGGCGGGATAAAAGGTTGTCTTTCAATATCCCTCTGCACGCCATAGGATAGCGCTAACCAACCAGAGCGATGATGGCTGTGGCTGAGTGAGTCCCATGCGTTTTCCCTATGGTTTTCTCTCCAGCGGAGCAAGTTGATATATTAAACTTTTGCCTTATCCGGTCGTCAAAACTCTGAACACATCTTCCTTTTTAAGAATGACTTAAGTTACGTTCTTAACTCCAAGTCATCCGAGTCGCGGCCAGAAAGACCGCTGTTCGCCAGCTGCGTCTTGTTTGTTTTTAAGTAGCAGGGAAATCACCAATGGAAATCACGGCGCAGAACCGTCACAACTCTGCCGTCATTGTGTTAAGCCCGCTCACCAACTCTACACGATGTGATTGGCCAGACCAGAGTTTGGATTTTCCACTTCAAAAGTCAACGGAGAGTTGCTAGACCACACTTTGCAGCAAAATAAATTTTGCTGCCGATAGGGTGCGTCTAGATTTCTAGGCAAGTGTCTATGTGGTGTTTGTAATACGCTTTAAAGAGCAACATGCAGGTTGAATTTATTTCTGAATTAATACTTTAAATTGTCTGCAGAGGTCTTTTAAAAACACATATGTAAAAATTATTAATGAAATCTCATTTGATGTAGAGATTTTGATGAAAATGCGTTAGGCTCTGGAATACGCCTTTCCCGCAAGCAACGCGTCATATGACGTAGCCCGAGGAAAACAAATGAGCTTGCGGTCTGCTTTCTCATTGTTGGGTTTTGATGTAGTTAGAGCAGTAGTGAGAGACAGAAAGATTTAGATTGAGTTTTAGAGAAGCCATAATGGTAAATTATTGTGTTTGTTGCACGAATTTTAGCCTGTCAGGACGTCATATCCATCATTTTCCTTCTAGGAAAAACAAGACCCTTTTGGTCTTGGGTGTGTTTTGTGCAGGGAGAGCAGACTTCACTGCCGCGTCTGTTACCACGCACACTCGGTCGTTTGTGGCGCACATTTCACTCGCTTTAAATGGTATCACTAACTGCATTTGAAAAGCATTATTTGTTTGTTGTTATGGCATGGTCATTAGTAAATGTAGATAGTGCTAACGGATGGACTGCATAATCACTATCTTAATTTAAGACATGATTTGTAATGGATAACATGATTGACTACAGGGGGACTTTAATAATTGTTCACTAATTCACAAATTAGTGCTCAACAGGAGATGCAGAGGAAAGACATGTACTGTATAAATATATATATTTTTTTAAATCTAATTGAATCATGTTGCGCTATTTGAGTCATGGTTCAAATTCTTTTTTTTTCTTTTTTTTTTTTGATCAGCAAAAAACTTTAAAGGGGACATCATGCTAAATCCACTTTTTTAGCTCTTAAATGCATCTTGTTGTATACATATTTGGAGTATTTATAAGTACAGGAAAGTTGAAATTGTTCTCTTCAGGTGCTTTGTTTATATCTTTATATTCTATTTTGGTCGTATTTTTCAACCTGTTCAGATTTTTCTGTTCTCTGTGACGTTTTTTGAACAATTACGTCAGTATTTGCAGCGGAACTGACAAATAAGGACATCGACTACTGGTCCAACACTTCGAGCAATCCGCCATTATTATTTCTCGCTTCGATTTTGTAGTCCAAGCTCAATGATGTAGAAGTTACGAGAGGGCAAGTGTTGAATGTAGTGACCTGAAGCACTTCAAGGATTCCCACTTCAACAACCTCCACCAGTATAAAGAAGGGTTTGCCGATCGACTTTGTCTGAATGAGGGGTAAATTCCTTCTGTCTTTGGAAACGACGAACAGAGCATTTCCATAAGCTGTAAATATCGTTAATAAAAATAAAGTAGTTTACTTTCTTAAAACACATGGTGGTCATGGTTTAGCAGTACCTTTGTCTTTCTTTGTTTTCGCTTTGAAGTAACGTTACACGTCTGCAGTATTGTTCTTGAGTTTCATCAATGGTCATTTAGCTGCTGTGTTTTCTGATGCTTTTCTAAACGTCTCATATTATCAATACAGATTTTTAGTGGTAAGATTAGACCGTAGTCATTTATATTGTTAGTGTGCTTGTTTTACTAATAGAAATAGTCGACTTTCACTTATAACACAATACAGTTACATACCACTCCAATACATTCATATGAAGACGTTGTTCTGCAGGTTCGTTCGTCTTTTTCCACCGCTTGCTCTGGCTCGAATATGTAAGGCTTGATGGACGTCTTCCGCTGTTGACATTTTGTTAACGTATGGATAAAAATGTTCTTTGAAGCTATAGTATATAATCGTATATATCTAATCAAACTACAAAAATGTCCGAACGGGTGGATTTGAACGACTGTGAACTCAGTGACCTGGAGAGCGGGCGGGGTATGACACATCTCCTTTTTATTTAAGAGACCGCTCCAAAACAAGTTGCTCACAGAAGCACATCAGAAAAGGGGTAGAAAAGGGGCCTGTGGAGCTATAATAATGAGGAATTTAGACGCAAGCATTGCAGTTATGCCTTATATAGACCACAAATGTATGATTTATATGTAAAAATGAATGATTTAAAAGCATGTGTACCCCTTAAGACCGAATGCATGGATCGAATTTCTTTCCACACATCTGATTTCTTTCTGAATAGTTTTTGTTGACTTAAAGGGACGGTTCACTCAAAAATGGAAATGGTGTCATCATTTACTCACCTTCGTGTTTGTTCCAAACCTATATGAGTTTGAGTATATTTTGAAGAATTGAGTAACCAGAAAGTTGAAGGTAGCCAGTGACTATCAGTGACTCTGGGTCCAACAACTGTTTGGTTCCCAACAGTCTTTAAAACATATTATTTTGTGTTCAGAAGACGAAAGAAACTCATACAGGTTTGGAACAACTTGAGGGTGAGGAACTTTTTCTTTAAGACTGTGTTTACAAAAATATTTGCAGTGATGGTATTTTGAGACCAAAAGAGGAATCAATTTGTAGGGCCTGGTCCATCAACTACAATTCGTTTAACCACTACCACACACACACACACAGTGAATTTGGTCTGCAATATGATTGGATGAGCCATGTTTAAAGGTGTTGCAAACAGGCTTTTAGAAACTAAACTCTGAAGTTATAGAAACTTTATCTAAAATGTTTAGACATAATGTAGAAAGGATATGTCTAAAATTATAGACATATCATTTCTACATTAATGCACCAGGTTGCTACAGTAGCAACTATATAGTTGCTATAAATGCAAAATGTATTTATTATAACTGTCAGTTAAACGCGTTATTAACGGCGTTAACGCAAACCCATTTTAACGGCGTTAATTTTTTTATCGCGCGATTAACGGTCTTTTTGTCCTAGCAAACTTTGTAGTTTTTCACATACTTTTGCAACAGGACGCGGCATGCGTCCTGATCCATTTCAGCGTCTCGCGCTCGTCATCCACTCAAAGCCGGCTCGCAAGCCAAAACGAGTGTGTTGCGGCGTGCCTGATGTTTTGTTTCCGGTCTAGCTAGATCCGCTTGCGCTTTGGTCGAGAAGCAACGAAACGTCCTCGCGCGGCGCAAGCAATTGAAATGAATGGGTTTCAGAGCGCAGCGCGAGGACGTTTTGTGCCGCACACACTCGTTTCAGCTTGCGAGCCGGCCAAATAGTAACGTTATGTTTTGAGTGGATGACGAGCGCGAGACGCCGAAATGGATGCCAATGAGATTCTGAATGTAAATTTACTTTCAAAAAGTTGCCAAATTGTCCCATTGACAAGACCAAAGCGATCTGTATGTTTTGTCATTAATGAACTGAGCTATCATCATCGCAGCACGTCCAGCCTGAAACACCACTTGATGATGGCCAAGCAAACACACACACACAAACACAGATGATGCAAATTCTCCACCCCCTCGTCAATATCAGGACCTCGTCAGTATTTCTTTCACCCTTTTATTGATGGACAGTGTTGCATTGTGTGAGAGATTATTTAGGCTATATATGTTAGAGTGAAATTGAACACTATTCCAATGTTATTTTCAATAATAATAATTAAAAAAAAAACATTTGCACTAAACAAGCCAATCCACTTTTCCATGTTGATAAGAGCATTAAAATGAGAAAAAATGTAACAAAAAGAAATCAAAAGACATTAAGAATAGATAAAATGTGCGATTAATCGCGAGTTAACTATGACATTAATGCCATTAATCGCGATTAAATATTTTAATCGTTTGACAGCACTAGTATTTATAAATCCTAATTTAATTTACTTTGGATTCTTCTCTCAGATAGCTGTTTTTTATGAATGAGTGCAACAGAACAAGTGGTTATGGGGGTTATACACACTTGAATGATACACCTCCTCACTATGGTAAAATCACCGTAATGCTTCAAGTTTTTAATCTAAGGTAGTTGAATAGATATGGAGTATTTAACATTCATATTTTTACAAAGAATATTCATCAAATTTTGAAACTGTATGCCGTGGACAAAGAATATTGATTGCGTGCATCATTTAGTTCAATTAGTTCACTCATTATACCACATAAAACTCAAAGAGCAGCGCTAGAGTAGACCTTAAATCAGTGTGACAGCATATTACACACCACGGCAGTGAGAGCCTGTTATTGGTTGTTTCATGCGTAGAAGAGACGGCTCTAAAAATGCATCATGCACCATCTATCAGAGAGAGAGAGAGGAACAAATAAACTAATAAAACTAGAGCTACTCTATAGAGAAGAAGAGAGATGGAGACAGTTCCATAATGACAGCATTGTGTGTGTACATGCGTATTGTGATGATAGCCCAACAGAGGTTGAGCTTGTGTTTTATATATTTATATATTTGATGTTAAGGACAGCGCAGACATTGTGCTCTGGAGTTCTTTGGATAAATGAACAGAGATAAGGCCTCGCTAGGCTCTTCCCAGAGGCTATCATTGATTCCTCAGGGCAGCCTTTTAAGAAGCTTAGTAAAAGCTGCTAGCAGGAAAAGCATGTAGAATAGCACAAATGGGCCACATCTGAACGCCTCCATCAACCTATATGTGGGTCACGACCATTAGGGATTTAATAGCACTTCTTTTCTTCATCCTTTTGTTAATTTCATATGGCCGTAATGGGTAGCACACTGTAAGAGAAACCCTGTTCAATTTACTGTTGAAAACATGTCTGCTGTGGACTAGAAACTCGTGCATTAGAATGTTTCGGGCTCTCTGTAATGGCAGTTTGGTGAATTGTATATTTCACAGCTCATAATGCGCTCAATTAACTAATAGAAAGTTAATATGCCGTCGTACTTGAACTAGTAAAAGAAACATTTCAGAATATTCCTTTCCCCACAAACCATGGCTAATGCACATTATTATTATATTACCCACACACAAACACAAAACATATACAGTAATGCAATAATAAATATAAAGTAAAAAAATAAAGTTACATAAAATACATAAATGTTTTAAGAATAGTACAATTCAAAATTGCATCACACAGAGACTTGTGGTAACGCAATTTTAGTTACATTTTTCAAACAAAATATGAAATTATAAAAAATAATGTTTTTCAGTTTACTTATATGATCTGCCAATGGGGTAAGACAAAGAATCTTGTTTAGACGTCTTGTCTTACCCCATTGAAAAATGTAAATATTGGACGTTCAGCTGTACAGTATATATGATCAAAATACAGTAATTAGGAGATAAAACAGATGTAAAGTGTTGACAGTTACGTCAGGGACATTTAGTGTCTTTTTGAGCAGGCTTTAGCTATTTACCATTGACAATAGTTTGTAACACTGAACCGTGGTGGAAGCAGAAACTTCATTTCCCATAATGCTCTAATTCAAACTCTGCCGAACAGCATGAAGCAACTTGCAAGATGGAAACCGTTCTTAAGGGGATAGTTCACTTTGAAATTAATTTTTGATATGTTTTATCTTACCTCAAGGGCATCCGAAGATGTAGGTGTCTTTGTTTCTGCAGTAGTTTCAATTTTGAGATTTTTTGGTCAAAGCGTTCTTGTCTGTCAGTCATATAATGGAGGTCTATGGTCACCACCTCAAAGAGCATGCACAGAGAAGTCCAAATTAAACATGATTTAATGACTCGTAAATGTAAGTACACATTGATGGCCTAAAGACACTGAAATCGAAACAGTTTGTGTGAGAAAACAAACAGTATTTATATCGTTTTACCTCTTGTAACCACAGCCACGTCCAAGTGATCTCTTGCGTGTGTACGTCACTCATGGTTTATACAGAGATTTCGGAAGTGTTACCTTTCACTGTGAAGATCTAAACATATTTAGATATACAGGAAATCGCGATGGAAGACGCAACCACGCGAGAGATCACTTCCGCCGCTTTCGACGCTTTCTGGCGCTTGGTTAAAAGAGGTAAAAACAATATAAATACTGTTCGTTTTCTCACACAAACTGCTTGTTTCGTGTCTTAGGCCATCAGTGTGTACTTACATTTACGAGTCATTAAATCATGTTTAATTTGGACTTCTCTGTGCATGCTGTTTGAGGTGGTGACCATAGACCTTCATTATATGACTGACAGACAAGAACAGTTTGACCTAAAAATATCAAAATTGAAACTATTGCGGAAACAAAGACAACTACATCTTGGATGTCCTTGAGGTAAGCTAAAACACCAAAAAAATCATTTCAAAGTGAACTATCCCTTTAACACAACACAAAAGAATTAAAATCATGAATTAGAAGAGAACTCGATTCTTCAATTTTTGAATTTTGCCAAAAATTGAAGGATGAATAATGTAAGTGCGGCCTGAAGACTTGACAGAAATGTGCGTAATGGCTTTTACCCATAGAGTTTTAAAGGCTCAAGTGTGTCATATCCTGTCGCTGGAGTCAGACTGTTATTGTTCAGGTCATCTTTTCGGTTCACAGTTTTAAACCAAGGTCAAGTTGTACCTACAACCCATTATTGAATAATTAACATACACAAGCCACCAAACCTTGTCAAATAACGGCTGAAAGTAGAAGGTCAGGCCGTGCCAAAACACAATTGGAAAACAGGGTGATAAATGAGAGCGTTCTGTTCCCGCGTATGTTAGCGGCGTGAGATGTTTGAGATCTGGGCCGCGGATTATTGAAGTCTCTGGTCAGCCAGAGCGTTTGCTCCAGGGTTAGAGAGTGCAGAGAGATTCCAGCAGGGTTACTCAACACATCAAGCCCACACTCCATCACATACAGAGACTGTTGACTGAACACTAACTCAGCTGTGATAGAAGTGGGAGGGTGAGACCTTTGAAGTAAATACGTGCAAAAATAACCCATCATCTGCATTCAGGGGGTTTATGTGACGTACTTGTTGCATTAAGAGGATTGGTGTTTGACAAATGATCTGACCCCTTAATGCTATGGATTTGATGTCAAATAAGTGCTGACGTGGGTGGGTTTTCACTATTACTATTTGTCACACAAACTGAGTAAAACAGTACAAGACTACAAAAATGCTACGGTAAAACTATAGGGTGACAAAACTAATAAATGAGACATTTTGTGTAATTTTACAGTTTTTGGAAGTGAAAAACAACAAGTTATCTTATAATTTATAGTGAAAATCCTTAAATTGACATTCCCAGAAATTCCTTTGTGACAGATCACATTTGAAATAATTGTTTCTTTTTAGTTTTTTGTTACATCGTATGTGTCACAGTCATGAATCATGTGACTCCCTAATCCCACGTGCACTGTAAAAAATATCCGTGACATTAACAGTAAAATACTGTAAAAATGCTACAGTGCAAAACTGTTAATTGGTAAACAGAAAGTTTCCGTACTATACACGGTAAATAACTGTGATATAATTTTACTGTAAAATACCGTTAAATTTACAGTTTTTAAAAGTGAAAAAGAGCAAATTGTTGTATAATTTACAGTGAAAAAACGTAAATTGACATTCCCACAATTCCCTGTGTGACACTTTATATTTTATGTATTTTTGTTGAAATAACTATGGTTCCTCATAGTTTTATTGTTTTTTTTTAATCAGTTATGTACATTAGGGTTTTATGTTACATTTAATGTTGTTAAATTAATGTTTATTGCATTTTTTTTATTTTATGTGTGTTACCATGATGGTGCTTAATGTTTGTGTGAATGAGGTTGTGCAGCTTCTTTAAATAAGTATTGCTGTGATTGCTCGTTTAACTCTCATTACTGTTGTGATGATTGTTGGTTATCAGTGAATTACAATGGTCTAAAACAGATATCAATACGTCAATAAGTTGGTAAATCCACATTTTATTAGAAAATAAAATACGGTTTATTATTGTAAATTTTAAGTTAAATCTGTAAAACCATTAACATTCCTACCGTATTTTTTAGGGATGCACCGATATGACAATTTTCACCAATTACCGATAACCGATAATCTTATAGTTAAAAGCCGATAACATATATTTCGGCCGATAAATCTAAATCCACATTTTTAGACAATTTTTGAGAGCCTGATTATAAAAAAGTCTCCTCATTAAAAGCCAAGATACAAACACAATTATGATGTTCTTATTTTAATGTTGTGTAGCCGATATGACAGACTTGCGCTGCACATTTTAACTGGATTTTCCTTTTTTAAACTGATTTCAATCGCATTTCAAGCAATTTAAAAGCATCATGTTGAACAGTGCACATCTAAAGTGCCTCAGCTCAAGGAAATAATATATATTTATCGGCTTTTAGATATCGGCTAAATGTTCTTGTTGGGCCGATAACGATAACATTAAAAATTATTATATATCAGCCGATACCGATAATGTGGCCGATATATCGTGCGTCCCTAGTATTCTTTAAAGGTCAAAGTTCTGGCAACCACAGCTGCCAGTTTTTTACCGTAAAATTTACAGTTTATTTTTTACAGTGTGTGATCTTCCTTTGTTTCGTGTGTTTTGTTCTGATTGGTTCATTGTTTGATTACTCACAGGTGTATCTTGTTTAGCATTAGTCTTTGTGTATTTGGCCTAAAGCTCTCATTACCATTGTCTTTTGTCCAGCTTGTATATAATCGGGAAATGGGAAAATTGAATTGGAATTGTGACGAATCTGGACTTCTGAAACGGTGGAGCATATTCTTCTAAAATGTGTTGTAAATGTAAGTGACAGATTTTCAGATATCTCACACATTAGATTAAAAATATATCTCTTCAGGTGCTATTAGGAAATGGGTTAATGCAATCAAAAGTTTATGAGGAATTGTTCAAGTATCTAAAAAAAGACAGGAACAATGGATGGGATATACAAGTCTTTTCTTTTTCTTTCATATTCCTAAATGGGGTTTATGCCCAGCTGCACTACTTCCTGAACTTCAGCCAGCTCTTGTTTCCTGTCTGCCATTATTGGGCTAACTTGATTCATTCAGGTGTGTCTGATTATTGTTGCCATGACTACTGAGGTCAGGCACACCTGAATTATTCAATTTGTCCAATAATGGCTGACAGGAAACAAGGAGCTGGCTGAAGTTCAGGAAGTAGTGCAGCTGGGCATAAACCCCATTCCCCTTATCATGGTCTTAGATAGTGAAATTATGTACTCCAGGCCAGTAGGTGGCGCAAATGCACATTTGCTTATTCAATCTGCTTATGGTGAGTCTTTGTTTGTTTTATGGACAAGTTGGGTAAGAAACGATCTGGGTAAGTTGATTTCTATCCATTTATGGTTGTTTAAATAAACTACGCATTGGTTTTCACGTTAACTCACCTTCAGTGGACTGTTCGATACAGCTTGGTGTTAAACGAATTGCGTTATTATTTCAGTGTTTGTGTTACGATGATGTTGTTTGTGTGTACCACTACCTTCTATGTCTTAGTATTTACCTCAGCTTGTTGGAAAGGAAATAGTAATGAGATTGGTTTTTACTGTAAATTTAAGTTAAATCCATAAGCCTAAAATGTTGCTACCATCGTTTTTACCAGCGCAGTCTCATCCCAATTCATCATATAACTGACGTTTTGGGACGTCTTTTGACCATTCGTCAATATATGCCTTTTCAGGGCCCCTCAAACGTCAGTAGATGACGTTATGGGATCCTAACCTCTACCCCAGACCTAAACCTAACCCTAAACCCAACCCGTCACCTAACTGACGTTAAAGGTAAAGCGTCAGTTGTATGACGACCCGGGATCGTCATCTACCGACGTTTAAGGGGGCCCTAAAAAGGCATATATTGACGAATGGTCAAAAGACGTCCCAAGACGCCAGTTATATGACGAATTGGGATGAGACTGTGTTATTTTTACAGTAAAGTTCTGATAACTATAGCTGCAAGTTGTTGTTTTTTTACATGCTATTTATGTGCTATCTGATAAGAAGACATGCACATAAACTATGATGGAAACACGTTTACCGAATAAATCACTCAACAAAACAGTTATTTGACTTCGCCTCAGCAGAGGCTGTGATTGGATACCAGTGAACCAATAGCATCACAGCATTTCAGATATTGGTTGGGTGATTCTGAAACCCATGAATCAAAGTCTGTCATCAGGATGATCTGGTTTAACTCACTGTATCGTCTCACACGATCGTGTTCCCGAACACGAGAACATGACAGTAACTCATTTATGATGGAGGGAAAAACTTCCACTTGGGCTGGAAACAGTGATTTATTCACAAATATCTGAAAACACTCAGATTAACATATACTGTATGTAACCACATTTTGTTTTGACTGGTTGTATTTTATACAGATATTGTAAAAATCTAGTGTTGTGAATCACTTCCTGACCTTTAGTATGACCTGTAGACTTCATCAAATCATCTAATCTCCATTCATATGACAGCATTAATAATTAAATGTTTAATGTTCTTTCTGGACTCGCAGAGATGAACACTCAGAACCTCAGCGGCAAGATACACTCGCTTCTCTTCCACATGCAGTATTTATCTATTTCAATCATTACACTGATTCTGATTTACTCCCACTATCACATTAATTACATATAGGGTCATTCCATCTCAAGGTGGTCCACAAATTGTAAAGCTGGTTGATTGGCCATTTTTAAAATGTAAATGTAAAATATATGTAGGCTACTGAAAATCAATGTCATAGCGGAATCCAGAAAGGTCTTCCACACAGTTAATTTTGCAAATTTTTTGAGCGATAACTTAAAACTGGTGCTTTTGCAATATCAATACATAGACGTTATCTCTCAAAAAAATCAAGAAAATGAAAATGGCCAATGAGCATTCACTGGACCACTTTAGATGGATTGGACTTCTGTGTGATTATTTATGTCATGATACTAAGAGTCACTTAAACATAAAATGAAGGAAAATTAATGTTTGTGAAAATCGTTTCCAAGCACAGCAGTTTACACAAGATTGGTTTTGTGAACCTTTCACACAGTGTTCATAAAGCATTCTTAAAGTCCCTGGGTGGTGAAAATCAAGCTTTTAAAGTATGCTTTACAAGTTACGTGTTACACTCAAGAAATTCTAAGGCATGAAGAAGGAAAAAAAACATTTAAATATGTCATTTTGTTGATCAAAGGTGAGTTTTAAAGGGTAAAACGATTGACTACAGAGGGACTGAGAGACGTTTTTGTGATTTACATAGGAATTATTTATGTTTTCCATAAAAAGGCCTAAGATAAGGAGCCTCTAAAGTTATTAAAAGTGGTTATACTTCTGGATAGTTTGTAGCTAGTGAGCCATTCCACCGAAAGGGTGACATTTCAGTCCCCAGTGAAAATTAACTCTAAGTACATTGTATTATTAAGCAAAATGTCATGCACATTAAGCTAACAACAAATTTAAAAAGCATAATTGAAAACATTAATAAAAACGACACAGAACACCAAAAAATAGCATTTTCTGCATGTCCCAACTCTATCTCTAAACGTTACCCATGAAATATTATGATTAAAATCCTTCAGAAATCTGCAATTTTTTCTTGCATTGTTGTGTGACTTTAAATCCAAACTGCTTTAAAATGAAAAAGAAAAAAACATTTGATCTAATATATTTAGATGCAATACACATTTTAGTGATGTCCCCGGGTTTTCACTCAGTCCTGTTATCCTAACACATCCCCCTTCTGAAAAACGTAGAATATTCCACAAGACACATTTTCAACAGGAAGTTGCATCATCTGGATCTTCAGAAGGCAATGGGGCGACTATACGTCACTGCTCGTTTTCATTTCTGCATATTTGATGAAAGTGTAATTAATGAGAAGGTCAGTCTCAACATCCAGTCCTGTTACCTAAACTTTTTCTTAGATTTAATTTTTTTTTTTTTTTAAATATTAACTTTTGGTAAGGCACTGAGAAATGGCTCAGTGTCCTTGCGCTATTAGCGTCAATGTTATGTGGCTTTATGCCAAATATTTGATAACTTAAAAAACTTTTACTTAAACTCAATCCTGTTACTTTAAGTCCTGTTACTATTTTTTTTCTTTTAAAAATAAAATTAAACCACTATTTGTATCAGTTTTGTTTGGCCCATAATTTATACAATTATTTAATAAATTAATTCTAAAAAAAAATTATAAGCTTGAGGCTTTGATCGTCTTTAAAATGAAAAAAATGTCTTTGTGTTTTTTTTTTTTTATCAAAATACACCTGGCTTTAATAGTGATTTTATTGGCACAAATATACATTTTTTGAACATATAACCAACAATTTCTTTCAAATAAACACTTTCTTGTGGGGAAAACAAAGGAATTAATTGACATGCTTCTAAACTTGCTTTTTAATGACACATGATTTTCGGTAACAGGATTGAGAAAACGGGTCCATATTCTGCTTAAATCTTGTAAGGAAATAAATAAATTTGCCTTAGATTGACCAATACACATTTTGAAAAATGAAATATATGTAGTATTAGATTCAATGTTGCATAAAGTTTATTTTTTAAGAGTTACAACAAGCAAATGTCACCCATTCGGTGGAATGGCTCATTGATGCGTCTTCTAGCAAAGTCTATTTTTAAGTAAGGCCAGGTCGGCAAGGCCTTTTTTAAAGACAGTCCTTGTCCTTTATGAAGCTTACAGCCCATCTGTGCACCACCTCGCTTATTAGAGTAGCCTATTCCCCTGTGACCGCACCACCATATCAGCATAAAGAGCACAGAATATTAATAAGACATCGATCTGTCACATGCTAAGGTGTGTAAACGAACGTGTGAAATGAGTTCTTGTTTTTTTCTGATTAGCTGGATTGATCTTTAGAGAGACCCAGAATACACCCTAATTTGGCACAAACTCAAGTTTGAGTTTGTGCCCCAAATTTCCCTAGGAATATGTTTTAATATGAAATCAAAAACCGAGAGAACACATGCCAAAAATGTATAATCAATTATGAACCGACCTCCCCTGGAAAGCCAAGATGCTAATCATGTTGTTTGTATTGTGTTTGCGGTTGAATGTCACTTTTTCTTTCATAAAGTTAGTTGTACGAGATTTGGAACTGTAAATCGTTATAGATGTCTGGGGTGAACGATTGGTTTAAGTGTTCTTGTGCGTATTATAGAACTGCCTAATGAGCCGTCGCTTCTTTAATTAGGTTATTTGTGCTGCTGCATATTGAATCTTTAATATCGCCACATATAGAGACTCACTTACCTCGGAATTGAGGTCATTTCAAAAATAGACGGCTGGCTTTGGTCCCTGAAGAAGTGTACAGTGATGAATTTGTCGTTGTGGGTCAGTGTCACAGTGGCCTGGGTGAAGGAGACAAGGAAATAAAGTCATTACGAGAAATTCCCAAGCCTCAGTCTGCTTGGCAGAGACAGTGCTGTGTGTCTGGGGAAACGCTAGCTTGTGTTTGAATTGTCATCCGAAGAGCAGACGGACCAGCTGCATTGTATCCTGCAATCTCTGTGTAATCAAGCTAAATTGATCAGTCTATCAGCACTTGCCTTGAAACATGTAATTTGCAAAAACTGAATCAGGTACGGTGTTGTAGTCGAACGCCGCTGACAACCGCGCTACTGATCTGAAAAAATATGTCATTGGCAGCGTGTGAGTAATATGTGTGCATCATCTTGCATAGGGCGTCTCTAGTGTAGGTAAACATGGGAAATGTGATGTAATCCGATTGCTGGATCTTCTCGTTTTGTAACCTAAAGTGTGGTGAATAAAATGCATGATATGAAGTGTAGCATAAGAATACTTGTTTTTAATTTATGTATGAGCCACATATGAAGCCAAGTTTGCAGATATCCTCAGATATAAGTTGCTACAGACCATTCAACAGTATATCACGACCAATTCGTAATCGAATTCAACGCTATCTCCCGTCCAATTCGTACGAATTCGATGCTATCTCACAACCAATTCGTATCGAATTCGACGCTTTCTCACAACCAAATTCGTATCGAATTCGAATTTGTATGAGTGATTAAAAAGTGGCTAATTCATACTAATTCATACGACCTCACTCGTATCGAATTCGTAATCGATTTTGTCTTAACCCACGTGATGGGTAGGTTTAGGGGCGGATATATATTGTCAGATATAAGTTGCTACAGACCATTCAACAGTATCTCACGGCCAATTCGTATCGAATTCGACGCTATTTACGACCAATTCGTATCGAATTCGACACTATCTTACGACCAATTCGTACGAATTCGAATTTGTAAGAGTGATTAAAAAGTGGCTAATTCGTACTAATTCATACGGCCTCACTTGTACGAATTTGTGTGATTTGTCTTAACTCACGTGATGGGTAGGTTTAGGGGCGGATGTATATCGTCAGATATAAGTTGCTACAGACCATTCAACGCTATCTCACAACCAATTCGTACGAATTTAACGCTATCTCACGACCAATTCGTACGAATTCGACGCTGATCTCACAACCAATTCGTACGAATTCGACGCTATCTCACGACCAATGCGTATGAATTTGAATTTGTAAGAGTGATTAAAAAGTGGCTAATTCGTACTAATTCATATGACCTCACTCGTACGAATTCGTATCGATTTTGTCTTAACCCACGTGATGGGTAGGTTTAGGGGCGGATATATATCGTCATAAGTTGCTACAGACCATTCAACGCTATCTTACAACCAATTCGGTATCGACAATTTGTACGATCTGACACTATCTCACGAACCGAATTCGTATCGAATTCGAATTTGTATGAGTGATTAAAAAGTGGCTAATGCGTACTAATTCATACAACCTCACTTTTACAAATTCGATACGATTTTGTTTTAACCCACATGATGGGTAGGTTTAGGGGCGTATATATATATATATATATATATATATATATATATATATATATATATATATATATATATATTACTATTTTTATATATATATATATATATATATATATATATATATATATATATATATATATTTTTATTTTTTTTATATATATATATATATATATATATATATATATATATATCGTCAGATACAAGTTGCTACAGACCATTCAGTGACCAGCATTCGTACGAATTCAACGCTATCTCATGACCAATTTGTACGAACTGGTCGTGAACACACTATTTTCTGTTTCAAATGTTCACATAGCATTTGTAGGTTATAATAACAATAAAAATGTAAAAATAAAAAAATTAAATCCAGGTTTTGATTTTCAAAGATTTATTATAAAAACAGATTGCTTTTTGCAAAATGCAATAAATCTATTCATTTGTTTTGTTCAAAATGCAATTAATCAAAATACAATTTTATATACATTGAATTTGTTGTCTTGTGCACATTAATCCATTGCTTTAATATAAAATCTGTGCAAAACTGCTCAAAATAGAACTGTAAAGAATTTGCACGACACCTCTTGAATTAAACTACAGAAAATGACATTCATATTTCAGACATCTTTGTTGTATTGATTGTCTTGCGCATACTATAAATCCATTGTATTAATATAACAATATTCGGTAACAATTTACGGTAAGGGCACATGTCATGAATTAAGCATTCATTCATGCATTAATATCTCATGAATCATCAGGAACTAACAACGTTTTTTTTAACAGTTCAACGTTTTTCATTTATGACTTCATGGATGAACAACACCTTAATTAAAACATTAACTAAGATGAGCACATCATCATGAATGATGATTTATTAAGCATGATCTAATGTTAATACTGCATATCGCTGTTGTCAACCTTGGGACGTCACCGCTGAACTGTTTTGACGGCGATCAGCTGTAAAAGGGCTTGGTTTTTGTTGACTTTGAATTAAACAATTGAACGTTTTTCAAAAGATCCCCTGGGGTCAGTCAGTGTGTCAGCGTGACAGAAGTTTGATGCTGTCGTGTGAGAACAAGCAACAGCCGGCATTTCCTCCTCCCGAGTGCCTCATCTTCATAATATCCTCGTGTAAATGATTTGATTTCGATGCCTTTCCTGATGCCTTTTCATACCAGCATGCAGGATGAACTGCGGGTTCCCCAATGCTGTCAAAATTCTTCTTCTTTTTTTTTTTGATCGAAAAGTACAAAATAGATAAGAAAACCTAGGAAGCCGGGTGTATTTAAAGCACTGCCGTTACTGTTTACATGGTGTGAAATGGTGCGTTGTGATTGGTTGAGCGGATGTATCGCATTTTGCAGAAAAGGGAGACTGGCGTTTGTCGCGGTTTGGAAAGAAAGGGAGAAAACATTGCATAATAACACAGCGGATATCGCATTTTACGTCAAATTCAACATTGACTTTTTTAAGACCGACCAGATACAATACAGATTTTTACAGTAACTCAATTTTCTTTATAAAAATCCCATTTTGTTTATCGCATTTTGGAACCAAATCTTAAAATATTATTAATTACTGTATAATGAGTGTTTTTTAGCCTGCACTGATGAATCATGCACAGTAAAGGCCCGTTCACACCAAGAACAGTAACTATAAAGATAACTAATACAGTATTAGCGTCCACACCAGTTGGCGATGATCGTTCGGTTTATTCTTAGTCTTATTCTTATGCCTGACACACACTCTCCTCAAACATTGTGTTCATCCATGCTGTGCTGTGTCATGCCGAAGCACAACTCACGTAAAGTAGATAATTCCTGCGATTGCGAATAACTGCAATTGCAGATTTTGAACAGAGATGGCGATAAAGAGGAAAAACTACGATCTGCAGCTTTAATATCAACATTCGTTTAAAGGTTTAGGAAGTTGCACCATTGCTTGGGAGCTTGAATGCTTTAGCTGTTCATCATTTATCTGTCCAATGGGATTTATCGAAGTACATTGAAATCAACTGAGACACTTGTTTTCGAGACAATTCACCCAATCATATTTTACTCTCCTTTGTTTTGCTCCAACCTCGTTTTGACTTTCTTTCTTCAGTGAAACACAGAAGACAGAACGTTATTACTGGTAGGATGTGGCAGACTGACAGCCGCAGTCACCATTCACTTTTCATTGTGTGGAAAAATGATGCAGTGAAAATGAATGGTGACTGCGGCTGTCAGTCTGCCGAACATCTCCTGTTGTGTTCCATGGAAGAAAGCAAAGGGAGTGAATAATGACAGAAGCTGTATTTTTAGGTGCACTATCCCTTTAAGAACACAGCATTTTCACCCTATATTCCTCTCAATCAACAACACTCTAATCTCAGCATTACTGGACTTGTTTTGCTTGGCACAATCAGCAGATGCTCTTGATTTTCAGGAGAACTGACAGACACAAGGTTCATCTTGTGTTCCCTCATGCTTTTTACAAGGCACTCAGGATTTCTGTTTGTGGATTATTTCTTGACTGTTGAAACCAGAACAGATAGCAAGGCATGTCTGTCCCGTGTCTTTACCATGGCACTGTAGGGATGATTTGGGGGAAATGCAATTTACTTCTGCTTCCTGAATGATAAAAGCTGTGCTTGTATAAAGTATACATTAATAATTTGTTCTCTTGTTGAAGTAAGCCATAGTCTGTTAATATTACATACAATATAACGCTTCTCTTTTGTTGATTAGCACTTCTTATTTCAAGTATGGGAAGATGGTTGGTGAATGTTGCGTTCCCACATGCACGCTAAGGTGACTCAAACTGAGTTGAGAGATGGAGGTTATATTATGTGGAGCAGCATTTATTGTGAACTGAGCGGCTCTGAGATGCTGAAAACACCGGTGGGTAAGGAGCTGATCGTGTGTAAATGAACACACTGCTGCGCTTCACTCTAAAACATGCAACCAATATATTTAATTAAGCCAAATAGTGATTAGAGTTTTAATTCAATCTTGTAGCAAGCCACTGTTTGTTAAAGTCCCCCTGTAGTCAATCATTTTATCCCTTAAAACTCATCTTTGATCACCAAAATTACATATTTAAATGTGTTATCGTTGGAAAAAAATCTTCATGCTTTAAAATATCTTGAATGTAACTTCTACACCCTTGCCTCATTTAGTATACGCAGTTCTATGAATATGCAAATAAGCCCCACCTCCACTCACTCAGAGATCCACTGGTTGACGATCACACGTTGATCTGATTGGTTACTAAGGCCGTTTGTGATGTCAGAAACACCAGCGATTTCAAAGCGTGTTTTTGAGACTGTCTTTGGTTTACATACTCAGCAATGCTGTCGACTTTACACATGGTGTGTCTTAAAGCATATTAAATACACCACATAGACATAAACAACATTAAAAACTGGATTTTCATCACAGAGGAAACTTAAAATTACTTTAAGTAGGATTTTTACATCTGAATATGCTATAGTACGCAAAAAAGCAGTATGTCAAATAAGTAGGATGATCAAATAGCTCAATATTCATAGTACATTAGGTGATTAATACAGTGTGTATTGCTGCAATTCTGCATTTTTATGCTGCCTAATATTGGGAACAGTGCTCTTGTCAAGAGTGCACCTACAAGTGTTCTGCAATTTGGTGTTTGGTTAGAGCTAGTATGCACTGTTTTAGGTCGTACAACATTTCTTTTAAAGAAATACTCCACTTTTTTTGGAAATAGGCTCATTTCACTACTCCTCAGAGTTAAAACAGTTCGAGTTTTACCGTTTTTGAATTCATTCAGCCGATTATCTGATATTTAGAACAATATCAGTAACCAGACGGTTTCTGGTCTCATTGACTTCCATAGTAGGAAAAAAATATACTATGGAAGTCAATGAGACAAGAAACTGTCTGGTTACTGATATTCTTCTAAATATCAGAAAATTGGCTGAATACATTCGAAAACGGTAAAACCCAACTGTTTAACTCTTGGGGAGTGGTAAACTGAGCCTATTTCGAAAAGAAGTGGAGTATCCCGTTAAAACTCGCTTCCTGAAAATTTTGCTATGCACTTGGTTTATTGAGCAGCCCAGAAAATTTCATTACCAATCTGCTTTGAACACATCCCCATTTCCCTCTAATAGAATACTTGGATAATCTGCTCATAGACTTTAATGTTGTCAGACGTATCTGGCATCATCCTTACTTTGACCTTTGCATGACCCAGAATCTGAACCACATATGGTCTGACGAATGCTTTTCATTTAGTGGAGATGCTTTTACCTTGAATGGCAAGAGTCTGAATAGATGAAATCATGCAAATACTCGGATATATTTCCTGTAAAGGCAAGAATGGACGACACATTTGCATGATGGGTCAATTGCTCAGATCTGCAGGAATCTTTCTTATTTCAACACAAGGACATTGTGCCCTGCAGTGATAATTGTTCCTCGTCCATGAAATTTTCCAAAGCACATTTATTGTAAGCGTGCAATATGTGACTCAACCCATTTTACTAGGCCAGTCTGAGCTTTTGTTGCCTTCAGTTTATTGAAATAGGAAGTGGTGGAAAGGCACAGAATGTATGTTACCTACCACAAAAGATTTAGAAACGTGTGCAGTGGCTCTCAGGGGAAATGCACTCTTTGTCTGTTTGTGGCCCACTTTCTTCCCAACCGAGTCCAGTGCTTTCTAATGGGGGAAATGCAGTAATGCGTGTTGGCGACTGGTGGATGAATGTAGATGAAGCTTCCCAGAGTAGCCACAAACTAATCACCAGTCCATGGTTCATCGGTTGTTAGTGATCCATTGCCCTCAACATCTTTATAAGCTCCAGAATTAAACCCATAGCTGGGTCATTCTCTGTTAGGTTAGGTTGCAGGATAACCCTAACCAACACCTAACCCTATTGTCAGTCTTTGAGGAATATTAAATCACATTTAAAAATTTGACTTAAATTGCTACAGAGAGTTTTATGTCAGTTGTTCGAAGAGATCGTCTTTTGTCTGAAAGTGCCCCTATTTTGCTTTGTCAGATATTCCCTATCGTGTAGTAATATAGCTGTTTGTGTCTGTAAAATGTCTGCAAAGACCAAAGTTTAGATAAATGAGTTTGTGTAAGATAAATATTCACATTTTACACATTACAAAGTAAAAATCTAGCTTCCGGCCAAACTTATGACGTGGGAAGTAGCGTAGTAACCTGACTCCGCCAGATGGATTTGCTCCGCATATCCATCTGGAAACCTTCCGTTGAAGTAGTTTTGGTAAGGGGCGAAAATACTGGGTTAGCTGATTGGCCTATGTTGGTGATAGACGGGCCAAATCAACCAATCAGATCAACGAAGCACATGACGTACTGAACTTGCTGCTACAGGTAAACCTCGTTAGCTCAGCAAATAAGCAACATGTCGGCAAAGGATATTTGCCGTTTATGTAACTACAATTTGCGAATAAAAGGCACAATTTCAGCTGCCCGGTCCATATTTCACAAGAAGGATGCAAGAGAAAAAAGCATTAGCGAGCGGCTAAAAGAATTAGGACTACCGCTGTCTGAAAATGTTTCTCAGATCACGTTGCTTCCGCTTGATTGCGTCACACCTCAACCCGCCTCAAAGCCAACGCTGATTGGACGTTCGTTTGGTGAACTGCTCCCAAATTTTCTTTAACGGAAAGTATCCAGACTGATCTGCGAGTGAAACCTTGAAAGCTCGCGAGATCAGGATAGTCTTGCGAGGCTAGTAGCGTAGTGTCATAGCGTGAATATCAGCAGTACGTCGCATTACTTGCATAAGTTGCACTTTAGGCTTATAGGATTAGTTCACTTTAAAAAAAATAAAAATACTCACCCTCATGTCATCCAAGATGTCCATGTCTTTCTTTCTTCAGTCGAAAATAAATTAAGGTTTTTGATGAAAACAATCCGGATTTTCTCCATATAATGGACTTCATTGGGCACAAACGGTTCAAGGTCCAAATGAACAAATCTTTTTTAAGTCATTTCGTTCGTTGAATGAACAAAATGACTCTAAAAAGATTTGTTCATTTTGATGAACGAGATTTGAAACAGGAGAGTCAGGAACGTGCATCACAGAACAGAGCAAGGCGAGCATTTGTGCTTATAAACCTTAAACTTTGTTGTTATTTTTTAAATGATTGATCGTTTCGCTTGAAAGACCCTTGTTCATCGCCTGGAGTTGCTTTAAAAAAGCCTTTTGAAGCTGCACTGAAACTGTCTTTTGGATCTTGAATCTTGAACAGCAACATTACACACTATTTAAAATGAAAAAAGTGAAATCGCAGTCAACCCCCCCTTTAATCGGTCTGTAAATCCAGTCTCGACCTGTGTCTGGTTTACAAAACAATCCTCAGTGAAATGAAGCGAACATACGACGATGTTTTACCTCATCAGCAGGAACGTCATTAAAAATAAAGTTTATCCATGCAGTCCAATTGGAATCCACAGGAAGCTTATGCAGCGACTGTCTTCCACAACCAGGCACTGCACAATATCCTGTATTGCTCGGTAGCTCGATCCGGTTTGTTATCACGATGTAGGCATCTATGTTATTTAGCTATGTGTGTAATGCACAAATCGGTGGGCGGGGCTAAACCGGCTGTGTTGAAGTAGGTGTTGATCTTCTTCTGCGGGGGTGGTGTTTTATCATCGTTGACGTCATAGTTCCCCACTTTTCAAAACAAGTCGTTTGCTGAGACTGGTGTCAATAAAAGCTTTTATTGGACTAACAAGGACGTTATCAGTTCTGAGACTTACAGGATATTCTTATAATATGATGACCTCTTAGATGTCAAAAGCTCAAGGGAAATTTGATTTCTTAGTTCATCAGCCCTTTAATATAATCCAGTACTCGTTTGTTTCTTTCAAAATGTCAAGAGGTCAAAAACAAATATTTTCCCAGCTATCCATTTCTGGTCTTAAAGTATCGTGAAGCTTCTCTTCACAAGCTTATCGAATGAGGGATATATATCATAATGCTGCAATGGTTTCACCCTTAACTCAGCAAATATGAGAGAAAGCCGCCAACAATCAGTGACATATTTCCCAAATCCATCGCTGATACTAAACGGAAAGACAAACAGTGGTCCAATAAAACAGAGCCCATCGTTTTTATCTGGCAAGCTCACACAACCTTACTCTCAGATTTACAGTGTCTGATGCCCAGCAGCACCAAATCTTCAGAGCTGGGTTGCCACATCTATTGGTTATTTATAGTTAGTGGGAAGGGAGGCAAACACGCAGTGAGTTACATAAATGTATCAGCCCATCTGGGATATTTGTTTCCTCACCTATGAACAAATTACAGTGTGATGCTATGAAATATGGATTCAGGGCGACATGAAGCTTTCATCAACCATGAGCATTTTCTCAAGTCTGATTTAAATATGCATGCATGTTTGCATTGCTCTAATGCAGCTCCAGTGATGCAGAATTCAAACAGTAGGAAAAAGAGATCGTTTTTCAATTGAATTTACAGAATATTTGTTGCATCTCTTGTGGATTGTCAACAGGACAGATTATTTTAACGTGTTTGGGTGTTCAGAAAAGAAAAGAAAAACAATTAGTATCCTACAAATTAAGACCTTTTTTAAGACTTTTTAGAATATTTGTAACATGCCCAGACATGTCCGTCCATCAATATCTGGGATTCATCTTTTGCTTTCTGCAGTCACCATTCATTGTTTACATGCACAGCTTTTGTTTCAATCTAATTGAATTCATTGCGATTTGTGAATCTAAATATCCTGGGAAAACCCAGACATCTTCCGGCAAATTTAGGCCCCGTTTACACGATGGGAAAACGCAGATATTTCTCTGCGTTTTGCCCTCTCATGTACACGAAAAAGCAGTTTTTATCACTGAAAACGATTATTTCTAAAAACTCCGGGCAAAGTGGAGAAATAATATTTTTTGTCGTGTGAACTGGGAGAATGCGTTTTAGGTTCTCTCTTGTCGATCCTGAGATTCTGATTGGCTTGCATGGCTTTATCCTTAACCCCTACACTGCCGCCTTAGGTTTGGCATAGTTATGATGGCGCTCGACGGTATATTTATGTGGGTGTGTAAACGATGTTATTTTTGAAAACGGAGAGGTAACAATGTTATTTTTGAAAAATTCGTTTTGCTAAATACCCGGCTTTGTGTAAACGTGGCCTTAGATTTGCTCTTTAGCTAATTTAGAAGATAGTCTGGCAAAGAGCTCATTCAAGCCCACTTCCAATCCGTCAAAATCGCGGCACCAATCAGAAACGTTGGGGCAGGCTTTACACGATTTTCTGTTGTTTTTCTCAGTCTAGAAAGCTCCAACTTCAAAAATAATTTCACATTTCTTCGACATAAATGACCCATTTTAAATACACATTCATCTTTCAGGGGTGAAGTATCCTTTTAAATAGTCCATTGTTAATCGAGTCGCATGACTTCACTTGTTCCATTCCTGGATGAATCATCATTTTTGAACAAATATATTGAGTGAATGATTCAGTGACACTCAAAGACTTCACTTGTTTTATCTTTGTATTAAATATTACAAAGCATTAAATCAATACAGATAAACATGAAAAATACAAAACAAAAAGACAAAAAGATACACAGACACAAATAATTTGCCAGGCTAACAAAAATGAATATAGAGATACAGTTTTGATCGCTTCACTTGTTTCATTACTGGATGAATCAGCATTTTTTCAACAAATCTCTTTCAACGAATACATTAATAACACTCACCTTTTGGTCTAACAATGTAATTTATCCTTATTTGAAGAGTCAAGTTTCTTTCAAAGGGTGATTTACTCTATTCGGATTTACTCTATGTCGTCCTCAGTGTTTATCTGAACTATACACTTTTATTCCAGTGCTTCTGAGATCATTTGAATGACTGCAACAGGAATAATGAATATGTGTGTTTGAAAACACTGTTTGTGAAGCTGTTTAATTCCTATAACTGATTTTTTGAGATTATTTTAAATGTATGCTGTAGTTTGTGTTGTCATATTAAGCCTATAGTTTCCACTTCATCATATATCTCTGTGGTAATTAGGTTTTTATTTTAATAATGCTAATCGCCTCCTGCTCTTCCCTGCTCTCATCTCCATCACCTGCTTTCTCTCTTCTTCTCTCAGTCTCTTTATCTTGCCCTGTCTCAGTCTCTTACATTCGCTGAGTTTTGATTGACTGTCTTTATATGTTTGTCTGTGCCAGTGAAGAAAGTAAGCATAGGGTCTGCTGATATTTATGTTTTATGAATCGTTTTGTTAGACAAGTAAATTTATTGAAGGCTACCAGGAAAGCTAGGTTACTGAGTTTGTTAAATGCATTCACAATATGTATATTTCCTATTAATCTTATGGCTGGTTATGAAAACCAATTTGTTATTGTGTCTTTTCTCGCCACATTGACAGATACAAATCACATGAATCACCTGAGTTATATTTTCAAATCAAAATGGTGAAATTAGACAAAAGTGTATCACTTCAATCGCAAAACAGCTGTCATATATAGAGTGGTGCATATAGTATTTCTATACACCAAAACCCGGAAAGAGTTGCAGTTTAAGTCATTGTAAATGTTGTTCTTTTTTTAATGGGATTTTGGTCATAGGCCTGAAACAAGGTCTATCTATCCATCCATCCATCCATCCATCCATCCATCCATCCATCCATCCATCCATCCATCCTCAACCACCCTGAGTACACTGGCAACACCTTAGCAACCAGCCTGAGTACACTGGCAACCTCATTGCAACCCTAGCAACCACCCAGAATACCTTAGCAAGCGCATAGCAACACCTTAGCAACCACCATCCCAAATAATTTAGCAGCTGCATAGGAACGTATCTAACTATCTATCTTAGCTAGCTAGCTTTTTAAACTACTAAACTAAAACTATTACAAACTGAAAACCTTCATACTTAAAGCTGTTAAAATCACTACAGACTTTATCTTCAAACCATATCATGACCTTTTGTTGATCACAGAGCTGACTTTTTGCGATAATTCAAAAGCCTATGGAAAAATCCAATTGGATTTGTCGAGGGAATCAGGTTGATGTTAAAGGGATACTCTACTTTTGTTGGAAATAGGCTCATTTTACAACTCCCCCAGAGTTAAACAGTCAAGTTTTACCATTTTCAGCCGATTTTCTGATATTTAGAAGAATATCAGTAACCAGACAGTTTCTGTTCTCATTGACTTCCATAGTATATTTTTTTCCTATTGAAGTCAGTGAGACCAGAAACTGTCTGAGTTACTGATATTCTTCTAAATATCAGAAAATCGGCTGAATGATTAAAAACGGTAAAACCCAACTGTTTACCTCTGGGAGATGAGTAAAATGAGCGTATTTCCAAAAAAAGTGGAGTATCTCTTTAACTTCCAAGTTGGCCTACAAACATTCATCATTCCTGCACCATTAATTGTTTAGTTTAGAAACTTAAATCTCATCTCGCACTTCTATGAACTTAAGCCCTGCCTACTTTGATCTGATTGGTCATCTCAAACATTTTAACATTGGCGATAAATTATCTTTGTAATTGTTATTAATAAGTTTTATCTCCATCAGAGCCATGGCCTCTATTCTGGCTCGTGTCACTTCCTGATCGTTTCCACAATCATATTTAGAGCTGTCAAAAAAGCCAAATATATATTTCCATCTTTATCCAACTCGTATAAGCTCTCTGCTATGCTCATTTCTTCAAATATATGTTGAAGACTGTAAGCAAACTGGTTTCATCTCAGATAAATGTGATTATGTGAGCAAACTGCATTGAGGAAGATCACAGAGAGGCTTTGGTCTCAGACAGAGATAAACATCCTCACTTATGTGACACATTGTCTTTTACCCAACGAGAGTATATTTCCCCTCCGTTCTTGTTTGCTTGTGCTGAGCTGTAGCAATTAAAGGAACAGTTTGGATGTCATAATTCACTTACTCTCACAAAAAGGTACATATTTTTTGTGGTACACACCATGAAGTATCATTAAAGTAGTACATATCATTTTAGTTAAGTTTTCTTTTCTTTTTTTTGAGTGAACTGTTCCTTTAAACTACATGAACTACAGGAAGAAAAAAAAGATAAGAATATATGTATTCTCACAGATTAGCAATGTGCCCAAACCATGAAATCTCTTTCCCAAACGCTCATCTGAAATATGATGAGACCAATCCATTTGCGTGAAAAAATATCATCTGAATTTCCTCCTCTTGGTTACTTTTTAATTCATTTTCCACACGCTGACTGGAGCGTTTCAATAAAGCAGGAGTATACCTTCAGCAAAGCCATAATTAAAAAAGTCTGAAGACTCTTTAAATTACCATTTTACAAAATCATTTTGCTTCTTGGGAAGCGTTTGTAGTCTATAGTATTTATTTAAATTAGTATGCTAAATTCGTATTTTCAGTGATCGCTCACGCCGCTGATAAAGAAACAATTCCAAAGCAATTAAGCGGAGGGGCTTGAATGCTTTGGGGTCATGATAGCACGCAATATTGGGCGTCTTTAACTCCACCTGTTTTATTAGCAAAGAGGATTATTTTCCCAGCTAGCGTTCTTCTCCCCTTGCTCCAGTACCATGAGAATTTAATCATATATCAGTGCAGCGACTGTCCACTTTTTTATTAGCTGTGCTTCGTCTACCAAAAGCAGAGGAATCAGTTTTGACGCATCACCTGCAATGCTTTTTTTAACGTTTGATTCTTGGCAGTGTTTGCTAAGGTAAGATTCACTGTTACTGCTTATATTTAGGGTTAGTGATATGGACAAACCCTTAAAGGGATACTCCATCAAATGTACTCAAACTCATACAGGTTTGCAACCACTTGAGGGCGTTTCTTCTGCTGAACACAAAGCAACATATTTTGAAGAACGATTGGAACCATTGACTTCCTTAGTATTTTATTTATTTTTTCTATTATGGAAGTCAATGGTGCCAAACAACTGTTTGGTTCCAATCATTCTTCAAAATATCTTCCTTTGTGTTCAGCAGAAGGAAGGAAACTGGGTGGAGTATCCCTTTAAGAATAAAATGGACTATTAGTGTGTGCTATGGGCATGAATGATGCCGCAAATGTGTGCTATTACTTTTCTGTGTGGTTGGGTTTTCAAATCATAAAACAGGCCAAAAACATGGATGAAAATACTCAAAACATCCTAGCAACTCGATAAAAAAGCCCTGGCAACCACTGATAAACATCTAGGCATTGTGCTGGTAAGGAAATGTACACTCTGTGTTTTTGTTTTTAACCGATCTTTCTAATCAGATTTTTTGTCTTGCAAAAATATCTCAATATCCTAAAAGTTGGCATGAAACCGAAGTTCTTCATCTTTTCTGCTCTGTTGTGTCATATATCAAGTGAAATGGCCTCTGGAACTGGACAAAATGTTGGACGGATTGAGTTTGTTTGTGGGGAATTGATTGAATGGTTGTGCAGTTTAAAGGTATGCGTATGCGCTATGTTTGTTCAACATTAACGTTATTTAAATAACGAGTCACTACATCTGAAAGAAAGGTTTCTGATGGAACATTATGTACATTTTGTCTCATATCCGTAAATAGAGTGCAGTTGCTCTGGCTGCACGCTGGTAATAAAACAAGAATCAACATCAGCGTGGATTGAGGAGACGGAGAGAACTGAGGGGTTTGAACAAGGGGGTAATCCATCGACCGGAAGTTGAAGTCTCGCGGGAGCTGCCATCTTGTAGCAGAACTTCCCTTGCGTTAGCATTCCCATTGACTCCCATTGATTTTGGCGTCACTTTGACAGCGAATAACTTTACATCTGAGGCGTTTGAAGACCCCATTTGTCTGGACTGCAACAACTAATCGATTCTAACCGATTATGAAAATCGTTGTCAACGAATGTCATTATCGATTAGTTGGTCTGCTTACGTCAGGGTGATTGTTTACTGGTGATTGGTTGAAACAGGCCAATCATGATGCTCTCTGTCTTATATGTGCTTCATGAGGCGCACACATGCAAGGTCTCTCTTCCTGAGCGTGCTACACGGACGGTTTGGAGCACAGTCTCTTCTGTCTCGCATGCGTGCTCTTGATTCCGTGAGTTAACTAATTTGCAGGCATCAGGGAGCCGCTATCAATATGCGGGAGACTCCCGGGACTTCCAGGAGACTTGGGATGTCTGCATTTTGTCTCGAGCATCAGGTTGCGCTATCAGTTCGCTCGCAACATAAGTGATGGATTAAAATAGCGCCACCGCAGAAATAGGTGAAATTACAACGGTAATTATATACAAGTATATGCATGTATTATGTGAACACAAAGATTTATTTTGGATGCGATTAATGCGATTAATCGTTTCACAGCACTAGGACTAATGCATCATTTTTCCTGTCATTTAATCAAGCCTTGTATCTTAGCTTGATGCGTAAATTACCTCTATTCCGTTCTCTTTTTATAGCATTTGTCTTACATTATAATTGTTTTTCAAACGCGATCTACTGCGGCTCTACGTTCAAACGCTTGTTTACAAGAAGAAGAATATCTTGCATCGCGCTGATTCGCGCAGGCTCGACAATGTAGCAATGTAGCTTTTGCTCAGCGCTACACTGCTACTTGCTGCAAAAAGTAGTTAGCTACTGGAAAAGCTACACTGTTTAAAAAGCAACTGAGCTACTGCCAAGCTACTGAAAAATGTAGTTAAGTTAGTAGCTACGCTACTTGTAGTTAACTACTGCCCAACACTGGGCGTGAGTGATAATGAACGACACCTGTGAGACGCACCTCGCATCTCTCATGTTCCTCGGCCTCACGTTCCTCCTGCTCACCACAACTCTGATTTATGCCCTGTTCAGATTACACGTTTTTTTTGTCTGCTACAATAGTCACTGTGTCAGATTACGCGATTTTGAATATAAAATCTTGTCGTGTCGTGGACAAGACACAATGTCAGACTACACGTTGCTTCCTGACCTGTCATCGCATGCCGTTCTTTAACGGCGCGTGATGTCATCAGAAAGCGAAACTCAGCGCGTGACTTCCGGAAATGAACGTAAACAAACAATGGATGAAGCGGTGAGTGTTGTATTAGCTGTCCTGTGTTCAGAAAAAACCCGACAATGGACACGTTACTGGATTGCTCGGCATTGCCTTTTCAGCGTGAGAAATACACGGTGTGGCGTGTGAGCGTGTGGACTGGTTGAATTGCGTATGTCTCACGGCCATTGCGTGAGACTTGAGAACCCTGCTCGAAGAGGACAGTACGGGCTGTCAATCCTCCAAAGAGAACTTGAGGTAAACTATTGTTTTCTTATATATTTTTACTTTTAGTTTTAACGTTAGCACCATAGTCTCTCTTTCGTTTCGCCATTTTTGAAAGTTGTGTACAGAAAAGATGTGCTCCTATTGGTCAACCTCATACATGTGATGGAAGCGTCGTGAACGACCATTACAAAAATTAAACATGCTAGTCTTTTTGTCGTGATGTTGTGAAGCATCGGCAGACGCGACGTAGGTTGTCTCCCACTATGACACACTATACGAGATGATACGATCGAATCTTGCGTCCCGACGCCCGTTGTCGTTTACGAATCCCCACGACACCCTACGTCAAACGGATCGTGCCAAAATCGGGCTAAAAACGTGTAATCTGAACCAGGCATTAGGGTTTTATTTAGTTATAATAAACTAAAAATCTAACAGAATGTTTTATACGATTAATCGGGGAAAAAAATTGTACGTTAATGCGATTATAAAAATAATCGTTAGTTGCAGCCCTAGTCATAGTTGTTGTGCTGGAGTTTATTCTCCAGAAAGTGTTGTGTTATTAATGTGTAAAACTGCAGTAACGTCTTCAGCCTCAGCTTGAGATCTTTCTATTTAATTTCCTTCAAGACTAGCAGTGAATGTTTTATGAGCAGGAGGATAATGTCTCTTGCTCTTCAGTTGTGATAAAGAACCATATTCATCCGCAGAGTCACACAGAGCCGAAGCACAACCAAAACAATGTTCTTCCGCAAAATGCATGCAGTTTTTATCTTTAGCTGATATAGGGTCAGACATTACATAAATGCCTTTAAGAAGAATATACAAGAATTAGCAATATTGATTTCACAGTGACTATAAAACAAGTTAACTTAAAGGGCAACTCCACCCATTTGCATTAAGCTTTCCATTGTTAGAAACCCAGTTATACTATTGAATGGTCATGCAACACTTTATCATTTTCCCCTGAGACGAGAGAAATCTGCTATTTACCTTTTTCACTTCCTCCAACAATGACGCAAAAATCGTCATTTTACGTCATTGTTGGCGGAAGTGTAAGAGAGCGATTTCAGTAAAAAACTACAAGCCCGAGTCCCCACCCTTTCAAACCCGCCAATAGGGGGTTGGACCTATTGCGCTAACAGACCTATCACAGATCAGTGCCAATGCGTTTGATTTCACTGGCAGAAACGTTTTGAAAATGTGGACGAAACTACTGAATACGCTGACGGATGCGTTATGGAGGATTGGGATTAACATTACACATCTTTTTTGGACGCTAAGCTAGCAGGCTCTTGTTCTGTGGAGAAGCTGAGTAGTAGGGGTTACCGTCCTCTTTTTCCTGGACATGTCCGGCCGTCGATGTCCGGGATTCAGCTTTTAATTTCTGAAGTCGCCATTCATTGTTTACATGTAAGTTACAGCTTTTGTTTCAATCTAACTCAATTCCTTATGATTGGTGAATCTGACTGTTGTGTTTACATGAACGCCAAACAAGTGATCGAGTTGAATGCGTTTTAACATTGCTAAGAAAATTCCTGCTCCTCCGTGAGAGATACGAGACCGGTAACTTACGTCTTAGGTGCCGCTCATCGGTAATCACGCGCACCGGCCTGACGCCGTCATGCACACAGCCGGCACTCATCCCGGTCGAGCACAGTGAGACCTGGCTCGTCTAGCGCCGTCTGATACAGCCGGCACTAAATCCCGGTCGACACAGTAAACCTGGCTTGTCTCGCGCCGTTATACATACAGCTCGCACTCGTTCCGCTGCCACAGTGAACATGATGAATGGCGACTGTGAGAACGCAAAAGCCGAGTCGCGGACATTTCCGGGCGATCTCGAAACACATTTCGGACAGACTAGTCACGGAGAATCACTAGTAGACTGTTGTTTACATACTGCAGAGGTTCAGCGGTCAGCGCGTGGCCTCCTGAGGCAGCGAAGCAAATGAATTCTGGGAGTTGATGTTTTTCATTCACATAAGCCAAAAATACATTTTCTGTCTTTTCTCAGCCTAGAAAGCTCCAAATTAAAAAATAATTTCACATTTCTTCTACATAAATGACCCATTTTTAAATACACATTCATCTTTCCAAGAGGTGGAATTGCCCTTTAAATACTTATTTTGCTAATGGGGTGAGAAAAATAAACATTACTTTATATTCTCTGAAAACAAATCTTAATTTCTTTCTCAGGTATATTTATTGTGTTTTTAAGGATGTTATATTTGTTAAGCTGTTGTTTCAGTATTAATTTGTATTTTGTGTTGGGCACATTTTTATTGGGCACATTTTCTCCGAAATGCTCATTACCGTAATGCAAATTTGTTTTAATAATTTTCATTATTCTCAGTGGGGATTCTCACTTCTGTAACTTTGTTTTGAATGGATTGTGAAAGGAAGCTTGCGTTGTCTTGCGCTTTCAGTGATGTATTGCTGTCGTCTAACTCTAGATACCTCTTACACTGCAGTGATAACAGTGTGTATGATGTGCTTTGTGTGTAACGAGAGTATGATTGGATGGTGCAGTTAGTTGTTTGGTGAGCACTGGTCAGAGTAGTGTGTGTGTGTGTGTGTGTGTGTGTGTGATTGGTGTAGTTACCTGTAGAAGTGCACTGTGGATGGCTCCCTCTGTCATTACAGAGCTGTGTGTGAGTGATGAAGTAATGACCAGCAGAAGACAGTCCTGTGTGTGTGTGTTGTGCTGTAGTCTCAGGAGTCTGCAGTAAAGAAAGTGCGCTCTCCCGCCCATAGAAATGCTCTTAAAGTGCTTTCAGAGAAAAAACAGCAGCACAGTCATAACTTATATTAAGCTCAGTTATGTGGTGTACAGCCTGTAGGATATGTCCGCTGGCTGTCAATTTTGGCATCAAATTTCTCCAAAGATTTGCAACAGGCGAAAGCTAGGTTTATTTATTCATTTATGTTTTTGTTTTTGGAAGTATCAAACGAAAACGTCTAGATCACTTCACCCCAAAAGTTCAGATGTAAGACTCATAGCCATACATCTGGATATTAATGCATTATTTGTGTAAATCGTATTACTGTACGTGGTATTTCTAGTTGTATTTTTTTGCTGAATTATATAAAAGAATCTTGTAATTACATTTTTATCTGCATTATTATAAATTAAAGCTACAACAAATGCTTCTAGAAGGTAGCATTGTATTTATAACAATGATACATTTTGGAGAATAATTGTTATTTAAAAAAAACAAAAAAAAAACAAAGGCAAATATATGAATGGTCGTATTACTTTTTTTGGCAGCCAATAGCCAACTTAAAGTTTTGTTTATGAATATAATATAATAAATATAATTCAAGACCTTATCCATAACAAAAACAAAGAAAGAGACATATAGCAATGCATCAGTGCAGCATTACTAATACTTATAATGGTATAAACTGTGTGTTTGGGCTACAATCCTTAAAGTCCTCCTGTAGTCAATAATTGTATCCCTTAAACTCATCTTTGATCACCAAGATGACATATTTAAACGTTTTTTTTAGGGCTGTGCAAAAGTTCATTGCGATTCATCGCACCCAAAATAAAAGTCTGTGCTTGCATAATATATTTTTGTGTGCTATATATAATTATTTTGTACATATAAATACCTATGCATGCATGCATATATTTAAGAATTATTTGCGCTTAAATTCTGTGTGTGTGTGTGTGTGTGTGTGTGTGTGTGTATGTATGTATGTATGTATGTATTATATATATATATATATATATATATATATATATATATATATATATACACACATAATCTATATTATATAAATATAAGCATTTTATACATGAATAACGCATTTTATTAAATATTAGGCCGGAAAAGATTAATAATAATTAATCGCATCCAAAATAAAAGTTGGTGTTTACATAATATATGTGTGTGTAGTGTGTATAATTATATATATATACATATATATATATATATATATATATATATATATATATATATATATATATATATATATACATATATATATATATATATATATATATATACATATATATATATATATATATATATATATATATATATATATATATATATATATATATATATATATATATATAAATACACACACATGCATGGAAACATTTAAGAAATATTTGCATGTATATACTTTATATATATATTTATACAAAATTAATATTATACATAAATATAAATATTTGATATATTAATAACACATTTTTCTTAAATATATACATGCATATACTATGTGTATTTATATATATACAAAATAATTATACACACTACACACACATATATTATGTAAACACAAACTTTTATTTTGGATGCGATTAATCGCGATTAATCTTTTCCCAGCCCTATTAAAGATATACATGCATGTGTGTGTATTTATATATAAATAATAACTGTATACAGCACACACAAATATATTATGTAAACACAGACTTTTATTTTGGATGCGATTAATTGCAATTAATTTTTGCACAGCCCTAGTTTTTTTCCATGGAAAAGAATATCCCTAATAATCATGCCTTAAGATATCTTGAATGTAACTCGACACCCCTGCCTCATTTAGTATGCGCGGTTCTACGAATATGCAAATGAGCCCCGCCTCCACTCACTCACTCAGAGATCCACTGGTTGACGATCACACGTTGATCTGATTGGTTACAAAGTCGTTTGTGACGTCAGAAACAGCAGTGATTTCACACCGTGTTTTTGGTTCACAGCAGTTTTAAGGAGGAAATACTCAGCAATGCTGTGGACTTATGAATTTACACCTGGTTTAAAAGCTGTATTTTCACCACAGAGGGACTTCAAATCAAACACTAAGTAAGACCTCTGGACACATTTGGCTATAGCCAGCCTCTCACAATAGTCTTTCAACTGGAACAAGAGGAGAGACACATGTTCAACCTTTCCAGGAACACCAATGACCTTTGCTCTTCACTTAAACCCTAATATTTTGGCTTACTGAAATGGATTTCCCATGAGTCACATGGGTGAGTTTTGAGCTAGTCTATTATTTAGTTTACTGGGAATTGAAGATTCATTCGAGTACAGCTATTGTACAGCGTAAACTTTGGAAGTAAAATAAAAGCCTGTTGAATTGCACTGCTAACCGTGAATTTTAATGCAATCTCTGTTTGCTCCAGTATATGTTACTTAACATTTACTTAAAACCACCAATGAAATCCATTTCATTGTGAAATGTCATTGGCCACATCTATGGTCATCCGTCCCTTGTGAAGAAAAGCCTCATCATTCACAAAACAGTATTTTAATTATTTTTAATTATAGACATTTCTGAAGACTTGACAGTCACTGTCTATACTCAGTCCTGCTACACATGGAGATGAGTCGGTCAATGCGGTGGCTTTGCTGGGCAATCAGTGTCATGCGGTGGGTGGCTCCTGTTGCTAAGGATGGATTTCATCATGCTCCTCATTCTTCCCTCCACCAAATCTCCTACAGAGTCCACCCTGCTCCCCAACACTGACACACATTCCTAACCAGTTCGTCAAGTTGGTTCCCCTCCCTGGCTGACCAATAGTACACCACCGCATAGAACACAGCACTGGCCACAACCGATTGATAAAAAAGGTACAGCATCTCATTACAGACTTGGAAGGATTTTAGCTTCCTGAGAAAAAAGTCTGACCTTTCCTGTATGCTGCATGTACATGTACTGACCAGTCCAGTTTATGGACCAGGTGGACTCCCAGATATTTGAACGTCTGGACCACCTCAATGCACTCTCCCTCATTACCACAGGTAGATGATTTGACTTGCGTCTCCCAAAGTCCACTATCATCTCCTTGGTTTTGGATGTATTTAGGGTGAGACCATTGCACCTGCTCCACTCTGAGATGACCCATCTGAATTCCTCCTTGTCTCCTCCCCTCACACAAGCTGCCACCACAGTGTCATCAGAAGATTTTTGTATATGGCATGATAATGTTCTGTTTAAGAAGTCTGATGTATATAGGGTGAAGGGGAAAGGGGATAGCCAACGCATTCTCATTCCAAGGCGTCATATATGACGCTTTTGACAAAGCATAGACATCCAACGCACATGGCACCCTTTAGCGTCAATAGCTGCGTTTCCACCGCAGGAACTTTCCCAGGAACTAGGAACTTTGGGGTGGTACTGGAGTGTGTTTACACCGCAGGAACCAGGGTCTAAATGAAGTTCCGGGTAAACATTTCCCCAGAAAGTACCTGCTGGCAAGGTAGTACTTTTTCAGAGTTCAGGAACTTTCGGGGTGGGACTTGTGCGCTGAACATGCTGATTGGTTCTTACCACGCTATTCTTTCTGCCCGATGGCGCGTTCGTCCCATCCATCTCACGGTCAATGTCTGCTGATAAAAAAACGTCTACTTTTATGTCTAGCATTACGAGCTTTCTGAATACGCTTTGGGTGCTCTTCTCTTTTCTGCCGTTTTGTTAATTACCTCGTTAGTAAACCAAATCGCACACAAAAAAAGCAGCAAAGCTTGAATCTCCTCCATACAAAACTTAAAACAAACGCGCAGGCTAGGAAGAGCAGTTGCACGCAGTTTAACCATGAGTTTAACGTCACTCTAATCTTCCCGCCTCGGACCGGTACTTTAGTACGCGGTGTAAGCGCAGTAAGCAAGCGGTTTGGGGAAAAAAGGTTCCTGTGAAAAAAGTTCCTGGGACAAATAGTTCCTGGTAATTGCGGTGGAAACGCGGCTAATATAACACGCTTTGGGTATGGGTAGGTTTAGTTCTGGGGTAGGGTTAGGGTTAGACCACTAGGAGGCATCTTCTTGCCCATATATATCTGTGTCTCATATTGACGCTAAAGGGTGCCGTGTGCGTTGGATCGGAGAAAGAGAGGGCTCAATGAAGCAAGTATAGGACAGCATCCTCTACTCCCATGTTCGCTCGATAGGCAAACTGCATGGTGTCAGGTTCCTGCTGTAGTTGTGGGCCCAGGAGCCGGAGGAGGAGCCTTGCAAGGGTCTTCATAATCACAGACGTCAAGGCCACTGGTCTGTAATCCTTGACCCCGGAAGGTCTCCCCCCTTAGGCACTGGCACAATGCAGGATGTCTTCTACTGCTTCGGCCCCTGAGCTGTGTCTGAAATTGCTCCCCTATCCATTATATAGTGCACTATATCAGGTGTCGGACAATTTGTAGTAGTGTCCGAATTCCGAGTGTACACTCTAAAAATGCTGGGTTGTTTTAACCCAATTTCGGGTCAAATATGGACAAACTCAAACGTTGGGTTAAAAATGTAATGGAAAAAAATTAACCCCAGTTGTTGGGTTTGTCCATATTTGACCCAAAGTTGGGTTAAAACAACCCAGCATTTTTTAGAGTGTACGACATCATTCCCTACTTTAGTTCATTACTTTTACCCACAATCCTCTCTGAATTCGAGTGTACATTCAATGTACACTTGCTGAAGCACTATACTGGCACGGAGGTATATATAATTACAAAATAAAGTCATTATGATTGTTATTGTTGTTAATATTATTATTATTTTTAAGTAAGTAACGTAAGATAAAAGGAGTTTTATCAGATACGTGTGACGAAGCCTTTTCTGCGACAGCTCCAACTCTCTGACGCACGTAGACGTCAGCGTCCGAATTCACTCGCTTCATCTTGTTCACTCCTTGCAAACATACAGTAGGGCACTCAAATGCCGTACACTATATAGGGATTAGTGAATGAGTGAGCGGTTTCAGACACAGCTCTGGTTCTTCTGGAGACTCCAATTAAGAGGAACCACCAACTCCCGCAGCGCAGATCCTTACAGTGTTATTACATTGAGGAAATTAAGAGGATTTTTAGTTTGAAACATCAGAGTTTCAAAGGGAAATCTCATCTGCATATTCATAGGTGAATTCCACCCCAATTTCAGTTTTTAATGTTGTTTATGTGTCTATGTGGTGTTTTTAATATGCTTTAAGACACACCATGTGTAAATTCATAAGTGGACAGCATTGCTGAGTTAGCCTGGGAAAACCCTGACAACTTCGGCAAATTTAAATTTGCTCTGAAAGTTCATCTGTCAGAAGAGCTCATTCAAACCCATTTAGAGTCCGCAAAAATCGCGGCACCAATCAGAAGCGTTTGGGCGGGCTTTACACAATGACAACAGCGCTAGGATTTTAAAGCAGATTTTGGAGCCTACGTTACAAATATGGACGCTGCCGTTCGAACATCACACGCTCGAATCAGCAATCTGTTTTTAAGCGATTTGAACGTTTCCTTTTTGTTAAAAACCGAGCAAAGAACAACACTCGGAGATGTTTCTCCATCGGCCGCCGCTCTGCATACGTCATCTCCTTAATCGCTCTGATTGGTGTTAGGTCTACCCGTGACGTCTGCTGGTGACGCCCCTCTGGAAATGATTTGTCTATGACGCTTTGCCAGACCATATCTCAGTTACATCTGAAAATGGTCTAGTTTTAACCAGTATTTCCTCCTTAAAACTGCAGTGAACCAAAGACAGTCTCAAAAACACGCTTTGAAATTGCTGGTGTTTCTGATGTCACAAACGACCTTGTAACCAATCAGATCAACGTGTGATCGTCAACCATTGGATCTCTGAGTGAGTGAGTGAGTGGAGGCAGGGCTCATTTGCATATTCATAGAACCGCATATACTAAATGAGGAAAGGTGTCGAAGTTACATTCAAGATATTTTAAGGCTTGGGGATTTTTTTTGAGTTTTAAGGGATACAGTTATTGACTACAGGGAAACTTTCAAATTAGAATGAAATAGAAGTTGCAAGTCTTCTTCTGAGTGAAACATCAAGAAGAAATCTAGGGCGGGGCTTGATTATGTCCATGGCGAATTGATTGATGGTTGGATGGTGGTGGTTTATTATTGGTGGATCTCATTTGAGTGACAGGTTGCCCCGCCCAGTTATTCTGATTCAAGATTACCAAGAACATGGATTTAAAACACAATTAGCCTAATAATTTGTAATTAACACTGTAGTTTCCTATTAAAAAGCAAGAATTTTACATTTTGATTTCATGGTGACTTTAATTAAAAGAACTTTAACACAATTAAAATGTGATCACTTTTTACGGTAATGATTACCCTGTACTATTTACATCTCTGCTGCATGTGTACATAAAAATGGAGCACGGGGAACTCGCTCCATCACTGCCCAGAGTACTCTGTGTGATTTATCTGTAGAGCACTGGATCAGTCAAAATGACCCAAATGCACATTCCCAGAATGCACTGTGTCTCAGTGGTGGCATTGGTGCTGTCTCCACTTGTGTTTCGATGGCTACTCCTGTCGAACGAAGGCATAATCAGGCCTGTTCCTCGACAGTCCAGCTCAGGGTGGAGTTTGAATGGAGACACGCAAATCCCCTGCTGGCGCACTTGTCTCCACATTAACCAGCTCAGCCCAGCCTATTTCCCGCCAGCCCTTTAGATTGACTCATATTCCAGCGGATATTTCGGATTAACCTTTTTGAGAGCTTTCAGGATGACCAAAAACCCAACAGCAAAATCAGTGGCCAAAAGCCGCGAGCAGCCAGTGTGTGTGATATCTCTGCGTGAGGTGTTTGTTCATCTGGAATGAATTCTATTGGTTCCGTTTAACAGCTTTACCAGCAGTTTTTACATTTTATGCTAGATTTTGCAATACACATTGTTTTATTCAGCTACTTTTCTTGCAGGTGTTAGAGATTGTTAGCATTCAAGCTCTATTTAATGGCAGGAAAAAGCATGACAGGGTTATTTCTTCCCTGCAAAATTGATTGTCAAAGCTTGTCAAGCAACAAGGTGCAAATAATGTTTGAATATAGATTCTGTTGTTTACAGCAAGACCTCTGATGAAGACTGCAGAACGCAATGAAACAAGCCAAATGAGATCAGACAGATGACGCTAATCTCTTTTCAAGCATTTTAACTTGATACTCATCTGCATTGATTAATAAAACAATATTATGATATAATTTACACATGTAAACTACCAGTCAAAGGTTTTTACACACCTACATATACTTTAGTGTTAGAATAATGCTCATCAACACAATGAAAATAACGTATGGGAATTATGTGGCGATCAAAAATGACAGGGAAATACAGTACAATTATCCTGATACCATAATGAAGGAATTTTTCTTTTATGTAAAACAACTGTAACGGTTATGTTCTGTAAAGTTGTCCTTTATTTTGAAATTCTGTTCCATTTCATTTAGTTCCAAGGTCTGTTTAGTTACCAAAATCACGTATTACTTCCGATTTAGTTTCCACAGGTACATTACTTTCACCCATGTCTCATTTAGTTTCCTTTTTTGTTCCCTGTAGTGCTTGGCAGTGTGACCAAACATCTCTACCACTGTGTATACGATTCTGGATGTTTCACAGTACATCACAGTTTTTTTTTCCTTTTATGAATAGATCTTTATTTATAGTGGCTTAGTTTACGAATCAGGAGTACATCAAATATAAAAACATTGTAGTACGCAAATTTACTAGAAAATCAAAACAATTTATCTTTTATAGTATAATCAAATGAAAATGTAATCATTCCTTTTTATTTTTTTTGGCAAGTTTAGCGTAAAAATAATTGATACAACTTGATATTCCTTAAAAATAATGTCTTAATAAATTGTTTTATTATTTCTTTAAGAAGTACATTATGCTGTGCGATAGTAATACATGTTTTTCATAATTTTATTCAAGTTAGATTGAACGTTTATTTTGGCTTGTTGTAATGAAGACCCAGGAGTTTTAATAAACTGTATTTATTATTAGGGTTAGAGCACGAAGTGCTGAAACCCTATTGTAATTGTTCAGATTTTTAGAGCTTCAGTGCTGGAGCTCTGAAACTTTGTCAGATGGTAGTACAAAAATCGAGGAGAGGTTATCAAAATATGAGCCCGATTGGTCCATATGTGGTGCTATAGCAACCAAAAGCGCGAAACTGCTAATAACTCCTAGACCGTAAGTTGTAGACTCAAGGGTCTTATATTTATTATTATTTTACTTGAAATGCAATCTACTGTGCAATAGTAATATATTTCTGTTATAATTTATATATAATTTGTTTAATTTATTATAAATATATTTGTTATAATTTTACTTTGTTTAATTTGTAGATGTGTTCTATTGTTTGTAATTTGCTTCTTTGTTCCTATTTTTAATATCAAAAATTGAAGTTGCCTGCCTTGCTTTATTACAGAAGATTGTAATGAAATGATTGTAGTCAGCTTAAAGGGCATTTGTTTTATAATAACATGAATTTTGATATATATATATATATATATATATTATATATATATTCAGTTTAAATTTCTTGAAGACCGACTCGAGGATAGGGTAAAGAACTGTGACTATACTGGCAAGACTCCGTCCTCACTCAAGAGTTTGAAAGCATTATATTTCACACCGAAGCATCCAGCTCTCATGTTCAGCCTCCTCATGTGAAGACCGACTCGGGTAAAGACCTGCGACTCTTCCTGTGCAACTCCACCAAGCAAGGACACCTGTATGGCACTTAAATATCTTCTTCTCCCATTTCCTTTCCCACTTTGATCTTATTTCCCTTACTCAACATGTGCTTTCAATACACTCCTGTTGCCTCTCTACAAGGCTCTCTCATCACGCATTGAAGGCAGCGCATTACTGCTAATCTGTGTCCCATTCTCTCATCCTCACACACACCTCTCTCTCTTTCCATGGGTCTATGGAATTGTCAATCAGCAGTCAATAAAGCTGACTTCATTCCAGCCTTTGCATCTCAATCTACTCTTAATATCTTGGGCTTGACTGAGACCTGGATCTGTTCAGAAGAACCTGCTGCTCTCTAGCAACTCTTTCTCTCACGCCACTCGCCAGTCTTGGAGGGGTGGGGGTACGGTTCTTGTAATTTCTAACAATTGGAAATACTCAACTCTCTTTTCTCTATACATTAACAAGTCATTTGAACATCATGCTATTACACTTACAACTCCAATTAAGATCCATATTGTAGTCATTTATCGCCCCCCCAGGTCAACTGGGAAGCTTTGTAGAGGATTTAGATGTGCTACTGTCCTCTTTCCCTGAGGATGGCATCCCACTTGTAGTCTTTGGTGATTTCAACATTCATCTAGAGAAGCCGTATGCTACAGACTTCATCTCTCTCTCTCCTAGCCTCATTTGATCTCAAACGGCTCATCATCACAGGTCTAACTGGACCTGGTTTACACATGCAACTGCATCACAGACAAAAGTTTGGTGAAACCTCTCCACGTTTCAGATAATTTCCTCATTACTTTCAATCTACAACTCACTCCCATGCACCACCAACCCCCCTAGCAGTTATTTTCAGGCAAAACCTCTGCTCACTTTCTCCCTTCCATCTTCCCTCTGCCCTCAAAATTATCATCAAGCAACAGATACCTTATGCTTCATTTTAACCTCTTCTTTAGACAACATCTGCCCTCTCTCCTCCAGTCCACGTGCTACTCCCTCTAACCCCTGGTTATCTGTGGTTATTCGTCAACACCGGACCAAACTCGGGGCAACAGAGAGGAAATAGCTTGCCCCAAATCAAACCACCTGCCTTCTGAATCCTATCCCCTCACACCTTCTACAAGCCATCTCTCCCACACTTCTACCGGCTCTCACACACATCATCAACTCATCCCTACAAATTGGCATTTTCCCTACAACATTCAATCAGGCTTGGGTAACTCCACTGCTTAAAAAAAAATAATTTAACACATCACTTTTAGAGAATTAGAGACCTGTCTCTCTCCTACCACTTCACCATTGCGAAAACACTTGAACCAGTTGCTTTCAATCAAATATACATCTTTCCTGTCTCTGAACAACCAGCTGGATGTCAACCAGTCTGGCTTTAAGAAGGGGCATTCAACCGAGACTGCATTACGGTCGGTCACACGATTGCAAAACCTGCTTCCAAATCTTCAGTTCCCATTCTCCTGGATCTGTCTGCTGCCTCCGACACTGTGAATCAACAGATCCTTCTGTCCACCCTCTCATCACTGGGCATCACTGGATCTTCCCTCCACTGGTTTGAGTCCTATCTCACAGGTAGACCCTTCAGGGTCGCTTGAGAGGCGAGGTATCCAAAGCACATGACCACCGGGGTTCCTCAGGGTTCAGTTCTTGGACCGCTTCTCTTCTCCATTTACACCACATCACTGGGAACCATCATACAGGCACATGGTTTCTCTTACTATTGCTGTGCTGATGACACCCAGCTCTACCTCTCATTTCACCCAGATGATCCCCATGTATCTCAAGCTGTCTGGCTGACATGGATGAAGGAACATCACCTGCAGCTCAACCTGCCAAAGACTGAGCTTCTTGTCCTCCCTGCCAATTCGTCTCTACCGCACGACTTAACTATCCAGCTAGATTCATCAATCACCCCATCAAGGTCGGTCAGAAATCTTGGTGTAACCTTTGATGATCGGCTGACCTTCACAGACCAAATTACAAAGACAGCTCGATCATGCAGATTTGCTATGCACAACATCAGGAAGATCGGGCCTTTCCTAATTGAGCATGCAAAACAAATTCTCATCCAGGCGCTGGTTATCTCTAGGCTTGATTGCTGCAATGCTCTTCTGGCTAGACTGCCATCATGTTTACAAGCCCAAAAGGGCCCACGTCACTCCTCTGTCCATCTCTCTACACTGTCAACCACTCGCATCAAGTTCAAGACACTGACGCTTGGTTACAGATCTACCACAGGCTCTGCTCTCTCTACTTTCACCCACTCCTACGAGTCTACATCCCTAGCAGAAGCCTGCGATCAGTCAATGAGCGACGGCTCGTGGTACCGTCACAGAGAGCCTTAAAATCACTCTCCAGAACATTCTCATTCATGGTTCCTTGAAGGTGGAATGATCTGCCCACCTTTGTCAGGAATGCAGAATCCCTGACAACATTCAAAAGACAAACAACACTTCCCTTATGCTTTAGTCCCTTGTCTGGCTTATGCTACTCTGAGTAATGTCTAAACTTTGTATTTTGAGCACTTCTGCACTGTTTTTGCCTCTTCCAATGACTCGCTTGCTTTAGTCCTCATATGTAAGTCGCTTTGGGTTGACTTAAATTATTTTCAGGAGTATTTTTTTTCTCCTAGACCTATTAAACGGTCTACCGCACCCACAAAACGGGAAACTACAATCAAATCTATGAACATATCGAAATCGAAAATCAATTTTTATTTGAATTGTGACCTCAATAATCAATTTGAATTGAATCGTGAAGTACCAAAAAAAATCCCACCCCTATATATGGGATTAATTTATCTTGAAATCTGAATAGTGAAATCTGTCATTGACCCATTTGTCTCTGACAAACTTATGTCAAGCATAAGCAGCAGAAGAAGGTCATGACCATAACTCCAGTCAAGTGTGTCTAAAATTTTGTCTGGTGGTGTATGGGTTTCTACCCAGTCAAAGGTTTTGAAATATGCTGCTGTAATTATCTTCCTCAGCATTAAAAAATGACATAATGGATCACCCTTGTGCTTTGGTGCACTCAAGTCTGTTGTTAGCTCGTTGGCCATAATGTTAATTACATTTACATCAACTCATAATAACATCCCCACCCCCAATCTGCGTCTGTTTTCAACGCAGTGTCTTGTCTCTCAAGCCTTTCCATTTCACGTTAAACAATGTTCCTTTAATGACTATAATTTGTTTCATCGTGTTTTAACTCTTGACATAAGTAATTTTGCTCATTATACAGTAACGGTGTTAAGGTTAGTTCTTTTAAATAGCATGCCACCATAAATGCACCATCTCATCAAAGCTCTGCCAACATAAACACTGAATAAATAAGAGACTAGGAATATTCCACTGCTGAATTAGCACTGTTGAACTGTCAGTATATCCTCGGTAAGCAAACCGAATCACCAGCATGCTTCATCCTCAACATTACGTATTTCTCTCTCTCAGCATGTTAATGTTGTCATGGTAGGTTGGCTGCAAATGTCAAGGCACATCCTGCTATTTATAAAGCTCTAGTTTTACAGTTAACATCTGGGTCATGTTGTTTTTTTTTTTACACAGCAGTTAATTCAACGTGTACCTGTCGAAATCCAGTTCGTGTTTTTGACAAGCCACTTTGCGCTATGCAAATTTAAACAGTTAGACTCTAATAAGAGCTTCTGAATTAACGCTGATTCTTGCCGGCGGTGAAAACAAGGCTCATGTGTCAGAATAATAATAGTGCCAGTCCAATCAGAGCCTCCATACTGTGATGGAAATACACACACAGAGCAAACAAACAATTTAATATACAATGGGCTCAAAAGTCAGCCGTCGGCATAAGTATAGAGCTTCATCGCATAGATTTGTAGGTTTGTAAAAAAAAATGGCGTTGTCGTTGTTAATTAACCAAATGAACCAACTGAAATGGGACGGCACTACATGCTTAAAGGGATACTTCAGGATTTAGCATCAAGCTTTGTATTAGTTGAAAACCTGTAGTATTTTTGAATTACCATGCTTTCCACCCCATATTCCCCTGAGACGAGAGATTTATGTATTTTTGGTCCAGAAAAATCCTCTAATGCAAAAAATCGTCATTTTGCGTCAGTAGTAGGGTCTGTCCCGCATGTCCTCAACCCGCCCATAGAGGGAGGATCTCACTCATAGAATGAACACATAGTGTCGGCCATCTTTTTTGGAACCTAAGCTAGCAGGCTCTCGTTCTGTGGAGAAAGCCGAGTTGTGGGGTTACCATCCTCTTTTTCCCAAACATGTCCAGCTGTCGATGTGCGGGATTCAGCTTTTCCCTTCTGCAGTCGCCATTCATTGTTTACATACACAGCTTTTGTTTCAGTCTAACTGAATTCATTCCCATTGGTGAATCTAAATGTAGCGTTTACATGAACGCTAAACAAGTGATCCGTTGATGTGTGTTTTAACATTGTTAAGAAGATTCCCGCTCCTCCATGAGAGATACAGAGACTGGTGCGTCTCACAGGTGTCGACTCATCGGTAATCACGCCACCAGCCTCACGCCGTTCTCCGCGGCCCTCACTCGTCCCGCTCGCCACAATAAACATGACTCGTGCCATTCTCCCGCGGCCCTCGATTCGTCCCGCTCGCCACAGTAAACATGATGAATGATGACTGTAGAACGCAAAAGCCCAATCCCGGACATTTGGACGATCTGGAAACACGTTTCCGGGCAGACTCATCACGGAGACTCACTAGTAGCCTAGACTTGTTGTAGTGCTGGGCGGTTTGACCAAAAATTTATATCACGCTTTTTTTCAAAATCATAACGGTTTTTCGTTTTTGGTTAGACTTTTTTATTTATTTTTTATGCATAGTCAGGTGTTCAATGCATTTTCTACTGGTTAAGAGGAATTACTGCAGTAAATTGACTTAGGATGGTCTATTTTACTGTCATTAGTGAATATTGTAGAATAATTCCACACTAGTAATACAGGTTTGCATGGCCCCAGAAAATTATGCTGTTTACAAATAAGAGCCATTCATGATTCTAATGAAGTGAGGAATCAAAATGCAAAGACAACTGCAGTCAAAATACAGAACTTTTATTTTAAACAACACAATTAGAACAACTTGGAATACTTTTGCTAGTTCAAGTACAAATCCAGGAACATTACGTGCATTCAGAGTAAATATAAAAGGAAATCTTGTCTTGCATTGCTTTTGAGGTCTATTAAAGAAATTAAAACAAAATTATGCAACTTGCATTAGTTATTCCTTCAAAAGTATTGCTTAGAAACCAGAACAAACATAAAATAAATATAAAGTGCTAACTTACTTGGCACACAGGATTATCCTGTATAATGGAAACAATATTTGGCTCGACTTTTCTTTAGCTTTCCCTGTGTTACATGCTGATGTGGAGGGCGCTGAATCCGCGGCTGATTTAATACATTCTTGATATTCCAAGACATGTTTGCGGCTAAGGCGCTGGAGCAATTTGCTTGTGTTGCCGGGTCATTCTCCCAGCGGAGAATTATAGCACGACAGCACTTACATAAAATGGTTGTTTGGTCGACGCCGGATTTTTGGAAAACAAAAAACCTCCAAACAACAGACCCGGCTCCTCTTTTTGGCACAAGTTCTTCTTCGGTGTCATCACTGTCATGTTGTACTAATTCTTCAGCATCCATCGTCCATGTAACGTAACAGAGCGCTGCTGTTTGTTTACCCTCGTCAGTGCTCAGTAGTGCAACGGGTAAAGGTCCGTCTGAAACAGTGTCGCGCACTCCATGGCCGCGCAGCGTAACGGTCGTTCGAACGTTGTGTAATTAAAGCCGGTATGGCGGTTTGTTCGAAATAAAATAGTGACAAAAATATAAGACCGGTTTTCGTTTAGAACCAGTTTGCCGCCCAGCACTAACTTGTTGTTTAGCGACTGCGGCTCTGTTACCGGTAGGCGTAGCCTCCTAGGGCAGTGAAGCAAGTGCATTCTGGGAGATGTTGTCTTTCATCCACATAAGCCAAAAAAGCCATTTTCTGGCTTTTCTCAGTCTGAGAAAGCTCCAAATTCAAAAATAATTTCATATTTCTTCTACATAAATGACCCATTTTAAATACACATTCATCTTTCGAGAGGTGAAGAATCCCTTTACAGGAATAGTTCACCCAAAAATGAAAATCCCATCATCATTTACTCACCCTCAAGTTGTTCCAAACCTCAATGAGTTTTTGTCTTCTGCTGAATACAAAGGAAGTTATTTTGAAGAATGTTTGTAACCAGACAGTTGATAGACCCCAGTGACTTCCATAGTAACTATAGAAGTCAATGGGGCCAGAGATCTGCTTTCAAAATATCTTCCTTTGTGTTCAGCAGAAGAAGGAACTCCCCTGGAGCAATTTTTTGTCATTTTGTTCATTGACACACACTACCAACATTGTAACAATACAAAGCGGGTTGAAGACCAAGCATTACACTTTAGTTTCTTTAGCGAACAGTTGAACTAAGGAATTAAATACATTTTTTGCATTTTCTTTATGAGAATGAGGTCCTGCAGCTCTGTTTGTGTGTGAAGCCTTCAGTGTGTAATGTATTTTGGGCTTTGTTTTTATGTCTATAGTCCTTCAATATTCTTTTAAGCTAAATTGCAAGTGAGACATACTACGCTCTGCTGTTTAATGAATGTTCACTTTTCTGCCTGCTTGTGTTTGAAAAAAAGATTTTTTAGTGTATCCTAGTAGGTGTTGAACATCATACTCCACTAGATGTTTACATCCTAGCTCTATAAAGAGTTGCTTCATTAGTTAAGTGTGTGGCTGAAGATGTGGGTGTAAATGGGAATCGATTAAATACATTTTTTGCTTTCTCTATTTTCAGCTCTGCTTGTTGCTGAATAAGTACTTTAACTTCATTTCCACAACATGCTTGCAAGACTTTTTTTGGTTGAAGGAGCTGTTTTAACCTTCAACTAAATATTATATGACCTAGTTTTATTTTATATGAGGTTTTTTTTGGCTAGCCTGTTACCAAAAAATGGGGCATTTCTAAATGCAGTTTAAAACCCTGATTTGTTTCACTTTATTATCTTTAGCAAAACGTATTGAATAAACATAGAAGTGAAAACATGGTTAAATGGTTGAACTTAGAAAATGTATTGAATTATGCAAATAAAATAAGGCAATAAATTAGAAACCATGCTTTCACACTGTTAAATATTATGTTTTTAATATATATATATATATATATATATATATATATATATATATATATATATATCATTAATATCAGCCTATATTAAAAACACCACATACACATATAAACAACATTAAAAGCTTGATTTTCACCACAGGGGGACTTTACCTTTAAAAATATGTCACTATTGTTTTTGAGTGTGGGGGAGAAGCCAACATCACCACTTTAAACACATCTTATGCGGGACTAGCTGCTTTTTATTCCATGGTTTTAAATAACAGTTTATCTAAATGTTATATCTTTCAAATAGAAATAGTTCTCTGAAGACCATGAATATTTATGCCAAAAATTCTGTTGGAAGGGCAGGGCGAACTGAGAGAGAAATCCCACTCTATTTAATACCTCTAAACAGTGTCATTCGTCCGAAACCCGCTCAGCGCTCAGGGCAGATTTGCTGTCAGTGCGGCAGGAGTGTTGCCGTTCTGAACGCTCAACTGTATTTGCATAGTGAAGGATTACGCGGGCCGACAGAATAACCCCTGTGGTTCCTGAAAGGGTCCCTGGAGAAATGTTGAGCGATTAGCTACTTTAAATATCCTGCTGGGGGACTGTCTTTTGATATTAGGTCCTCTGTGGATCATTAAGATGATGAGCTCACAGGGTCAGCTTTACTTAACGAACGTCAGCCCTTCCGATCCTGTGTTTGAAATAAAGACCAACATAAATGATGGGAAAACAGTTATTTTTTGTCGGAGGAAGCAGAGAGAATGTGTTTGTGGAAGTTGTGAGAAGCCTGCGGTGCTGTTGAGTTTATTCCAGATCTGTGTGTGTGTGTGTGTATTCTTCTGTTCGGATGATAGAGCGCCTACACTTCACAGGAAGTAGATTTCCTCTCAGACTGCAGCGATGGAGGCTTATGGCAGTGGTGATAAGACACAATAAGAAGCGAGTACACCTCTTCACACCTGCTTAAAGTGCAGGATCAGCAGAAAGCATGCATGTGAGCCGTGAAGAAGGAGAGAAAATTAAAGGAAGCTCCTCTGCCACAGTCAAAAATGTGAAAATTTGTTGTAATTATTAGTGGTTCTTGCAAAAGCAGATGTGTTGACAGCTCAAAATTCAGCCGCTTTTTAAAGAGAGGTGTGCTATTATTATAATTTTTTTTTTTCCAAAGTAATATCAGACCTTGGGATAGGCTCTGGCAATGTTAAAGTTATACACACACATCATAATACAAAGTGCATTCACTGGTTCTAGTAGTGGTGATATTGCATTTGAATTACAATAACAAACAGAATCCTTAAAGTATCACCTTAACATTTCTATATGTTAAGGTCCTTGCTACAATCCGAAATATTCGTTTGCGTTTTTTTTCTTATTCGTCATCCTAAAAAATTGTCGCGGTCAGAAACCTTGCACACTGAGGCCTCGTTTACACGATGGGAAAACTGCATTTTTCCCTCTCATTTACACGGAAACGCCGTTTTTATTTATTTATTTTATTATTTTATTTTATTTTCGTTTATATTTAGAAATACTGAAAACGAGTATTTCTAAAAACTCCGGCCAAAGTGGAGATTTCTGAAAACGCCGGTTTTGTGTTGCCGTGTAAACTGGGAGAAACGGCGTTTCAGGTTCTCTCTGTTCGAATTCGAGGATTCTGATTGGCTTGCATGGCTTTAACCTTAACCCCTACAGTGCCGCCAATAGGTTTGGCATAGTTATGATGGTGCTCGACGGCGTATTTATGCGGGTGTGTAAACGATGTTATTTTTGAAAACGGAGAGAGGGGAAAATATTCGTTTTGCTAAATACCCAGCTTTGTGTAAACGTGGCCTGAGTCCGAATGTGTATTAATCCGTACGCGGAAAAAATAGCAAAACAATACAAAATTGAGTCTTCGAAAATCAAAATTGATTCTTCGTCGTGCAAAAGAGAGGGAATGTTGGATCAGTCCAATCCTGAGACTGCGAGTTCCTCCTACTCAAGGAGCTGTGGGATTATCCCGAGAGATTCAAAGTTTACGTCAGGATGTCAGTGGCTCAGTTTGATGCTTTGCTAGCGATACTGGAGCCACAAATTACAGGAGTAGTTCACTTAAAAAAAAAAACTTTTGCTGATAATTTACTCACCCCTATGTCATCCAAGATGTCCGTGTCTTTCGAACTCGTTCATCAAAATGAATGAATCTTCAATAGTCAATACGTTCATTTCGTTGGTTGAATGAACCAAATGACACGAAAAAATTTTTAATTTTGATTCGAACAGTAGAGTCACGAACGCGCGTCACAGAACAGAGCAAGGCGAGCATTTGAGCTTATAAAACTTAAACTTTGTTATATATTTATTAAATGAGCGATCGTTTCGCTTGATTAAACCCTTATTCATCGTCTGGAATCGTTTAAAGCCTTTTGAACAGTTTGCACTGAAACTGTCTTTTGGACCTTGAACCGTTTGGTTCCCATTGAAGTCCATTATATGGAGAAAAATCCTAGAATGTTTTCGTCAAAAACCTTAATTTCTTTTCGACTGAAGAAAGAAAGACATGGACATCTTGGATGACATTGGGGTGAGTAAATTATCAGCAAAAGTTTTTTTTTTTTTTTTTTTTCAAGTGAACTACTCCTTTAAAAACAAGTCCACCAATTTCCATGAACTACAGTAGTTGATCGTGAACAGTTCTGGATTTTGAGGTTTGTTTGTACATTGGCTCTGAATTGTCAAAACACCTCAAAAATGCGAAAAATGCAGAAAATTTTACCCGAACCAATTTTTTTATGACGGACGAATTTAAGTTGGCAGTGTGTAAACGGGTTTGACAAAACATACGGTCCTATTTTTATTTTAACGTGTGAAAATGGCAGACTTGGTGTGCAAGAACCTTCGATCCAGCATTCTTTCTTCTTCTGCTGGAGTTCATCATTTCCAGCATGTTTACCTTGAAGCACGCATTGCATGCATTCAATTACATGACAGACCGAGCATGTATTAATGGGATGAGGAGGTAAATGTGCATGAAGGCATGATCCTGGAAATGTACACGCTGTGGCATGTTTGTTAAATCAAAATGGGTGTTGGTTCCAAACAACCATTCAATCAAAGACAATCAGCCTTTGTAGTATTAAAGAATTTCAGTTCTTATACGTCAGCTTGTGATATGTTGAGCATTTTAACATATTCAGGAAAAGCCGAAGGACACTCCCAAAGACCCGGTATTTACAGTCAACATGTTTTATGCAGTGACGTTTTAAAGGGTTCTGTCTTTCTGTCAGGATTCTGGATCTGTGCGCATTTTATGGTTTCAGACTTAAAAAAGGGGAGGCCACTGATAAATGGATGGGCTTAATGGAGTGTGTGTGAGGGGAGGAACACAAGATCTGAAACTGGGTTTATTAAAATAGTTCAATGCTTGTTTACCTGCAGTACAAACATTTTTAGTACCATGGCATTTTCTGAAGTACCCCAGAGTTACAGTACATGTAAATTAAGGATGCACCGATATGAAAATTTTGGCTGATACCGATAACCGATAATTCTTATTGGCCGATAAATCAAAATCTTTATATGATTTTTGAGAAACTGATTGTAAAAACCAAAGTCTCTCCATTAAAAGCCATGTCCCAATCACATTTCTGTCCTAGGCACAGTTCCGATGTTCTCATTCTAATTGTTATGTAGCCAATGATGAACAGTGCGCATCTGAAGTGTTAGCTGAAGGAAATGATACATCATTTATCGGCTTTAATATTGTCCAAATTTTCTTATTGGGCTGATAGCGATAACATTAAAAACTGTTAGATACCGATATATTGTGCATAATGTAAATGCTATGGTGCATGACTATGGGAAGCATTCAGTACAGTTGTGTGTGCGTGGAAGTAAAGTCAGCCTGTGCTCAACCCTAGACCTTCTTTCTCACCAATCTTAAAGTGTGTTTCTGTTGCATTCACTGCTCTGTGTCAAAGGAAAAAGAACTGGATAGTCCGGTCCACTTGCTGTTCTTTTTCTTCCTTTGGCACAGAACTGCATTAGAGGCTGTTTCCCCAGTCACTGTTCCTCTGGATGAAGACTGGCTTTTTATATCGCATTTACATCTTTTATATCGCAGTCTCTTTAATGTAAATATAGACGAGCGTTATGCATTTGCTTTTGCACACAGGATTTTTAGATATTGGAAGATCAGGTTTTTTAAAACAGTGTTTTAATTCTTATGTTTCTTTTTTTCCTGAATTTATTCAAATGTGCTTTTCACGCTAAACTGTCATTATTCATGATTAATATGCTTTTCTGCAGTGCTCAAAGCAATGTTAATCCAAAATTTTGCAAACTCTATAATTACTTAAGAAAATGTAAATGCAGTCCTGAGGGTTTCACTTTCAGCTCATTTGAGGCCAACAATATATGTAGTATGTATGGATGTAAAAATGTTTAATTTAATGAAAAAGTTACATAATATAATAGGATGGATGGATGATCATGGATTGAACTACGGATGGATGGTTGGTTGGATGATGAATGGATGGATGCACGAATTGATTGATGCACGGATGGGTGGATGGTTGGATGGATGAATGGATGGATAGATGCACGGATTGATGGATGCACGATGATGGATGGATGGATGGATGGATGGATAAATGGATGGATGGATGCACGGATGGATGGATGCATGGATGGATGCATTGATGGATGGATGGATGCAAGGATACAAGGATTGATGAATGTACGGATTAATGGATGGATGGATGGATGGATGGATGCATGGATGCATGGATTGATGGATGCAAAGATTAATGGATGCATGGATGGATGGATGCACGGATTGATGGACTAACGGATGGGTGTGTGTATGATGGATGGATGTATGGATGCATGGATGGGTGGATGGATGGATGGATGGATGGATGGATGCATGGATGGATGGATGGATGGATGGATAGATGCACGGATGGATGGATGGATGGATGCACGGATGGATTGATGGATGCACGGGTGGATGGATGGATGGATGCACAAATGGATGGATGCATGGATTGATGGATGCACGGATGGATGGATGGATAAGGATCACGGATGGGTGGATGGTCGGATGGATGGATGCATGGATTGATGGATGCACGGATGGATGGATGCATGGATGGATGAATGCAAGGATTGATGGATGCACGGATTGATGGATGGATGGTTGGATGATAGATGGATGATGCATGGATGGATGCAAGGATGCAAGGATTGATGAATGCACGATTGATGGAGATGATGGATGGATGCATGGATGGATGGATGCATGGATGCACAGATTGATGGATGCAAAGATTGACGGACGCATGGATGGATGGATGCACGGATAGATGAATGCACGAATGGGTGTATTGATGAATGGATGGATGCATGGATGGTTGGATGGATGGATGCATGAATGGGTGGATGGATGGATGGATGGATGGATGCACGGATGGATGGATGCACAGATGGATGGATGCACAGATAGATGGATGGATGGATGGATGGATGGATGGATGGATGGATTAATGGATGCATGGATGGGTGGATGGATGGATTGATGGACGGACGGATTGATGGATGCACGGATGGGTGGATGGATGGATGGATGGATGGATGGGCGGATTGATGATGCACGGATGGATAGATGGATGGATGCACAGATGGGTGGATGCATAGATTAATGGATGCACGGATGGATGCATGCACGGATGGGTGTATGGATGGATGGTGTATGGATGGATGGATTGATGGATGGATGCATGATGCATGGATGGGTGGATGGATGGATGGATTGATGGACGGACGGATTGATGGATGCACGGATGGATAGATGGATAGATGGATGGTTGGATGGATGCACGGATGGTGCAGGGTTGGATGGATGCACAAATGGATACATGCACGATGGATGGATGATGATGGATGGGTGCATGGATGGATGGATGAATGTTTGGATGGATGCATGGATGAATGGATGGATAGATGGATGGGTGCATAGATGCATGGATTGATGGATGGATGATGCCTCCAAGTATTTAATATAGAATTATATTATAATCTTAATGCTAGACTTCCCTCACTTGACCTTTTTATAGAAAAAAAGCAATCACAGAATTTTGAACATGTGACTTTTCAATCAAGGGTTTGTACTGTAAATAAGCTGTCCAGCTGTTGTACTTCTGGTACCCAATAAGACGAGCAAACCCCAGTCGCGTGTCTTCAGAGCTGATAATGCCGTCACGTTCTTATCTCACCCAGCAGCATCTAAACATCAGGACTCAACCTAAAGGCAGTGTGTGATGTCTGTCTAGCTTCACATTAAGAGAATGAGTGATGTGACATGACAAAACTAGATCGCTCTCTTCATCCAACATCTGTAATAGTATTTTTATTTGTTATTTCGCATTATAGACGTGATAGATGATGGGTTGTTGAGTATATACTGTAGGCTGCAGAAACTGTCTCTGAAATCCTCTTTTAGACTCTGCAGTTTGTGTCTGCATGTTGGCTTTATCACCGAGAGCAAGGCCAACCACATGAGACGATCAATATTTTCTGTTTTTCTGTATTTCTATATTTTCCCTATGGTGAAAATACAGCAGGTGTTTTAAAGGAACACATCACCTTTAAATTGAAATCCTGTCATCATGTTCTCTCCCTCATGTCATTTTCAAATCTGTGGAACAGTATAGATGCTATCAGAAGTTCAAGCAGATGACATGATTGACATTGACGTGAGCTCCAAAAATGACACACAAAAAAAGCACATTTGACAAAAATAATGCATACAACTCATGAGCTATATTTTATATCAGATGTACAAATGCTATTTGAGAACTTCAGGGAAAGGAAGATTATCTGTAAGTAATAACTTTCACACAAAGATACCCTAGGCATCAGAAGGGTTGTACACAAATCATGGATCACTGTTATTGTAGTTTTATGGTGCATATTTGTCATTTTTTTGAGTTTGACATTTGCCTTTTACTTTCACTGGATGTAAAAGAACAGCAGGATTATGATCTACTGAAGACAGAATAATAACACACAGATGACAGATCTTTCCTTTATGGCTGAACTATTTGTTTAGAGCTGAGAGCAGAGGACTGCATTTGAGCACTAGGGGCATTTAAAAAATGTTACACGTAGTAGTGATAATTATCATTTTATAAAAAGGATTAATTTGAAAAAAAAAAAAAAAAACATTTTGATGGTTGGAAATTATTACGAACCTATATATATATATATAGGAACCTATATATATATATATTATGTTATATGTGTAATATATATATATATATATATATATATATATATATATATATATATATATATATTACACATATAACATAATATAATTATATATGTTAGGAACACTTGTTCAATTTCTCATTAATCAACCAATCACATGGCAGTTGCTTCAATGCATTTAGGGGTGTGGTCCTGGTCAAGACAATCTCCTGAACCACTCATCTCCACTACAAATAGGAAAAAGAGGCGACAATTTGCAAGAGCTCACCAAAATTGGACAGTTGAAGACTGGAAAAATGTTGCCTGGCCTGATGAGTCTCGATTTCTGTTGAGACATTCAGATGGTAGAGTCAGAATTTGGCGTAAACAGAATGAGAACATGGATCCATCATGCCTTGTTACAACTGTGCAGGCTGGTGGTGGTGGTGTAATGGTGTGGGGATGTTTTCTTGGCACACTTTAGGCCCCTTCAGGGCATCGTTTAAATGCCACGGCCTACCTGAGCATTGTTTCTGACCATGTCCATCCCTTTATGGCCACCATGTCCCCATTCTCTGATGGCTACTTCCAGCAGGACAATGCACCATGTCAAAAAGCTCTGAATCATTTCAAATTGGTTTCTTGAACATGAGTTCACTGTACTAAAATGGCCCCCACAGTCACCAGATCTCAACCCAATAGAGCATCTTTGGGATGTGGTGGAACGGGAGCTTCGTGCCCTGGATGTGCATCCCACAAATCTCCATCAACTAGATGCTATCCTATCAATATGGGCCAACATTTCTAAAGAATGCTTTCAGCACCTTGTTGAATCAATGCCACGTAGAATTAAGGCAGTTCTGAAGGTGAAAGGGGGTCAAACACAGTATTAGTATGGTGTTCCTAATAATCCTTTAGGTGTGTGAATATATTTAGCTTGTATTTTTATAAAGTGGCCTGTCACTGAGTTATGTGGCGTGAAAAACTGTGCTCTAAAGGATAGAGAATGAAAGACCAGTCTGTATGGTGTGACTGTATTTTGAAGAACAGCCATAGGTAATATAATAGTCCACATTCTTGGAGAAACTCGACTTTGTAAAAGCATATTGAGTAGAATTACAGACTTTAACCTGTGCTCTGAATCACTTACTCGTAATTCAGTTAATGCAGCACAGATGCTTACATAAGAGGTACACTTTTGATGACTAACACCACAGATTCCCATTTGACGAACATCATTTACTCCCGTGCGAGTGAGATTCCAGAGATTCCCGACTGTTAACCTCATCATCTAACTCATGTCTCTTTGGTGTCACCGCGATGCTCCCTGCTGTGTGAATGACAGTGGTTGTGGAAGTGTGAATTTGGGCACAGTTGCCAGGATAAAGACGTTCAAAGTCATGGCATCATGTCACTGCTCTTGTGCAAGTGACACTGCTCAACTTGGCGGTCGCTGTCACTCACGAGTCACGTCTCCTTGAATCACCAGCTCTCGCTGGAAACCTATGACTTCTGATCGCTCTGGTGCTTTGCCGGTGTAAACACACCATGTAAAACACACTGCGATGTTGTGTCTGGTAGTCCCTCTACATTTATTTCACATTTCAGCCGTTTTATTACGCCGTCCTCATTGTCCGGTGGTGTTATCACACAGCACAGGGTCAGGGCTGCCTGTTATCTTCTGCACCTTCATGTGTTGAGTTGATCGTTTTTGAGCCTCAGGACATGTGCATTTGAACCAGGAACGAGGTGCTGTTCCCTGAAAGCTCTGCCCTGTGGGTTATTATGGGCTGCGAGTGTTGTCTTGTTGTGGGTCTTTCTGGAAAACACGGATGAAATCGTGGAAACCAGCCATACAAATGGAATTTCATCAAAAGTAGGGCTGTGCACAAATCACCATTTGGACTAGTGTCTGTGAATAATAAAAAGCAAAAAAATACAATAAACTTAAATATGAAGTCTGCAAGACTTTATTTTTAAAGAAATAATCATATTTTTTTTTCTTATGTTTTAACATTAAACCAGTGCAGCACTTGTTTAATTGAATTTTTTTGATTACAATTATATTGTTAATTTGTTATGCCTTCATTTGATTACCACTGTTAATAATATATTTGTTTAAAAAAAAGGCAGATAAAACGGACAACACAGAATTTCTGATAAAAAGGCCCTATTAGTGTAAATATTCCAAAAAGTTTTTAGAATTAAATTCACTTGCTTTTTGATTATTACAATTTAACTATTAAATCCAGGAAAATCAAAATGGAAAACACAGAAATTTGGGGAAATGACAGATAATTTGAATCAATCAATCAATCAATCCATTTCATAGGTCCCTAAAAAAAGTCAAACTTTTTTATAAATTGTTCTTAAATTGTTTAAGTTTCATGATTAATGATCAATTGATTAGACTTGATTTTTGATTACAATTACATTTATTTTAACTTTTAAAATCTTTCATTAAACGAGTAAAATGAAAGGGAAAAAATGGAATCCAGAAAAATGTAAATGTTAAAAAACAGATTTGGGGAAAAAAAATCAAATGGATTCAAATTCAAATGGTTCCCAAAAAAGTTTTTTTTTTTTTTAATGTGATATTACATGCTATATTTGTCTGTAGTTTTAGGATCATATCTGATGACGTCCTAATAGCTCTACATATTCCGCTTTTGTTTCAGAAGGTGTTAAGATGGTGGCCATGTATTATGCAGCTTTATGTGCGCTGGCTGCTGACAATGAGCCCCAATGCACGCTCCTAACACTCATAATTCACACTTCAGGGACAGAGATTCACAAGTCTCCAAAGTGAGGTGTGCCATAAAGTGTAATGCAGAAGAATACTAATGAAATCCCCAACAGAAGCTCTATGAATATAACCAATGCATATAATCCGTTATTCTCCAATAACCTGTGTTACAGTACATGTGTTACAATACCATAAGTTGTTTTTACAGTAAAGTAAAGTGACTTGAATTATAAAACAATAGAAATCATGTTAACCTGCATTTTAAAGAAATGTAATTGTTGGCTAGCTCACTAGTTGTCCTAGAGGTCTATAATACCTGGGGGTATTCCATAAAGTGACATCTCTGGTTCAGTTTACGAATAAACAAGCGGATAACCTCAAGTTTACTTCCGAGGAATTCAGCACATGTGTGTCTTAATGATGCGGCTCCAGTGGGCATGACATATTTTGCACAATAGATATTATAGTTATGTTTCAACTCCCAACATAGTTTTAGCAAGTTATTAAATAAAGCAATGTTAATGTGTTTGGTCTTGGCAGACTAGTGTGGAGCTGCTACTGCTAACAGATACACAGACACGCTGCTCAGAGCGTGTAACATATGAATAGACATACAGCAGATCTAGACAGGTGGAGCTGGGGAGGTGGAGGGGTTCAGAGGTTTACAGCAAACACTGAACCGTACTATTTTTATGTTGAGCAAGCAATCTCATTGGCTGCAGGATCAGCAGAGGTCAATCAGGATGTGCCATGTGGTAATGAAGTGATTGCTTGCATACTGCATGTAAAGGATTGACCATGACTAGATATTTACTATTTTAATGTAAAACAAACTTGCATAAATGCATCCTGGCTCAGGTATCATGTGACCCACGGAACAAGATCGTAAAGTGTGAAAGTCCCAATAGCTACACAAACAATTAGCCTAGATCTCTTACAAAATACAGAAGCATAACTATGATGCTGTGTATTCAATATCCAATCTGTGCGTCCTTGAATGTACTCGGTGCTCCCACAAAAGTGATGTGGAGTGTGAAGAAATAAGAGAGGATGTTCTCAATGAAATCAGAGTTGTCTCGGGAGACACTTTTGAAACGCGTGTTCATATCAGGTGGAAACGGTAATGCGTCTCGGCAGACCACTTGTGTTCGGATCACCAATAACGCATGTAAATACCAGGTGGAACAGGGCTTCTGGTGTCGGGAGCTGATTTCACCACATCGAGCACTAAAAGGTTGTTTTATTTTAGACATGTGTGAACTTTAATATGGAAAGAAGGGTTTGCCTATATTCTGTTTAAAGATGCATCATACCAGGTTAACATCAATGAGCTCAAATGTTGATCAATCAATCACATAGGTTGCATGTATCATTTGGCCCTATGAAATCCATTTTATTTTTTCCAAAATTCAGTTGTATTTTTTCCCAAAAATACAAATTAAATGTTTTATTAAACTGTTACAATCAATTGAATTCATAAAAAAAAACTAATTAATAAGCTATTGGGTTGAGATCTGGTGACTGTGGGGGCCATTTTAGTACAGTGAACTCATTGTCATGTTCAAAAAACCAATTTGAAATGATTCAAGCTTTGTGACATGGTGCATTATCCTGCTGGAAGTAGACATCAGAGGATGGGGACATGGTGGCCATAAAGGGATGGACATGGTCAGAAACAATGCTCAGGTAGGCCCTGGCATTTAAACGATGCCCAATTGGCACTAAGGGGCCTAAAGTGTGCCAAGAAAACATCCCTCACACCATTACACCACCACCACCAGCCTGCACAGTGGTAACAAGGCATGATGGATCCATGTTCTCATTCTGTTTACGCCAAATTCTGACTCTACCATCTGAATGTCTCAAAAGAAATCGAGACTCATCAGACCAGGCAACATTTTTCCAGTCTTCAACTGTCCAATTTTGGTGAGCTCTTGCTAATTGTCACCTCTTTTTCCTATTTGTAGTGGAGATAAGTGGTACCCGGTAGGGTCTTCTGCTGTTGTAGCCCATCCGCCTCAAGGTTGTGCGTGTTGTGGCTTCACAAATGCTTTGCTGCATACCTCGGTTGTAACAAATGGTTATTTCCATTTAAAAAATGGTTATGTCCACAATAAAGTGATATTGTCATCATAATAACAGTACATTCTACTGTTCAATGGTATTATATTTCAATCATAATGTCTTAAAGTTAAACCAAACTTTTCTTTTAAAAGGTTGTCATGAAAGCCTTGCCGATAGTGTTTCTCAAGTGAAAATGGTGAAATGCTGAAGTACACCAAACTGAGCAGCTCATTCACACAGACTTCATATTTACACACTTTAATTTCCACATACACCTCCATTTGACACAGTATTTATGACTTCTGTTCACATCACAGAAATCATAGGTCCCTTGTATCATAACCAATCGTCATAGATAAACATGGCACAGTGTGTCTTGACTCTTCATATCTAAGTGTACAGAAAGTGGTTCATTCGTGTTGGGTCGAAGTATTCCTTAAAACAAGCTTGCTGGAGGGAAAAATATCAATCCTGTTTAGTTCTCAGATCAATGGTTGAAAATCACTTCTCACTCGAGGAGTAACTGAATTGGACAAGTCATGACTTTGAGAAAAACAGTATGTTTAAAGTATGCCAAGATAACGCAGGATATTTCCTCTCTTCTCTCTGGAGATTGGCTGTACGGTCCACAGGCAGCAGCAAGTGTTTGTGTGTGTGTGGATGATGAGGTGGAGGATGAAGAACTTCCTGCCAGGCTTTGTGCAAATCAGCCCAAGTTTGGATAGGAGCTGTGGAGTGATAAGTGCACCTCCAGGATGATTCATATTGCCTCTGTCTGGTGGATACTGCTCCACTAGATACATTATAAATCATTTACAGAGTCATTTTGGAAGGCAATATCCGTTACTAAACTCCAGCTTTTCTCCTTGTTATTATTCCAGGCCCTCCGAGGAATGGAGGTCTGAGGGTCTTAAGCTTTAAAAATTGAAAATTGATCAATAGCTGAGCAGAGAAGAGTTTCTCTCCCTTTGGGACCACCCTCCTCATCATTAGCATTTACAGTGTTAGCACAGGCGCCTGCGAGGCACTTACAAATACCAGCTTTCCAGGGATGGGGTCGAGGACCTATGCCTGAAAAAGCTTTTAATACATTTCTGTCAAATTTGGAAAGAGAAGTTGGGTAACACTTTATTTTAATGTGTCATTGTTACATATGTTAAATGTAATTACTATAGTAATAACTTTAAATTATGCATAATTACATGCAACTAACCCTAAACCCTAATCCTAACCCTTACAGTGTAACAATGAGACATTAAAATAAAGTGTAACCAGAAGTTGCTATTTTGGCTTGATGGAAAACCTGCATACAGTATGTTTTATTTACTGATTGAGTGGCTCACATATAGTTTGGATGATTTTATACTGGCACCAACAGAACTTACTGTACAAAAGAAACAAGACTGCCCTCAAAATCCAACACTGAAATGTATGAATACTATGAACAGCATAAGCTTTACAATAAGAAGGTCATTCTTGTAATTAATATAACAGTGGTGAGCGGTGACTTCTTTATCTGGGCATGCTGGGTGGCACGTCAATGTCAAAAAATGCAGATGCATTGGATGGGTTTATAGCTCGCATGACACCTAGCAACACGACCAAAAGTATTCCTGAATACGTATGTTTAGCTGTTGTAGACATGCCTTTACAAGCATCGTAAAAGTTGTCGAGTATGTGTTTGCGTTGAGTAAGTGACGCGTGAAAGGGTCGTTAGGAAAATTTGCTGAATTTTTTAATTTCTGCTAGGTGGCGCCAGTGTCGCATAAACTACAAACTTCGCTTTTCAACGAAATCGGCTGAGGACAGACATCTAAAGCAGAATGAAAAATCGGAAACATCATGGGAGGTGTTTTTTTTTATTAAGACTTAAAAATAAGTATAACGTTATCAATATTAGTAGCCTATTATAAATCAAAGAGGGATGCACGATATATCAGCCAGCATATCGGTATCGGCCAATATATGTTCATTTTTAATGTTATCGTTATTGGCCTGGTTAGAAAATGTGGCCGATATATTAAAGCCAATAAATAATGTATTATTCCCTTGAGCTGAGACACTTGTTGAGCACTGTTCATGTTGTTGAATTTCTTGAAATATGATAAAAAATCTCTTCAAAAAATGAAAATACGGTTCGGTACAACATGTGCAGCGCAAATCTGTCATATCGGCTATACAACACTATAACGAGAACATCATTATAATTGTGCGCTTGGGACATGGATTTAATTTAATTTAATTGTGAGACTTTTTTTGTAATCAGGCTCTCAAAATTAGATGAAAATTTGGATTTAAGTTTATTGGCCAATATATTGGTTATCGGCTTTCAAATATAAAGAATTATCGGATATCTGGACAAATTTTTCATATTGGCGCATCCCTAAAAACAACTATAATTATAATAAATACAATTAGTATAATGAAATATAAAAATATATGCATTGTGAAATTAGTTGAAATAATGCAAATTAATAATAGTAATAAATTATAGAATAGTTTATTTAGTTTTATTTGACATAGTCTACTTAGTTTTGTATAAAATATATCACTAGAAATGAAATCAAAAGGTGTATCTATAATTTCTACACAATGCAGTCCCAACTTTCAGACGTCATATGTATGTATTAGCTTGACCGTCACTAAATTTTAATATCAAAGGCAGCGAAGGACACATCCTGCAACTCTGTTGTTTTTAAATGTGCTATAGAAATAAATTTTGACTTGACATCAATCCTGCCTTCAAAAGTCGATCACTTTGTTGAATCCTTCTTGCAGTGGAAGCTTTTTACAGACGCAGCCTGTGTCCATGTGTTAGCATCTGTCTAATTTGGCTACAGGCTAATGTTAAACCAAGTGACTGATGAACCAAAATACCCTTGAGTTTGATTGGGCACACAGGGTTTGACATGAAATGAATGGGGAAGCATTTGCTACTTTGCCTTCATAACTATGGATATTAGCATTTAGCAGTGTTTTTGCCCCACCGTTGACAATCACATCTGAACATAGCTAGTTGTGATCCACCAGTTGAGAACCAGTCAACCCTTTTCTGAAGAGTTGTGAGACATGTTTAGCTCAACCTGCAGCAGAGCTTGTATTTGCATGTAGTTGTGTATGCATTGGGAACATTGGCATATTTATGCATGGCGCTCTAAAAAACAAGAGAAAAAAGATGGTCCCATTTAACGTTTTCCTGTCTTGTTTTTCTCCCGCAGGAGAGAGGACCTGAAGAGAATACTGGACAGTGAGTGAGGTTTCGCCCGGAGGGGAACAGTGCTCGTCTATGCCTTTTTCTTCAATGACAGGAGTGATCGGGCTGTGTTTCAGGGTCTGAAGGCAGGAGACACGTGCCGGAGGAGTTTCTCAGCGTGCGTCGGCATCTAGCAGCAGCGGCCTTTCCAAGGGACCATGTGGTTCAGCGGTGCGCAAAAACCGACTCCTTTTGCACCAGCAGGACTGCTGCGGTGGCAGGGCTCGCAACGTTTCTCTATGGATATGGATTTTTTGTTGGTGTATGACGCTCGTCCGGGGACAAGGCTACTACCCCACCGTGAACACGCAGTACGGGAAATTAAGGGGCGTGCGGGTTCCGTTGCCCAGCGAGATCCTGGGGCCGGTGGACCAGTACCTGGGAGTGCCGTACGCCGCCCCGCGGTGGGGAGAAACGCTTCTACCCCCTGAGCCGCCCTCGTCTTGGTCGGGGATCAAGAACGCCACTCATTTCGCGCCGGTGTGCCCGCAAAACATTCACAACGCCGTTCCGGAGATCATGATGCCAATCTGGTTCACCTTTAACTTGGATATAGTTGCCACTTACATACAAGATCAGAACGAGGATTGTTTGTATCTAAACATCTATGTTCCAACGGAGGATGGTGAGTGTGTCGAGGTATAACGAAGAAAGAAAAATCTCGCTATTTCATTCTGTCACTTCCTGTGTTGTGTTTGAAGCATGAGTTGTCGTCTGGCGCATGCCGTGTCTGTGTACACCATTTCCGTACCTCATCTTGACTTGATCTGCCATGAAGTCTTTCCATCAACTCTTCCCTTCCATGCCACTGTTATGGGTTCCTCTTTTGTGTTGTTCAAGAGAGCAAACCAAAAAGAAAGAAAGAAAGCCAGTAGAAAGCAGTAATCTTTTTAATGTAAGAGCTCAGATTCTAATCTGACATGAAGTTTGGATGTAATGATCTTGGTGCACCTCCCTCTCCTCACTGTCTTGACTGTTCTGGGGGATTAGCGATCTGAGATTAGCTTGCTTGATGCCAGAATAAGGCTTTTGTAGAGTTGCTAAAATGTTCTGGAACACAAGAGGCCTGTGGCATCAGTCCTAACCATGTAAGACCCTTTACTGACCCACTTTCTTCTGTTAATGTTCAAAGCCTTTCTTGAGGAACTTAAGATCTTTAAACAAAATTTTTGATCAATTTGTCACCCCAGCACAAAGAGCATTTCTTACAAACTCATACAGATTTGAAAGCTAAAGCACTAGGTCTGTTCCAAAACCTAGCGAGCTGTTTTCTAAGGAGGCCTATTTTAGAGTGAATCTGACTGATATGAATGCGGAAAAGTTCGTGATGAGGGCATGGGAAGACCGTGTCAGTTTGAAATCAAGTGGGCATGCGCTGAAAAACACCACTGTGCCCATAGCATTGGTCAATTGATGCCTATATCACAGTACAGTTTTATCAATTGGTGCTAACCATTGTAGTAGCCACAAAACTGAATGTGCAGAACAATCCAGAAGGCTTTGAGGCCAGATGGTAGGTCTCAATTTGGGAGGAGACTGAACACGATATCACCCCAATCGGTAGCCTAGAAATCTAGACGCACCCTAGCGGCAGCAAAAATTATTTTGCAGCAAAGTGTGGTCTAGCAACTCTCCGTTGACTTTCGAAGTGGAAAAAAAAAATTTTGGTCTGGCCAATCACATCGTGTATAGAGTTGGTGGGCGGGCTTAACACAATGACGGGCGGGCTTAACACAATCACAACAGTTGTGACGGTTCCGCGTGATTTCCATAGGTGATTTCCCTGCTACTTAAAAACAAACAAGATGCAGCTGGCGAACAGCTGTCGGATGACTTGGAGTTAAGAACGTAACTTAAGTCATTCTTAAAAAAGAAGATGTGTTCAGAGTTTTGACGAAAGGATAAAGCAAAAGTTTAATATATCAACTTGCTCCGCTGGAGAGAAAACCATGGGGAAAACGCATGGGACTCACTCAGCCACAGCCATCATCGCTCTGGTTGGTTAGCGCTATCCTATGGCGTGCAGAGGGATATTGAAAGACAACCTTTTATCCCGCCCCGGATTGAGGTATCCCAATTGTGAGTTCCCAGACCTAACATCTTGATAGATCTGGTTTGCCAGGCTACCCAATCGGCCAATAGGGAACAAAACGCAAAAGTGCTCATAACTCCTAGACCGTCAGGTTGTAGCCTCAAGTGTGTTTATATATATAGAATACATATCTCCAATGAAAAATGTTCAGCCATCTTGAATATTTTCTGAAACCTACTTTTGCTAACTATTCCTAGGATTTTCAGCAGATCGGAACCAAACCATTGCACAAATATTCATGCATATATCACATGCAAGAAATTATTCTAAACAAAGAAACTTTTATGGAGATCGGACAGTGGGTCATTGTATGTATGGCCTTAGTAAATTGCCTGTATTTGCTGTACATTTCTTTTCCATCTCTGATCTCTAATGATTAGAGGCTTGTTAAATAAAACAAACATATGCATGTGCTTAAAGGCCTTAAAGCGCTTGAACCTCAATAACCAACGCATTCTCATCCTTTAGCGTCATGAAGAATGCTATGACAAAATGGCGCTATACTACGCACATGGCACCCGTTATCGTTAATATAACACGCACTGTGATGGGTAGGTTTAGGTGTGGGGTAGGGTAGTCTCATATTACGCTAATGGATTTATGACGCCTTGAGTTCGCGTGTTATATAAACGATAAAGGGTACCATGTGCTTAGTATAGCGCCGTTTTGTCATAAGGCGTTCTATGTGACGCTAAAGGATGAGAACGGCCTGCAATAACTGCTGCTCACAGCTATATGGATGGCAATACCTACCAAAAAGTGGGGTGGATGAAGTTTGTAAAAATGGTTGTTACACTCCTGATCCTTACTGTAATGCAGCATCACAAGTGGCTTATTTTTAAAGAGTTAGTTTAACATTAGCATGCTGCTAAGCTAATGACACCTTAAATAAGGCATAGACTTAACTTGCAAGAACTGATAAGAATGTAATGTGAAACTTGAAATGCAATTGAATAAAAGCCAAATGCATAAATGTAATGTAAATGCATAGTGCGTAAATATTGGGGGAAATAATACATATTTCACTTAAATTTATGTCATGAGCTGTCTAGGAGTGCACTATGTTTTGGAACAGAGCTACTGCCTAATTTAAAGCTACAACTTAAAAAAAAAATAACAACTTAAGTCCTAAAACCAAAATAGACTCAAATGTGGTGGAGCACACTTACAGCAGTTCTCTGCATCTGTTCGGTCTCATTCTCAAAGCACATTTGGTGCATCGTACAACAGATCCGTGCATTCCTCATGCAAAACCTGGAGTGATGCAGCGGTGCAGGGATTGCTCTGAGGAACAGTTCAGTCAGTTTCTCTTGTGCTTGTAAAGGGTCTTATATAGCAGTGCATGTGAAACTAGGCTTCCAGTGTTCCAGGGTGCAGCAAATCAATTCCACCTTTTTTTGGAAATATTTTTCTGCCCAAAAGACAGAGCACCCCAGCTAACGTTCTGGACAGGTTCTCTCTGTTGTTCTTGTGGGGAGGGGGAGTGACGTTGTTGCATGTTCTCCTCAAACGTTTCTTCCAGAGCCTTCTGTTATTTTGTAGTCTTTTATTCATTTTACAGTCAAAAGAATATCCAAGGAATGTGCCAGAAAACCCAACAAGAAAATATGTAGAAAAGGAGGTATGTAAGCAAGCCAACATTGGAGCCAAATACAGAGAAGGGAGCGACTGGTACGTCCTCTCTCGTTCCCAAGGGATATCTCCGTCAACGGCACAGACTTGTGTGCTCAGCAGCGTTCAAAATTTCTGTATATTTTTTTCAACATAGGTTTTTTGTTTTGTTTTTGCTGTTTGTGTGAATCTGTGCTATTTCAAATTACTATACAATGTGAATGTAGACAATTCCCAGTTATACTAGTTGACATGCAAGTCATTCTCATGAAGTGGTGCAAGTATTTTTGATTTATATATTTATTATTGTCATTTCATTTGAAAGGTTTAATATTGTTAAATTAATTTTTGTCACCTGATCTTGCCCCTCAAGTGTGATTAACCGCTGACAGTTCTCTTTCAGAAACTTTTGGTGTTCACATGTTCAACCTTGTTATGTTTAAAAACTTAACAAATGCCAAAATCATTGCAAAAAAAGATACAAAAAAATATATTTGTACCATGTCAGCTCAACTGCCATCAAAGCACAAGAATGTTGACTATATGCTTTTATTCCTTCTTGACTGTTGAGCATGTCAAGGTAAACATAATTGCTTACTAAATAGAGAATTCAAAATATTATATTTAAATTGGCAAGTTTATAGCTTAACAGGGTTGAATAAAAAGTTATAAAAGTTATCAAATTTGGCACATGCATAGAGGAGAGTCTGAACACACTGTAATTTTGGAGTCTCTACATCAATCCCTCTACCGCCGCCAATGGTCTTAAGCCCATGCTGGTAAAAATGATGGAATTCAAGTTTATAAGTTGAACCGTTTTCGAATAATGCGCAAAGCCGCAAACAAATTCGACAAAGAGCACGCCAAAAGAGGCATGAGGCTATATCTCCGCAAGATTTTAGCATATTCAGACCAAACTTGGTGTTTATGACAACCATAACCTAAGGATACCTGCACAGTTGGTCAAGACATAAAAAATAGCTATTTTCGCCTATAATTTCTGTGTAGTTTGGCCAAAAATCACAAGACTGATCTTTTTAGTTTTGCTGCCGAGTTGAATTCTATTTCTGCTATTTTGGGCATCGCCCATTGAGATTTTTTGTCTTAAAATGCTACATTTATGAATGCTTTGCTGTATTGTTATAAAAACGATTAACACCTTCTGTTTAGAAACCCTTGACCTAGAGCGTTGGTCTGATTTTCTACAAAATTCACTTCAGATCATCTTCAGACCATGCTGGCAAAAATGTATGGATTTCATGTTGATAGAAAAAAACGTTATCATTGAACATATCAACAAATTTGATGGCGCGATGCCAAATTGAATCTGTTTCTCTGCAAGGCTTTGCTGTATTGACTCCAAACTCCAAACTTAGTTGTTATTATTATTATTATTATTATTAATATTAGACAAATGCAACCCATTTAAAAGTAATGTTGATGAATGTAACATGCAATTTGGCTGATATTTTAGGGAGATTTTTTTTTAAATGCTACATTTGAATGCATTGTTTACTACTTATTTTAGTATTGCACGCTAAGAGTTCAGTCTCTAAAATAATGAATTACTATAACTTATTACTCTTAATTATACATGTAGTAAGTCATGGGGACACACACAATGATAATGTTTCTTGACAATGACCTATACATTATTTACGTAATGCTGAATGTTTTAATAGATGGTGCATCTAGTTTATTCAGCGTTGTGACACTGGTGTCATAACACAAAGCATCATACAGTAAGATATGAGTCACTGATGTCATACAGCTTGATATGTGTCAGAACACGTAATATCAAATGACATGAGTGATGATACAATATGGAGTCTGTCATCACAGAAACCTCTGCACCAATGTCAAAATCAATGCATTGTTTTAAAAAGCAGCAGCCATGATGATATAGTTTCAGTAAATGTAGCATTTGTTTAGAGAAGCATATAATAGATTGCCTCTGAAGCCACAAATATGAACTAAACGCAAACACTGAAATGTTATCTAATTAGATGTAGGTTTTAATTGGAGTAAAACAATGCGTCTGTAACAGCAAAATATTTTTCAACAGGCAAATTCCAGGTTATTTAATAATGGGATCTAGAAATCTCTTATAACTAAGCAATAATAATTATAACCTTGAAAATACCAACATCAAACATGCAGTACAATGTATACTCTTGCACTTAGTAAACAGTATTTATAATGACATCAGCTGAATATAGTGATCCATTCTCTTTGTGATCCATTGAATTGCATTGGATTTCATTGAGAAATGTTCAGGGTTTTAAAACAACTTAAGCTGTACAGGCAGCATCTGTGTCTTGTTGTCAATAACCACAATTTAAACTCATCCCTCAAAACAAACAAACAAAAATAGTACAGTAATGCATTAACAGTAGAGGTCTATGGGGAAAGTGTGCAGGAGGATTTAAAAGCAGAAATGTGAAGCTTGTATTTTAGTTATTTTTACTTATTCTTCCGTTCAATAACGTGCGTTTTCTAAAATCCACTTTCAGTGGCTTGACCACTATCTAGGTGAACTTATGTTATTTCTGTGAACAGCACTTTGCTAATAGTTCCCTTTGGATTCCCCGAAGTGTGATTGGGATCACGCTTAGGGAGCCTTTCGTCTTTGAGTATTGATAAAACGAGCCCTTAATGGCGTGCGATATTTGCATCTTGTGTTCTGCCCCGCAGCACAGGTATAAACACCGAAGCGGATGCACCCACCATTTGTCTTTTCCTTCGGAACCTTCATGTCGATGTCTCTGAAGAGTGTTTATCATTTCAACGAGCGAGTGTGTCAGTGCTTCTTCTGGAAGGCTCTCTTGGTACTGGTGGTTCTACAGCATGAGTGCAACGGTGGTTCCTCTGTCAGTGGACCGACCAGCCGTTTTGTTCAGGGCTCCTCCTGACCTGAGGACAGGATGTCGATCATTGCATTGGAGCCGGATCCAAAATGTCATCTATGCTGAAATGGGCTGCCGAGACGGTCAGGCTCATGTCGAACCCTTCCACTATGTCCCAAACCGTCTTGGTTGGATGATTGGTTTCTCGGGGCAGGCCGTGCTAGTCCTCAGCACACTGCCCCAGTACCATTCTTCCCGAAGTGCATGAGGACTTTACAAGGTTGTGGATGGCACCTTTTTCTGCCAGAAACCACCTAAGTACCTCCTCTCCCCTCACTACCCTTGACAGAGGAACAGTGAAGGGATATGAGGCTATCCGTCCTGTGCAGCGGCCTCTTGGAAGCATGATCCACGCCTCCCCTCTAAGTTCTGTAAGTTCACGTCCATTCTTACGGGCAAGGCTTACAAAGCCTCTGGGCAAGCTGCTTCCTCCCTGCATGCCATGGCGTTGCTGTTGGTCCACCAGGCCAAAGCACTGATGTACATGCACAAGGGTTGTCCAGACCGTGAGCTCATTGGTGATCTCTACATCGCAACCAATCTCGCTATCTGGGTACGAAGGTTGCGGATCGCACTCTCTGTCTGGCGATGTCCACTCTAGTGTTCCAGGAGCACCATCTCTGGCTCAACCTGGGGAGACCGACAAGTCTCGGTTCCTGGACTTCCCCCATTTCCCCGGTTGGGTTCTTTGGTGACGCGGTGGAGAACTTCGCCCAACAGTTCTCCACCGCCTCAGAAGCAGACGGAGCCTGCAGCTCAATGATGCCTCCATCCGTCCACTGGTGACAGATCCTCCACTTGCTCATCACTGAGGGCATCCCCCTGCCACCGCCTCCACTCCCACTAGGCCACAGAAGCAGCTTTCACCCAGGCCTCACCTTAGAGGACCGAGCTCTTCTGGAGATGGTGATAGCACCACTCACTCCCCCAGAGGAGGGCGGATGGATAATCTTTGATTTGTTTCCATTTCTGTTTCACCATTGGCTCCCCAGTCCAGCAGCATGCATTTTCAAAGAAAGAGCAAATCTGTTCCTGGGTCCCAAGAGGTCCCAAGGCTTGACCATGTAAAGCCTTGCCACCTTCAGCCCTCTCTAATATCACCAGCCAGCAGCCAGGTGCAGTTCGAAGACCCGATTACGTTGCGTACATGGACCATCTAGGTGTTCGACGGTCTCCGAAACACGTTCGCTATATTCTATATTCCCCTCCTATGGATTAGAAATGAGCGCCATTCTTGCTCCTGTAGAATTCCTTTATTAGCCAAACCCTGTTGAGTTCCTTCACACCCCTCGGCAACAGACGTGGCGGAGCGTCTGATGCCAGATCTAATACTCAAATGCCATGTTGGAACTTGTGCTAGGCCGGGTCCCATATGTTGTGATCCCTAAGGCAATCCCATATGTGTATTCTTCCACAGTACAGCTCCCTACGGCCCAGTGTTTTCCAAGTTTGTCTGAGTGGGTCTTGCAGAACAGCAGTGGCCTAAGCCCTGTCCCATCTCCGCCTCATAAATGAATGAAGGTCAGAAGGCTTTGCTAGGCACTGGAAGGTGGTAGTACTAAGTGGTGTTTTAATTGGGATCCCAATCAGTACGGTATGTCTGACTACATCGAACGTGACCGAATTGAAAGGGAACGTCTCAGTTTCGTATGCAACCCTTGTTCCCTGAAGGAAGGATAGGAGACGTATTCCCGTTGGCAATATTGATTGATCACCATTGACTCTGGGCTCCGCTCAGCTCCTCAGCGAAAAACAAATGGTGCGGGGCAGAGCGCGAGATGCAAATCTCGTACGCCAATGTGCATTGGCTCGTTTTATCAATAGGCTCCCTAAGCATGATCCCAATCAGTACATTATGTCCAACAACGTTCAGGGCATGAGGGTTACACGTAACGGAGGCGTTTTCTTCCTTAAACCATTGCGTGTATTGTTTGAAAGTTGGATATAGGTTTGCTCAGACAGGATTGTTAGTGTTTTTATTGCATTAGTCAGCATTTTACACAGAAAAAAAAAACAAAATGTTTTTTTGTTTGTTTTTTGCAATCCTGAGTTAAGACATAAAATCTGAATTGTTTGATATGAACTCGCAAATTATCATATAGTCCGAATTGTGGGATGTAAACTTGTAATTGTGCGAAAAAAAGTGAGAAAATTGTGAGGCACAAAGTCCCTATAGAGTGTAACAGTCGGTTCCAGAAGTAAAATCGCTCATAAAATCTACATAAAGCAGATTTTTAACGATCAATTAAACACCTTTAAAGTCAGCCCTTGTGTGAACTATGAGGTTGTTAATCTATGGTATTTGCTTCTTTTGAAGCTGTCAGCCCTCATTATTTCAACTTATTTTTAAAATAATTGTTTAACGGCAGAGTTCCCGGTAAAAAAAACTACACTACTCAGGAAGCCATAGAGAAAATTAAACCAAAGCAAGACCCACCAAAATAGCTCTTTAGCTCTGTGCTAACTCCTATGAAGCGCAGCGTATCTCCATACGCTCTTAATTTACTTCAATGTTTGTAAGTATGAATGTTTTGCAATAAACGTTTGTTTAATCAACATTTGAAAATGGGTAGTTTTATGTTCCTCCATTGTTTTTAATTAGATTCTGCTGTCAGCAATGCTTCATGGGATTGTAGTTCTTTCCCTCTGTTAAACACAGTCTTGAACCTTTATTGTTTTAACGAATACTTTTGGGTAAAAATGGGAAAAATAGATAGAAAAAACACTTCCAGAAACCATCACCGCTGATTTTTCAATTCTGTGCTGGAAACAAGTTTCCATAGAAATTAAAAGCATATCCAAAATGTAAAAACCTTTACCGTGGGCTCATTTTTTATTTACATTGCACTGCTCGATATAGCCGCGTTTCCACCGCAGGAACTTTCCCCAGGAACTAGGAACTTTGGGGTGGTACTCGATGTGTTTACACCGCAGGAACCAGGGTCTAAATGAAGTTCCGGGTAAAAATTTCCCCCCAGAAAGTACCTGCTGGCGAGGTAGTACTTTTTCAGAGTTCAGGAACTTTTGGGGTGGGACTTGTGAGCTGAACATGCTGATTGGTTCTTACCACGCTATTCTTTCTGTCCGATGGCACGCGTTCGTCCCATCCATCTCACGGTCAATGTCCGCTGATAAAAAACATCTACTTTTATATCTAGCATTACGAGGTTTCTGAATACGCTTTGGGTGCGCGTCTCTTTTCTGCCGTTTACCTCGTTAGTAAACCAATCGCACACAAAAGCAGCAAAGCTTGAATCTCCTCCATACAAAACTCAAAACAAACGCGCAGGCTGGGAAGAGCAGTCGCACGCAGTTCAACGTCATCTTCCCGCCCCGGACCGGTACTTTAGCCCGCGGTGTAAATGCAGTGAGCAAGCGGTCTGGGGCAAAAAAGGTTCCTATGAAAAAAGTTCCTGGGACAAATAGTTCCCGGTAATTGCGGTGGAAACGCGGCTCATGACAGCTGTCTTTTTAGTGACACCTAGAGGTGTGGATGAAGCATTACACAAAAGCAAACGTTTACGAATCACCAATTCTACCAATGTAGAAATGCATCAGATAAAGCTAAAAATAGATAAAAATGCAAAGATAAAGTAAAGTCATGTGATCTCAACATGAGGTGACCCGCTCCATGTAAAATAAAAGCGCTTCTGTATAGGCAGCACCAATGTGCATTGGCTCGTTTTATCCATACTCAAAGATGACAGGCTCCCTAAGCATGATCCCAATCAGTCCATTACTTCCGAACTGACGTCTCGCTTCATCAGGGCACGAGGGTTATACACGTAACAGAGACGTTTTCTTCCTATTCAGAGTTGTAATATTCTATTCAAAGTTGTAAAACCTTACAAACACAGCAAAATAACACGTAGTATCAGTCACATTTAGAAGAGGTGTCTGGAAAAAAATAATGGCATTGTGTTCTGCATCAGATCCCCGGAAAGCTTCTGGAATCAGAGAATAGAAACCACACACAGTCTCCCGTGAACATGTTATGAGAAATGTAAATAACAGCTACGCATCAAAACCAATGTCTTTACACAGAAGCAGCAGCTGAACTATTACCAACAGCGTTCAGGGGAAACTACGGCTGCAGTGAGTTTGCACTGTGGGGTAAATGATCTATGTGGTGTGAGGGGAAAGTCTTACGGGAACAAGCTCTCCCTAGAGGAGCGTCTGTCTGGATGTGGGTCAGGAACGCATTTACTCTACCTCATTTATTTCCTCTTCTTAATATACTTAGATTTGCTGAATCTACAAATATTATGGCGTATAGCATTTTTTTTAAAAAAAACCCTGAATGCTCTATTTGTATTATAATTAATGATTTCCTGAATTAAACGCTTGTTTTGTTTATCCGAGTTTCTACAAGGCATTTGTATTTGGGATGATCCGTTTGCATTTTCCCAAGGCTACACGCTGATTATGGTGATAGCATGAGATACATTAACGCGTAAGAGCCGCTGAAGTTTTGACCTCGGAACACAAAGGTTTGCATTAGAAAGCACAATTCTGAATTGCATGATGAGGGTTTTGGTTGTTGGAGTGCAATCTTTTTGATCAGACCAAAAAATAACCTGTTAGTCTCAACATGCAGCAACATGAAATCTTATGTAAATTCCGACAAATTTGCATAACATAAAATCATCAGTAAGGGTTGCCAGGCAACAGTACGCTTGTGCTCTAAGAGCCTGTTGAGGGTCTATCCACTCCGTAGAGCTGTTTCAATCCAATTTGCCCTAGGGATTTACAAAAGAAAATTTTATCAAGACATTTTGCTTGGTGGAAAAGCTGTAAATGTGACAGAGAATAGAAGGTATACTCTGGCTGAATCACACACACACGCACACACACACACACACACACATACACAAACTCTCTTTCTCTCACACATGCACGCGCACACACACACACACACACACTCACACACCAATAAAATGTCTTACATTTAGTAAACACATTAAAGTTCACAAGTGCACAAACACTTCGATCTGTTACTAAGGCTGTTTTTTGATGAATGCACAAAAACAAGCTTCAATGACAAAACCCTTATTCCTCATTCGCTTTATAATCGTATTACTAATCCCACAAAACTGAGCCATGGACATATTATGAAATTGCATTTTCACTGCATTTTTTTTTTTTTTTTGCTTTGTCATATCAGATTCACAGTATTTTTGCCGTAATTTGATCTTCAGAGCATGTATGATGCAATAGTGTTGCTTTTCACAAACACATTAAAATCCATTTACTTACATAATATTATGTACGAATTTCCAAGAGAAAAAGCACATTCAGCGATTTAACATATAAATTGTGGGGCTGGAATTTTAAAGAGTGAAAAGTGTCTGCTATATATATGTATACTGTATATTATATATATAGTAGTGCTGTCAAACGATTAAAATATTTAATCGCGATTAATCACATTAATGTCATAGTTAACTCGCGATTAATTGCACATTTTGATTTATTCTAAATGTCTTTTGATTTATTTTCGTTCCATTATTTATTCCTCATTTTAATTTTCTCATCAACATGGAAAAATGGATTGGCTTGTTTTGTGCAATTTTTTTTTCTTTTTTATTGAAAACAACATTGGAATAGTGTTCAATTTTACACTAACATTCTCTCTTGGATATATACACTCACCGGCCACTTTATTAGGTACCCCATGCTAGTAACGGGTTGGACCCCCTTTTGCCTTCAGAACTGCCTCAATTCTTCGTGGCATAGATTCAACAAGGTGCTGGAAGCATTCCTCAGGGAGTTTGGTCCATATTGACATGATGGCATCACACAGTTGCCGCAGATTTGTCGGCTGCACATCCATGATGCGAATCTCCCGTTCCGCCACATCCCAAAGATGCTCTATTGGATTGAGATCTGGTGACTGTGGAGGCCATTTGAGTACAGCGAACTCATTGTCATGTTCAAGAAACCAGTCTGAGATGATTCCAGCTTTTTGACATGGTGCATTATCCTGCTGAAAGTAGCCATCAGAAGTTGGGTACATTGTGGTCATAAAGGGATGGACATGGTCAGCAACAATACTCAGGTAGGCTGTGGCGTTGCAACGATGCTCAATTGGTACCAAGGGGCCCAAAGAGTGCCAAAGAAATATTCCCACACCATGACACCACCACCACCAGCCTGAACCGTTGATACAAGGCAGGATGGATCCATGCTTTCATGTTGTAGAACGCCAAATTCTGACCCTACCATCCGAATGTCGCAGCAGAAATCGAGACTCATCAGACCAGGCAACGTTTTTCCAATCTTCTATTGTCCAATTTCGATGAGCTTGTGCAAATTGTAGCCTCAGTTTCCTGTTCTAAGCTGAAAGGAGTGGCACCCGGTGTGGTCTTCTGCTGCTGTAGCCCATCTGCCTCAAAGTTCGACGTACTGTGCGTTCAGAGATGCTCTTCTGCCCACCTTGGTTGTAACGGGTGGTTATTTGAGTCACTGTTGCCCTTCTATCAGCTCGAACCAGTCTGGCCATTCTCCTCTGACCTCTGGCATCAACAAGGCATTTCCGCCCACAGAACTGCCGCTCACTGGATGTTTTTTCTTTTCGGACCATTCTCTGTAAACCCTAGAGATGGTTGTGCGTGAAAATCCCAGTAGATTAGCAGTTTCTGAAATACTCAGACCAGCCCTTCTGGCACCAACCATCATGCAACGTTCAAAGTCACTCAAATCACCTTTCTTCCCCATACTGATGCTCGGTTTGAACTGCAGGAGATTGTCTTGACCATGTCTACATGCCTAAATGCACTGAGTTGCCGCCATGTGATTGGCTGCTTAGAAATTAAGTGTTAACGAGCAGTTGGACAGATGTACCTAATAAAGTGGCCGGTGAGTGTATCTATGTGTGTGTGTGTGTGTATATATATATATATATATATATATATATATATATATATATATATATATATATATATATATATATATATATATATATGAAGAGTTCATGATGCAAAAGCCTCTGTAAGTGCCATTTGAAATTTTCTTCTAAAATGATCATTTTTATCAAGCTTGTATATTTAAGTTCAGTAATTTCATTTAAATGGCAATGAAGATTACCTATTAATTGTCATTTAATTGAAATTACTGAACTTAAATATACAAGCTTGATAAAAATGGTCATTTTAGAAGAAAATTTCAAATGGCATTTAGAGGCTTTTGCATCTGAACTCTTCAATATATTTATATATATATATATATATATATATATATATATATATATATATATATATATATATATATATATATATATATATATATATATATATATATATATATATATATATATATATATATTTAATCAACAGTTTGAGAGAGGTTAAAAAAGAGGATTCAGGAGCCCGATCTCATGAAAGTTCGTATTTATAGCACAAATGTCATTTCTCGTGCCATTTATATGCCAAAAACAGTTTCTGCATGTGTATGTTACGCGTTTTCGCGTGCATTTGATACGCACTTTTTGGCGTGTAATACGCACGAACTCCCCACCCCCCTAAACCTACCCCAGTGTTTTTTAGTGCGTAGCATATACACGCAAAAAACATTTTTGGCGTATAAATGCCACGAGAAATGGCATTTTTGATATAGATACACATTTTCATGAGACTGTGTTGGATTCAGAGTTAAAGCAATTTATTACAGTTTGATTGTAACAAAAGTCCCCTGAACGCGAGCCGGAGTTTAGAGAAAGCTCATGGGCATGTAAGCTATTTTCAGGATATACAGGGGTTAGTTGGTCATTTTATTGCCGTCCGAATACAAAATGTCTGTTTTTCTCCCACCACCAGCGTAAAAATCTCCGTCTGTTTTTTTGACGAACACCAAACGTCATCTAATTCCAATCCAAATCCACATCTCTTACTTTACAAGAAGAGATCAATTAAAATGTTTTATTTAAATCACTTTTGACCACTGCTGAACACCGTATGTACATACGATAACTGCTGCGCTTCACTGTAATCTGTATTTGAAAGATGTACATGTTTATTACTAAAATGCTGGAAAGAACATTTCATCACCGCTCCACCACAGCGAGTGAGAGCTTTGAAGAACTAAGAGAAGAAAAACAAAAAAGGGCCGTGGCAGCAAAAATATGCAATACAAAACTATATTTCAAAATATAAACCAAGCAGCTGTTTTTATCTAATGTAATTAAAAGGTTGCATTAACTTAATTCTGCTACTTACACATTTTAAAAGTGAAATTCATCGTTCATGAAATTCATGTGAAACGTGACGTCTATACAGTGACCAATGACAAACAATACACCTGATTTAAAAAAATAAAAAGACAAAAACATGACAGTGAAACTAAAACTGATTAAACATTATTTCTTTGGAATAATGAATCGTCCACAATAAGACCAAGAACATTAGATAAGTAATCGGGGAGATCTGGGTTCATGTTGACCTTTAAGCAGTGCTTCTACTTTTGTGAAACTGGGTCACATGAACAGCAGGGGATAACGCTTAATGTCAATAAGAAAATGCTAATATGCATTTAGTTAGGAACAAAATGACGGCAAATTAGCTCATCAACTTTCAAAAGAAGGTGGTGCGTCCAATCAAAGCCATTAAATGTTGTTTTACACAAATTCATCCATCAGACAGATGCCAACATTGACAGTCTAGGGCGTCATATACTGACAATGCTTATACATCCAACACACATGGCACCCTTTAGCATCAATATAACACGCACATAGCTTTTATTCGGTTATGGGTAGGTTTAGGTCTGGTGTAAGGTTAGGGTTAGACCACTAGGAGGCGCCTTCTGGACCATATATATCTGTGTCTCATATTGACGCTAAAGGGTGCCATGTGCGTTGGATATAGACGAAATGTCAAAAGCGTCAGTATATAACGCCTTGGGATGAGAACGGGCTGGGCATTCACACCGTCGGCCTGGAAAACTGCAATGTTTGTAACTTTCCAAGTTTAGCCAAGGACATTTGTTGCGTTGGGTCATAAAAAACAATTCATTAACATCAGATTAATCTGAATTAGATGTCATGAACTCACAGTGACCAACAATTGGTTACATATGTTATCGCGGCGCAGTCTTATTCCTAATTCGTCATATAACTGACGTTTTGGGGACGTCTTTCGACCATTCGTCAATATACGACTTTTAGGCCCCCTTAAACGTCGGTAGATGACGTTATCGGATCCTAACTCTACCCCAGACCTAAACCTAACCCTAAACCCAACTCGTCACCTAACTGACGTTAAAGGTAAAGCGTCAGTTGTATGACGACCCGGATCGTCATCTACCGACGTTTAAGGGGGCCCTAAAAAGTCGTATATTGACGAATGGTCAAAAGACGTCCCAAAACGTCAGTTATATGACAAATTGGGATGAGACTGTGTTAGTTAGCGCAATAACAGTAAATTATGCATAATTACATGCAATAACCCTCAACCAAATCCTAACCCTGTAGTAAATACATGTAGCTTATTATTACTCAGTACTTAAATATATAATTTCACTGTCAACAAAGTAAAGTATAACACTACATTTTTGTAAGCAGGCTAATGTTTACATATAAATATACTATTGTTCTTTGTTCATTCTTTTCAGACCGAGAACCCCTTAAATATAACCTTCAACAATTCACAATAACCTTTCATCACTGATCCAGGCTCTTCTGTTTAATGGAACAAATAATCATAATTCAAAATAATTGTATAGAGACCGCACATGCAAAGCAATGGAATTAAAGAGGAAACATGTTGAATTTTCCATACAATCTCTATGACTTTTTAACATTTCTTCTCTAGTCCTTTAAATCACCATTTTTTACGGTTCCATGACTATATTGTAATCACATGTTTATAGTACCAAGTTAATGTTATTTATACACTCGGTCGTTAAAGCTATCAATATTTATGTACTGGGTCGTACATTTTAATTTCTCTCGATGTATTTTAATGGGGAGAGAATGAAACGTTTAGCTGAACTTAATCGCAGCTTGGGTTGAGATCAAACACACCCTGCAGAACAAATGCTAATTCATACAACTTGAAATGTTCAAATGTATTAGCATAAGTAGAAATTAGCACTAACCAAGATTAATGGATGGAAAAGTGTTCATTGTTATGCTATTGCGGTAACTAAATGTATAGGACCTTATCACCAAACCAAACTATAAATATTTTCTAATAGCCTACATGCTGAATATCTCATTACATATGATGCTAGCAGGAGGCGCTTTTAATGAATTCTGTAGTCTATTTCTGCTTATAAATTCAGTTTAAGAAATCCCTGCTGTTAACACAACGTTTAATGCCTAAAGGGTGTTTTTAAAGATTGCATTCATGCCATTCCCCAAACGCATGGTCAATTATGTGTATTTGCTTACTAACATAATATTTCAGATGTCCTATGAATCGCGCATGCATGATGAAATCACTCAGGGAGATATTTGTGTTTTAAATGTGATTTGTTAAGAGAGAATTTGGCGCGTGCTAATTGTTTGAGCGACGGGATCAAACCAGAGAATGCATTTACACGCAGGGCCGGTTCTATCCCGTTGGTTGCCCTAGGCGAGATTGATTTTAGAGCCCACCCCCCCCCCCCAATATAAAATTATTTTATTTTTGGTACATTTAAGCATAATTTTTTTCGACTTATTTGTTGGCCAGTTGTGGTCTATGCAATATCAAATATTACTTTTTTATTGCAACTTTTTGAACAAATATTGCAACTTTTATAATGATTTAATTCAGTTACTAACTCTGTGAGAATTTGTGAGAAGTAACTGTAACTAATTATTTTTTAAGTAATATGCCCAAAACTGATGATGAATATTTATTTAACTAAACAAAAATGCTCTTATAATCACTCCAAAACTTCAACAAGTTGAACAACAAGTTGAAGGATCTGTAATTAATTGTTCATACAAATGCTACAAATAATGTTCAAGGATTTTTCTATCATCCTACATAGCTGCATTGTTTTATCTGTGTAATGTAATGAAACTTGTTGTAGATAAATTACAATTATCACCTGGCTGCTACAACTAAGGGGGTTTTGGAGTCCCAAATGTTGTGCATTTTAATGTTTAATTCATTTTTAAATCAAATTTAAATGTTAAATTAATCAATCTGGTGCAATTCAGTGTGCAAATTGAACAAAGAAAAATTCAAACCTCTTTTAGTTACAGTGTCAGTCTACATTACACTTCAACATAATAGGCTATGTTGTAAAACAAATGCAATGAAAAATAAAAGAAACTTTTATAATTAGTTTTGTACAAATTTCTATACTTGTAAGTAAGCTATAGACTTGGAAGCAACTCAACGCCGGCAATTAAGCAAAACAAAATGAATGGGCTGCCGATGTATGAGTTTTATGGGCCGTTAAGACAAAAAATAAATAAATAAAAGTAGGCTATGAGATGTCTCAGCCCAAAAAGCACGTCGGTCACCGAGAATCTCAAGTAGGCTGCTACACCAAATACATTTATTGCGTTTGACACTTTAATGGCTGAGATGAGAAAGGCTTACCTTTATACTGGACTTTCTTTTTATTTTGTTGCTCTCTCTGTGTTCGTCCCTGTGGACCAGAGGGTTTATTTATACCGCTTAATTTCCGATCAACGTGACAACAGCTGAGCACTTGCCCAACGTAACGCAACCCCCCGGAAAAGATCGACAATAATCATCAATTCAATCTAATAATCAGTAATTAAGTAATTAAACGTGTGACTGAGGGGCGCCTTAGGATGACCATGTTTAATAAACATTTTTCTTTTTTTTCATTCTAACTCTGTGATTTCTCGATTAATGGGAAGTAGCAGAGAATGTGAAGTAGGTCAAGGGCGACGTTAGAGCGCGCACCCGCAGCGCCCCCAACACATTTGGCGCCCTAGGCAACCGCCTAGTTCGCCTATAGCAATCGCCGGCCCTGTTTACACGCCATTCAGAGGCGGTTTCCCACGAGAAAGATGAATTGGACAGGCCGTCATATGTGATGATGGAAACCGCGAAGCGCTGGAATACCGAGCCGGCTCCGACTGAGCGCTGACAGGCAATAATATGGCATGGAAATGGCTTTCGGATCGCTCGACTTACCCCGAGGTTTGAAACGTGTGCGCGTGTGGCCGCAGGCTGGAGAAACTGCATGGCAAACAGCGATGGCATAAACGGAGAGAGAAGGGGTGGGCGGAAGTGAAGGAAGAAAGGCACAAGGGAAGCGGATGTCCTGATAGGGAACAGCTCTTCTCAATGTGTGGCAGCCCGTAGGCCTGGCGTGAGCAACTCTTCATTCACTGACACTTGAGATGCAAGACACAGCTTATCCAGGAAGTTTTCCTCGGGATCCCACACTGCTCGCTGGCCCAGTGTATCGGCCTCGGGTCTTTGTTCTCAGTCCTTCATAAAGGGCCAGTTATTCCTCCAAGGTTCGGGCTGTAGCCGTGTTTGGGATCTATAACTTACATCGCTCGCTGCAGTTCAATCCGTACACCGCCGTACATTTTGATGCTTTTAAAAGAAGTCTTCTGCTCACCAAGCTTGCATTTGTTAAAATAAAAATACAAAAATCAATAATATATAAGCAGTAAGGTATGAGAGGCTGTGCTGTATCGTGAATAAATAACGGCTGAAGGGTGTTGTTAGGCTCAGTAACGCGAAGCGGAGTAACCCGTAAAAACTTTTGCTGATAATTTACTCACCCCCATGTCATCCAAGATGTCCATGTCTTTCTTTCTTCAGTCGAAAAGAAATTAAGGTTTTTGATGAAAACATTCCAGGATTTTCTTCATAAAATGGACTTCAATGGGAACCAAACGGTTCAAGGTCCAAATACAGTTTCAGTGCAAACTGTTCAAAGGGCTTTAAACGATTCTAGTCGATGAATAAGGGTCTTATCAGAGCGAAACGATCGCTCATTTAATAAATAAATAACATAGTTTAAGTTTACAAGCTCAAATGCTTGCCTTGCTCTGCTGATGCAGCGTTCGTGACTCTACTGTTCGAACTCGTTCATCAAAATGAACAAATCTTTTACCAAGTCATTTGGTTCATTCAACGAACGAAACAAACTAATTTACTTAGAAAAAGATTTGTTCATTTTGATGAACGAGTTCGTTTTTAAAAGTGAACTTCTTTATTGCTTTTACACACGGTTACCACACAATACAAATATTAAAGTAAAAAACAAACAAAAAAATTTATTAGTGCAACTTTCATGAAGTAAAATCACTAAAATCCTTCTTCGCTAGAAAAAAATAGTCCCTGACCATGAACAGCAACAACGCTCCAACGTGTAATAATCGTCAAAGCTCAAACATGCATAAATCACAGCTATTGACCAATCAGAATCAAGGACTGGAACTTACCGTTTTCTAATGTGAAATATTAGATAGTAAAGTGTAATTTATTCCTGTGATCAAAGTTGAATTTTCAGCATCATTACTCCCGTCTTCAGTGTCACATGACTCTAATATGATGATTTGGTGTTCAAATAACGGTCCCACTTTATATTAAGTAGCTTTAAGTACTATGTACTTACATCGAAAATTGTGTTCCTGTTGTATTGTAAAACACTTTTGCTGCTATTGAGGTGTGATACGGGTAAGGTTAGGGTCAGGTGCGGTGGTATGGGTCGATTTAAGGGTAGGTTAAGATGTGAGGGAGAGTAATTACACTGTGTAATTACAAATGTAATTACATATATTAATTACAGCTGTAATTACATGCTGGTATTTTTAAAATATGAGTACAATGTAAAAACATATATGTACACAGTAAGTCCATTGTATCAAATTATTAATTTCAATGTAAGTACATAGTACTTAACGCCACTTAATATAAAGTGGGACCCAAATAACATTTCTCATTATTATCAATGTTGAAAAGAGTTATTTCCATTGCTATTTCATGATTCTTTTATGAGTAGAGAGTTCAAAAGAACAGCATTTATCTGAAACAGAAAGCCTTTGTAACACATTTCCGTTTTTCGAAAGGCAATTTCTTTTAGTTTTTGAGGGAAAGAAATAAAAGAAATCAACACTTTTATTCATCAAGGATGAAATAAATGTATCAAAAGTTACATTAAAGAGATTTATAATGTTTCAAAAGATTATATTTTAAATAAATGTTGTTCTTGTGAACTTTCTATTCATCAAAGAATCCTGAACAAATGTTTTCATTATATAAATATATCATATTAGAGTGATTTCTGAAGGATCATGTGACATTCAAGACTGGAGTAATGATGCTGAAAATTCAACTTTGATCACAGGAATATATTCACATAGAAAACAGTTTTAAAACTTCATAATATTTCAATACTTCAAAACATTGCTTTTTTATCAAATAAATGTAGCCTTGGTAAGCAGACACGACTTCTTTTAAAAACATTAAATAATCTTACCAATCAAAATCTTTTGAACAGAAGTGTGTGTCATCCATAAGGTTCTTTAGAAACATCTTAATGTAATGATCAGTTTCTTCACAGTCACTCTTGGTTATATTTCGGGTAACAGCTCGTGATGCGCTCCTCTATTTATCCAGCACTCGTAATAAAAACAAAAGGCATGTGATATAAAAGTCCTCTGCGCTACTAAAGCCCTGGTGTCAAATTTTGCCTGTCCTTTCTCTGGTATTATAGTCTCCTTAACCTTTAAAGTCCACATCAAGTCAAAATTGGCTCTAGCCACTTTCTTAATAACATGTTCCTGGTTTTATTGTACACAATTCTTTAGTCCACTTTATTCTAAGTCTTCAGAAACGACTTTCTTTTGTGCTGTCATCGCATGAGTGGAGACAAAAATAACTAACCAGTAGTTAAAGTGTTATTTTTAGATTGCTTTATATCAGGTTATGGGCAATCGTAGCAAATAACAGTGAGTCCACACTCTCAAGGTTTTGCAGGTCACTAGAAAGACAGCACAAGTGCCCTCAGTTTCAGTTCACTGTGACATCTGTGGCGTCAGACTTACACAAAAGCCATCGATATTTTAGAAAGTAAAACTAGTTTCTCAAAATGGCTTGATATTGTTGCAGGTTAAATGAGTCACGCTTTTGTATTTTTCAAAAATATATATACTTAAAGGCATAGTTCACTTTGAAATAAATTTTTGATATGTTTTTTTGTTTCCGCAGTATTTTCAATTTTGATATTTTTAGGTCAAACCGTTTTTGTCTGTCAGTCATATAATGGAGGTCTATGGTCACCACCTCAAAGAGCATGCACAGAGAAGTCTAAATTAAACATAATTTAATGACTCGTAAATGTAAGTACACATTGATGGCCTAAGACACGAAACGAGCGGTTTGTGTGAGAAAACGAACAGTTTTTATATAGTTTTTACCTCTTGTAACCACAGCCACGTCCAAGTCTTCTGAGGCGCAAGCCCAGGAAAGCGCTGGAAGTGATCTCTCGCGTGTATACATCACTCGTTTTTTTTTTTTGTTTGTTTTTTTTGTTAAAACAAATTCAACGTTGTCTGTTGGTATATTGAAATCATTTTCCATTGCGATTTCCTGTATATCTAAATATGTTTAGATCTTCATCGTGAAAGGTAACACTTCCGAAATCTCTGTGAGTGACGTACACGTGCGAGAGAGATCACTTGGACGTGGTTGTGGTTACAAGAGGTAAAAACGATATCAATACTATTCGTTTTCTCACACAAACCGCTCGTTTTATGTCTTAGGCCATCAATGTGTACTTACATTTACGAGTCATTAAAACATGTTTAATCTGGACTTCTCTGTGCATGCTTTTTGAGGTGGTGACCATAGACCTCCATTATATGACTGACAGACAAGAACGGTTTGACCTAAAAATATCAAAATTCAAACTACTGTGGAAACAAAGACACCTACATCTTGGATGCCCTTGAGGTAAGATAAAACATATCAAAAATTAATTTCAAAGTGAACTATCCCTTTAAATTTGCATATTAAAAACACCACACAGACATACAAACAACATTAAACACTTGATTAATACTAATCTGCATACTTCACATTGAAATTCTTTTCCAGAAGTAACAAAAGATCAAATATTATGGCAAGCGCTGGGGAATGAGGGGTATTGTGAAATAGAAAAGCCACACAGGGAGGATTTGAGTAAAGTGAATACCGTCTTGGATTGTTAGAAGTCAACATTTCACCAATAGGTCCCCTGCCACATTGTGACCTTTCCGATATGTAAATCTGGGCTCAATCCATTGTCACTCTGACCCACTTCTCCAGCTCTTCAGAATGGGATGCACTTTACATTCAGTGCGCTTTTACAATGACGCATAGGTCAAAGAGGCTGTATTAGCTCACTGTAAAAGCTGAAGTGTGTGGAGACGCTGGACCAGATGGGCTGCCGTCCGCTGAGGTTAATATCAGTGGGATATAAAGTGCCGAATGAGCTGGGAATCTTATTCAGAACCAGTTGCATTTGAATCTAATGGTAACACTTTACTTGAAGGGGTGTTCATAAGGCTGACATGACTTAATTTTATGTTATTCACATGGCATTCGTTTCTGTCAACGGTTCTTGAACATGCATGTTTTAATGACAATAAAAAAATGAAATATTGTTGCTACAAGAAAGCAAAATGAAAAGTAAATGCAGAGTCAAAGCGAATAGTGTAGTCTGATGACTGATGAACAACCATGGTCAAAAAGACCCAAGATTTTTTTTATAATGTCCTACTCAACATGAAGTCCTGTAAGACTTAAACCTGTGTAATTACTGATTAGTTGTTCGTCAAATCTAAAGGTATGGTACAATAAATGCACTAGTTATGCATTATGTGTTATTAACTATACATTTGTTACAGATTTGGTTACATTCGTCAATAAAAATATGACTGTTTATAGTTAGTGTTAACTCAATTCCATTAAATAATATTATTAGTATTTTTTTGAATATTGTTTAAGTACATTTTTCAATTAACAAACTAAGATAAATTAATGCTTTAGAAGTATTTTTCATTGTTAGTAAATGTTTGTAAAGTATTTGATAAAACATTAAAATATGATTCCAGAACATTTATCCAAAGTACAATCATCACCCTCGTTAAAGAACCAGCGTCATTACATTGCATATCATTTCTAAATCCATATCTGAAATACAGAAAAAAACTATTATAGTCATTGACTGCATAGGAAATGACATCAGGTACAATGGAAGCTTGTTTCCACTACAGAATAAAACACTTTAAAAGATAATTACGACTTTTTATCTTACAATTTCAAGATTCCCCTTCTCACAATTATGACTTTATTTTTCAAAATTACGAGATATAAAGTCAGAATTGCAAGATATAAAGTCAGAATTGCGATATAAAGTCAGAATTACGTGATATAAAGTCAGAATTGCGAGATATAAAGTCAGAATTGCGAGATATAAAGTCAGGAATTGCGAAATATAAAGTCAGAAATTGCGAGATATAAAGTCAAAATTGCGAGATATAAAGTCAAAATTGCGAGATATAAAGTCAGAATTGCGAAATATAAAGTCAGAATTGCGAGATATAAAGTCAGAATTGCGAGATATAAAGTCAAAATTGCGAGTATATAAAGTCAGAAATTGCGAATATAAAGTCAGAATTGCGAGATATAAAGTCAGAATTGCGAGATATAAAGTCAGAATTGCGAGATATAAAGTCAAAATTGCGATGATATAAAGTCAGAATTGCGAATATATAAAGTCAGAATTGCGAGATATAAAATCAGAATTGCGAGATATAAAGTCAGAATTGCAAGATATAAAGTCAGAATTGCGAGATATAAAGTCAGAATTGCAAGATATAAAGTCAGAATTTGCGAGATATAAAGTCAGAAATTGCGAGATATAAAGTCAGAATTGCGAAATATAAAGTCAGAATTGCGAGATATAAAGTCAGAATTGCGAGATATAAAGTCAGAATTGCGTAGATATAAAGTCAGAATTGCGTGATATAAAGTCAGAATTACGTAGATATAAAGTCAGAATTGCGAGATATAAAGTCAGAATTGCGAGATATAAAGTCAGAATTGCGAGATATAAAATCAGAATTGCGAGATATAAAGTCAGAATTGCGTGATATAAAGTCAGAATTGCGAGATATAAAGTCAGAATTGCGAGATATAAAGTCAGAATTGCGAGATATAAAGTCAGAATTGCGAGATATAAAGTCAGAATTGCGAGATATAAAATCAGAATTGCGAGATATAAAGTCAGAATTGTGAGATATAAAGTCAGAATTGCGAGTATAAAGTCAGAATTGCGAGATATAAAGTCAGAATTGCGAGATATAAAGTCAAAATTGCGAGATATAAAATCAGAATTGCGAGATATAAAGTCAGAATTGCGAGATATAAAGTCAGAATTGCGAGATATAAAGTCAGAATTGCGTGATATAAAGTCAGAAATTGCGAGATATAAAGTCAGAATTGCGTGATATAAAGTCAGAATTGCGAGATATAAAATCAGAATTGCGAGATATAAAGTCAGAATTGCATGATATAAAGTCTGAATTTCGAGATTATAAAGTCAGAATTGCGAGATATAAAGATCAGAAATTGCGAGATATAAAGTCAGAATTGCGAGATATAAAGTCAGAATTGCGAGATATAAAGTCAGAATTGTGAGATATAAAGTCAGAATTGCGAGATATAAAGTCAGAATTGCGTGATATAAAGTCAGAATTGCGAGATATAAAGTCAGAATTGCGAGATATAAAGTCAGAATTGTGAGATATTAAGTCAGAATTGCGAGATATAAAGTCAGAATTGCGAATATAAAGTCAGAAATTGCGAGATATAAAGTCAGAATTGCGATATATAAAGTCAGAATTGCGTGATATAAAGTCAGAATTGCGAGATATAAAGTCAGAAATTGCGAGATATAAAGTCAGAATTGCGAGATATAAAGTCAGAATTGCGAGATATAAAGTCAGAATTGCGATGATATAAAGTCAAAATTGCGAGATATAAAGTCAGAATTGCGAGATATAAAGTCAAAATTGCGAGATATAAAGTCAGAATTGCAAGATATAAACATGAAATTCAAACTTTCTTTCAACAATTGTGAGTTTATATACTACAATTTCATCTCAATTAATCAAATACCTGTTTTCTCACAATTCTGACTTTATATCACACAATATCTGAGAATTGAAAAGTCAGAAATGGGAGATTGTTGCAATTACCTTTTTTTATTTTTGATTCTATGGGAGAATCAAGCTTCCATAAAGTACAGCTTTCATTCATTTAATTCATCATTCATTGATGTTATTATTAATGATTGATAAATCCAGGGATTTTGCAGTATGTGATTTTTGCCGACGTGTTTAACGTGAGCCGTATATTAATGCAGAGTCGTTTGGGCTGCGAATACTCTCAATGAAAAATAATACAGTTTATGGAACTGCAACATGATGCCATTAAATCCAGACTCACTATAAAGGACATTTGAAGTGACAGAGCCTCTGCCTCGGGTATCACAGCTGCCACCTCTCTCAAACAATACATTCATTCAACTTAACCTAACAGTGTAACGCCACACACCTAGTGCGCTACAACACACACACCAGACAGGTCTTTCCATGCAATGAACACGTGCACCGCTACAACTCTGCACTTCTTAAAAGAACTGCATGCATACAAAGATTGACCTCTCTTGTCTGATCCTTTCCCACTGATTTGAGCCGTGAACCAGGATTTGGTCAAGTAGGACAAGTTCATGGAACAGATTTCCGATTGACCCGACAGATTTTAGGGATAGGGTTTTTGGTAATACTGTAGCCAAACATGCAGATGAACGAATGTGCTGATTTATCCCACTGTATCTGTACAAACACTGATGTGGTGATGTGATTAGTTGCATCTGTGTTTTGTCAGCGTTCTCTTGAAATGAACACTAATGATGAGATGATTACGCTTTGAAAAGCAGAGGCAAATCTATACTAAGCCGTTTTAAAACGGACGTGAAGAATAATGACGGTTTCTCTATCTTTACAAATTGTGGCTTGTCGTGTTAATGCTTTGTAATGGTTTTATTTATAGTGTGTTGAGCTTTTGACCCTCTGAAAAGTATGTCATTTGTTTGAATGAAACTGCAGCGCGCATTGTATTGTACTACTATATTGTTTGGAAAAAAATCTGTATGTATGATTTGTAATATTGAGAACAGGCTTAATAAGAGGGTTGAACACACCTGATGTTTGTTTTTTTTTAAAGCTCTTGCTATTAAAGGGATAGTTCACTTTGAAATTAATTTTTGATGTTTTATCTTACCTCAAGGGCATCCAAGATGTAGGTGTCTTTCTATTCCACAGTATTTTCAATTTTGATGTTTTTAGGTCAAACCGTTCTTGTCTGTCAGTCATATAATGGAGGTCTATGGTCACCACCTCAAAGAGCATGCACAGAGAAGTCCATATTAAACATGATTTAATGACTCATAAATGTAAGTACACATTGATGGCCTAAGACATCGAAACGAGCGGTTTGTGTGGAGAAAACGAACAGAATTTATATACGTTTTACCTCTTGTAACCACAGCCACGTCCAACTGATCTGAAGGCGCAAGTGCCGGAAGTGATCTCGTCGGGGTTGCGATAAATGTTGTCTGTTCGAAATAGTCTTCCATTGCGATTTCATGTATGTCTAAATATGTTTAGATCTTCACAGTGAAGGGTAACACTTCCGAAATCTCTTGTGTAAACAATGAGTGACGTACACATGAGAGAGATCACTTGGACGTGGCTGTGATTACAAGAGGTAAAACGATATAAATACTGTTCGTTTTCTCACACAAACCGCTCGTTTCCATGTCTTAGGCCATCAATGTGTACTTACATTTACGAGTCATTAAATCATGTTTAATTTGGACTTCTCTGTGCATGCTCTTTGAGGTGGTGACCATAGACCTCCATTATATGACTGACAGACAAGAATGGTTTGAACTAAAAAATATCAAAAACAAAGACACATACATCTTGGATGCCCTTGAGGTAAGATAAAACATACCAAAATTGTATTTCAAAGTGAACTATCCCTTTAATTTAATAATCTATCTCAAAATTATAACCTCTCATTAGGTTGTGTTCCAGATCGAAACACAATGTGAACTTTATACTGTATGTAAGCAATCATGTTGTACATTTAAGAGATGTGTGTAATTGCTCAGTTAATGAATACTGTCTAATCTCATTGTTAAGCTTGTTTGTCAATTTTTCTTGTCCTGATGATCATATTATTTTGAATTGTCCTGTGCTTCTCTGTATTTCCCCCTTTACTAACAGGAACCCATTCCAAAAAACAGGGCGAGGATTTATCCGATAACGACGGTGATGAAGATGAAGGTATTCTCTCTGGTGACAAAAGACAATGCATGTCTTGGATTATGTATTCATGTTTCTGTACTTTTGAATGCAGCCCTCCCTCTTGCACCTTTTTATCTTCTCTCATGGTCTAAAGAGTCATCGAAGTCCTTTGTGTGGCTGTGGAGGATGACTGTGTTTTCAATACATCAATATTTAGCATGTCTGGGAGATTTCTGAGAGGGAATTGCGTAGGTGCCGCTTGGCTTCGTGTTTAGTTTTTTTCTTCTTCTTTCATCTGTTGTATATCAGAGGCTACAGAGGCATAATTGTGTTGATTAGTGCAGTGATTCTTAACTGGTTTTGCTTGACGACTTAACACAATGATTTATCGTACAAAAGCAACTGGAATATCATTAAACAAGGAAAATCTCATGAACAGTATAAGCCCAACAATATGCTAAAATATTGAGTTTGGTTTCTAAATGTGTGTACATATGTGATTTACGATGGATATAAATACCAAAAATTGGAATGAGGTCAGTTGTGTGTGTGTAATTCACAACACAACACACTTTGAGGTCAGCATGAAACATATTTATTCCCGTCACAAGTATTCTTGGGGTCGGATTGGCTTGCACCTTGGATAGTTTTGTCCATACATTTCAAGGAGAATGCAGCCATCAAGTATAGAGCCATATTTTTTTTAAACAAAATTACAGGGTGATCGCAGATGATTTAAAGGAGTAGTTCACTTTAAAAAAAAAAAAAAAAAGTGTTTTGCTAGAATTCACTCACCCCATGTCATTCCAAGATGTCCATGCCTTCTTTCTTCAGTCGAAAAGACCTTAAGGTTTTTGATGAAAACATTCCAGCACTTTTCTCCATATATCTTCAATGGGAATGAGCCGGTTCAAGGTCCAAAAGACAGTTTCAGTCGCAAACTGTTCAAAGGGCTTTGAAACGATTCCAGACGATGAATAAGGGTCTTATCAAGCGAAACGATCGCTCATTTAATAAATAAATAACAAAGTTTAAGTTTCTATAAGCTCAAATGCTCGTCTTCTCCTGTTTTGCTGATGCACGTTCGTGACTCTCCTGTTCAACTCATTAACAAATGAACGATCTTTCCGAGTCATTTGGTTCATTCAACAAACTAAATGAATGAATTGACTCGGGAAAAGATTTGTTCATTTTGATGGACAAGTTCGAACAGGAGAGTCACACAGAACAGAGCAAGGCGAGCATTTGAGCTTATAAAACTTAAACTTTGTTTTTTTTTTGTTTTTTAAATGAAGCGATCGTTTTGCTAATATAAGACCCTTATTCATCGTTCTGGAATCGTTTAAAGTCCTTTGAACAGTTTGCACTGACACTGTCTTTTGGACCTTGAACCGTTTGGTTCCCATTGAAGTCCATTATATAGAGAAAAATGCTGGAATGTTTTCATCAAAAATGTCTTTTCGACTGAAGAAAGGTGACATGGGGTGAGTAAATTATCAGCAAACTGCTTAACACACATTCCTATGACCTCCACATGAGAAAGGTTTTACATTGCATCATGAAAGGGTGTTTTTCCTAGTTATTTATGCAATTGATGCCATGTCATAAAACTAGTTAGACACACAGGATCCATTTCTGAAAGGTTTGTAGCAGATGGTTTCAAAGCTGAAATTGGTTGAACCCTGAGCGTTGTGTCACAGCGCTTTGACCTGCATGCGACATAAAGCCGGCTGTACTGCTTGCACGCCTCGTTCTATTGAGTGTCATCTAGTCAAGTAATGGAAGGCCATTGTATAGTGCAAAACACATCTTTTCATGAAGTGGTAATCGAAATATTTCCCTTATAGTGTGTAGCATGCGAGGTTTGCTCACGCTGTTTGTGTTCTGCAACATGGAGGCACATATGAGGCAAGCATGGGGTATCACAACACAGTTTTTAAAACAGCCGAATGGATTTAGATGAGGAGAGAGAGGCTGACAAGTTGTGGTAAGAGGATTAGCGACGGAGGGGGGGAAGCATGCGCGCAAGAGAAGTTGCCAATCAGCAAGAGCATTGTTCAATTTCAGCATTTATCTTGGGATATTCCAGGCTCAGGGTGGATATCTGGCGAGATTAGAATAGGGAAAGTATTCTTCCCTGGTTACTGCAAAAGGCTTAAACCCCAGAACCTATCTCAAATCCTGTTATTGTTGTTCCTTTATGCTCCTAAACTGACAATAGATCGTATAGGTGAGGGACGTGTTCAGTGCTGGAGTTATGGTCTGAGCTGTACGCCCCTACTGTGCCATTGTTGGTTCAGACTAAGTGCCGCTCTCAGTTTGTGCTTGGCTGGCCGCAGTGACCGCCGTTCACTGTTGTACTCTAAGCTACGACTGAAATGGAAACTGAAGCAAGTCACGTTTGAAGAGACTCAGTGGTATTAACAGCAGTGTTAATCGAGACGCTTTCTTCAATACCAGTAGAGGCCTTGTAATGCACACGTCCACATGTAGAGGAGCTTCCCTCGGGAGGATTTGGACTTCCGATCCAAAGCGGTTGATTACCTTTGCAATTGGCTGGTTCAGACAATCCAATTTCTGACTTGTGCAAATGTGGCGGCTTTCCATGAAAAATCCACTCGGCTCCAGCAGTCAAGCAGCACGTCCTTCCAGAGGCTTTTCCGCTCGGTCTGGAGGTTGGGATCTCATGGCCGAAGCAGTCCCGGTGGGATGTGGGCTCAGCTCTGGATTGAGATGTTGTCCACTGAGGTGTCCGTGTTCTAGCCCAGGGCATGTTTTTGCATGAGGTGCCAATTACCTTGCATCAATGGCCTGCCTGTTTTTCCTTGACTCTGAATGGGATGTGGCGTCAACTATGACAATAGGGAACAGGGGCGGAGTGGGACCAAAAAATCTACCGGGAAATTTCGACGGCACGATTTTAATAGCCGATACCATTTAAAGTTTTACTGATTTAAAAGGAACTTTGTTGTACTATGCTGGAGTAAAGTTCATAAATGGTCGTCTCTTTCCCATAGAAATGTCTAAAACTTATGTTGGGTGGACTCTGTGTCTCTAGGGGGTTTGGGGAAAATTTTGGACATTTTAAGGTTAAATGCATCAATCTCGTGCTCTCTGAGAGATCGAAATGAAGAGCTTCAACCCATAAACTGCTCGTTGAACAAAGAAAAAGCATTAATTCGTACCAGGACAATAAAAAGGGCTCAAACATCTTTTTAGTTATGAGAGTCTCAGTCTGCATTGCATTATCAATGGTGTTTTAGGATGCCAAACAATTATTATAATAATGTAATAATGATTTATAATTATTCCTGATTGACGTACTTGTAAAATCCATTTAGCCTAATAAATGTACTATGTAAATGAAAATGAATATTTCAAAAGTATATTTTAACCTACATTACACTAGCTGACTTCTGCCATACTCATATTCTATTGAGAATATGAGTCTGAGAACCGCTCCATTAAGTGCTTTGATTATGAGGCGTGTCGTAATCGCAACTAGGAAACAAACAACTCCGGACTCAATTGGATAGTCGGTAGACCTACTACAACCCAATCAGAGCAACGCAGTAAGTCAGCTCCTTTGCATAGCGCAGTTTTCAACTACAGAACTTACTCATTTAGAAGTTAAATAACGAGTGTTGCTTCTTTCTACTTCTCCATGAGTGTGACCAAAGGAGAAACCACAACGACCACAGGCTTTTCATTACACATCTTCTTAGTGACCATCGGAGACAGCTGATAAATGACACTTTTCCGAATCATGTGGGAGGAACCGTTTCCCGATCGCTTCCAACACTCTTTCCGATTCGACAAATGCCTTGATTGTAGTTCTCTGTTTGTCTATTAAAATTAATGCGCTGTCGATTTATTTCACAACAGACGCACAGTTGGAACGTTGATAACGCGTATGATTACTTGCAGATTAATCTGTCCATCATCTTAAAGCCCGCCCTGGCAATTTGATTGGCGCGAACATTGTTTGCTAATTTACTCATACGGATCAGTCCAGACCGAACTTCCCGTCCGAAAATGTTGTGGGCGGAGTTCGGGCTGGCATCCAGGTGAACATTACACTATAATATAGGAAAATTAAATACTTTTGCTTTCTAATTTTTTCACTTGCAAGAAATAAACCATGGAGCTTTTATTTATAGGAGAAACATACATGACCATGATCGCGCGAGCAAAGTAATCACGCAGCTATTCTAATGTCAGTTATTATAATGGCACAACTGCATATTCATGGCTTTCAATTCTAGTTCGTTGGCAAAAATATAACGCGTGAGAGACCTTAATGTTAGGTTTTACATTTTACATCTTTACATATGTGTGTACGTTGAGTCCAATCGCGTTTGCTTGAACGTCTTCTTCTCTCCTTTTGGGAAAATGGAGAAGAAAGAGTTCGGCTAAGGCGGGTTTTCAACTCGCGTTCTAGCGGATCAAAAGCTGCTTTCAAACACTTACGCCCTACAACCTACGCCACTGAAGCTGTTTCATAACGAGTGTCTTTTTGCTCTAAAGACAGACACTTAGTGCAAATATATGCTCCGTTATAGAAGATGTAAAAAAAAATAAAAAAAATGTTTTCTTCCCCTAGCTTGGGCCCCAAGTGCACATGGCGAACTTCCAATAAATACATTTTATCAGACCGGCCCTCGCGGCCTCGAAACACTACCGGCCCACCGGGAAAACTCCCGACTCTCCCGACTGCCACTCCGCCTCTGATAGGGAACATGGCTTGTGAAGCATGCCATAACATTACAATAAAACAAGAATACAAAGCAGGCGAAAGTGGCAAATGAGCTGAATGCTTTGGCCTAGATTGGTAGGTTGTGGTTGGTAAATAGTTCCTTTTTCCTCTTTTTTTGGTGATCTCCACTGAAGATATCAAATGTAAGAGAGCTACAAATGAGTGTTGACACTTGAACAGCGCCGGAATGATATTCCACTTGAGCCAACTATATATCAGTATGCCCCATTTGTGTAACAAGGCGTGCTAGTCAAAGCAACAATCCTCGGACACTGAATCTACAGTGGAGCTGCCACTGCATATCTGTGAATTATAGTAGTGATCATGACACATTGTTCACCTTACAACCTCTACTCGTCTCTGGCTACATAGTATCATTGTGAATCTAGGCCATGCTTCCTTGGCAAACATTTCTAGACCGAGATCACCACACACTTAACCCTTCGGGAGGTCACAAAGGAGCCTTTAGGCTCAAATTAAGGCAATCTCGTTTTACTAACTCGGACTGAATCCCATATTCATCTGGAATTTTAACATGATACCTTTCTCTAGGTAAAAGTGTGCTTGGACGTATATTTCCAAATCCCTGAAACGGCCCACAAGCAACTTTCCGAGCAATTTGACGTGTTTGATTTGGGATGCAGCAATCCTAATCTGATTTACTGCATCTGATGGATACAATATGACTTTGGATTCGGCCCAGATGTCTGTTCTTTCGCACTAAAATAGACTGGGCTCATATGACATAACCGAACTAGCAAGCTGTTGGCATCATTTCTCAGCTGGTGGTCCTTATTTCAGTCATCAAGCTTGGCACAAACATATTGCAGTGCCTCTCATTCTGTAGATCATCTCTGGCAATTAAGCCAACCTCAGGTGCTGCTAAGCAAAGCTATACAACACCTCCTGCCACTCTGGTTTTCACTATTATTGTACATTTTGTAGGTGTGTATATAGGCACATGGAACTAATTCATGCAGAACATGGCAGTGGTAATAAATTTTCCTTGGCCCACAGGAATATATACAGTACGTGTCTGCTGTCATAGACTTCCCACCGCTGACAAATAGATGCACATTGCCATCGCATTGGCTCGCTTAGCCATGTGCCCTGAATTGGGCAAAAGAGCCCTTGACTCCTCTCAGATGCCAGCCATCTTCTGATGGTGCCAGTGGTCAGGCCAGCTCCACCTGCTGGGGTGTTAGGATGGATTTCACAGAGTCCAATACCCACTGTCACACAGGATGGGTTAAATAAACAATGGGCCAAACTGGATGTATGCCTGTTTGAATAATGTTGTGCCAGTAGATGAAGGAACAGACTGCAAACAGTGCATATGCTTCGTTGTTAGCTAGGTAAGCTGAAATAACGCCTATTCACAGTCTTAAACTTTGATGTAGAACTTGTCCTGCATAGTTTGTGGCAAAGACATGAGTGACCTCAAATGACTTGGGTTTGGAGAGGTGTGCTATTCATTTCCAAGAGATTGAACTTAAGGCCTGTTCACACCGGGACAAATTGCGCGCGTCATATTTGTCGACGTTTAACGCCTCGTGACTAAACAATGGGCGCCAATGTGAGTGTTCACACCATGACTGACGTGAAAAGCGTCATTTAAAAAAAAACGCCTTGGGTTTGTTTTTTTGGGTTTGACGCGCCAACGAGTTTGGCGGTTTTGCTCACGTGTCTGGTACTTCTGAAGTTACAGTAAAGCATAACTTGGGGGCACTCAAACACAAAACGGTCTTGCCGAGCACACATACGGCGAAGAGAGATAGCTGCTGGTCTCGGAGCATAAGAGCTATGATAATATTTATATTAATATTTCTGTAATAAAAAAGTCCTGTTTTCCCGGGACATGTGTAACTTTGTGCTTTATAGGAATCTGAGTTGAGATTAGAACTGCGCATAGTGTGAGTAACGTTAGTGTCAGTTAGATTTTGACAAGTGAGGAGAGGAGATAACTGCTCTGCCGACTCTTTATTCTTTCTTTTATTTTATTTTGTGACCAGAGTTGGATGTGTGTTTGTATTTTTTCTCGCTCGATCCCCATGTATGAGGACGAGTGTAAAGTTTGAGTGGTTTTATTAAACGCGGGGAAATACGACAACTCTCATCTCTCGTGCATCTGTTCATCCGACAACTAGTGCTATGTTTTTATCTCTGGGCAACATCTCAACTTTGCGTTACATATCCTGTTTTCACGTCCTGTCCTGGCTGTTTTTAAGTGATGAAAATGTCCTGGTTTTCAAAAAAAAAAAAACTCCTGGAAAAGATCGGTTCTACAGCAAAATATAGATGGGCAAACAAGGTGAGGAAGAAAAACAGGATAAAGAGGATGAAAACGAAAGATATAAATAGATTTTGTTAGTTCGTTTTTGTAAGTTTGTGAAAGCTATTTTTTGTTACATTTTGAAGGCATTTCTTTTAGTTATTTATTATTTATAGCCTATTTATTTTCTAAAACAGAAGACATTATTTCTATCATTATTTCATTCATTCTTTTTTTAATCGGTCATAATAAAACATGTTGAGACATGAAAATGAACACCCTAGTATTAGGATTCTATTATTTTTTCTGTTTTACATTAAGCACCATCTAATGTCAAGGAATGAATTTGCATGTTCACTCGGCTCATCGTCAGCGAAAACGCTTGGGTGTGAACACAAAAAACGCGTTGAAAAACGCCGACAAATAACGCGTGCTGATATTCGTCCCGGTGTGTACGGGCCTTTACAAAAAAAAAAAAAAAAAAAGCCCTGTTCACACCAAGACAAATATTTGGAGCGAAAATTTGTGCGATTTTGATGGCCAGTCGGCCCAATATGAACATTTGCATACCGCCAATGTAATTGTAATTTGGGTTGTTCTAATCACTTTACCATCCCACTGCAAATAAAACTGGCCAACCAATAAGATTTGTGCCTTTGATCACATGCTCAGAGCTGCTGATTTGACCTAAAACAACAGTGAATAGCAGAGGAAGAATCCATAAACGCAATGTTTTTTTATAATTATTTTATGTGATTATCCATCAGTGTGTCAAGGTTGCCGACCACTGCCATAGTGAATACAGTAATCTGCAAATGTGTAAATACTGTTCTTTGTCTCTGACAAGCATCAGAAGTCGTTTAGTGCCGTTAATGGCTCAGTGGCTTTATGTCGGCATGGGTTTCCTCTGGTGTCCCCCATCAAAAAACATGCATTATAGGTGAACAGTCTCTCGTATGACAAGAGATGACTCATTGAATCGCCAAGAGTCGGATACGACTGAAATGGATTCCCTTTTCATTCAGTCTGTCTGCCGTTTTTGGTCAAACCAGACAAATCACTTGTGAAAATCAGAGTGCATTTTTGTTCCAAACATTTGTGTTGGTGAGAACAGGCCTAAACCAGATCAACATCGAGTCTGGAGGGTGAACTCTTTGGGCTATTAATTTGGGCTATTTTGGGGTGGTAGTGGCTCAGTGGTTCTATCCCTGTTTCCACCTGACCAGCTGCTCCTGGCGAGCTGGACAGCGCCTTGCATGGCTGACACCGCCGTCAGTGTATGAATGAGTGAGTGAATGTTAGGCAAAATCAGAGGTGTAGTGGTAAAAAAAGAGGTGGGTAAACTATAAATTCTGGTGGACCACGACGTGGTCACCAGGTAAGGTGGGCCACTGCCTACCGGTGTATGTGTATCTCCTGATAACATTGCTATATAGACATCAAGCCTTTTCATACGCTCAAGTAAATCTGCCATTCACTTGTCTGAGTAAAAAAGTTGCTTGTCCGGATTTTTTATTTTTATTTTGTGTCTGTAAATTTATTCTGAAACAATATTCTCATTAGTGTTCAATCAGCTTTGATATTTAAATCACCATATTAATAATATCTGCACCTTTAAAGGGCATCCCCCATTATAATTAAATGTATGCTTCATCTTTCATTTTAAATTCCTAAATTTGATCAATAAATTCTAATAAGACACTATAGTGCTGTTACCCTAGGGGCTGATCAAATTAAATCATTTACACTGAAAAATTACAATTGCATAAAATAATGTTATGAAATTGATTTAAATTTATTTATAAGAAAAGTTGGAAAGAATGATACTACTTTTAAACATTTAACACTAAACCACCAGTAGGTGGCGGCAGGCGACCGTCTTAATGAGTGAGTCATTGATTCATTCATTCAAACGATTCGTTCAAACGACTGAATCATTCAGTAATGAGTGTTCCTGTGAGATGCGCCGTGGTTCTGCTGTGATGTTTGTTTGGAACTATTTTCGCTGCTGAAACAGAACAAAAACAGCCAATATTGCATCTAAAATGTAAGTGATTTAATTTTAACTGTTTATTGAACTGTTGTAGGAAATCAATGTCACATTTTCAATCGTGATGGTGTTCAGGAAAAATAAATGAGGTTGCTTAACATATGTTAAACATATAAAAACTCCACATTTAGATTTTATAGGCAGTATGTTGTTAACTGAGTGTGTGTGAGTGTGTCCTGCCCTCGTGTAGATTTCTGCTCGAGAGGCTGCGCGAGCGTCAACACAGTGCTACCGTGAGTAATAGTCAACAACACTGACAGTGATGCGGCGCAATATGAAAGAGTTCGTCTTAGGTTCAACAACCTATGAAACTAATAATGAACAATATGAAACTAAAACGACATAAGCTTAATTTAAAATGTCTTAGGAACTACAGGACATTTAGAGGTGAATAAACGCAATTGATAGTTGGATAAACGCACTTTGGAGGTGGGTCAACGCACGTGCGTTTAGCCTCCACTACATCCCTGGGCAAAATATAAAGCACTTTGGTGGCCATTGGGTCTGTGAAAGTGCTTTATAAATGCAGTCCATTTGAACCTCCTAGACACCATAGCTGAGTGGTGGTGGGTTTTGCATGGACAAAGGCACTCACGTTTGTAAAGTCCATTTTCCGTTGCATCAGCCTCAGGAAATTGTCTCAAATTCAAGTTTTTCATCGTGAGGGGTGTGAGTGAATGCAGTAGTGCTATTGGTTAGTAGCGTGTGAGGTGTCTGATGTGGAGTCTGCTCGGTGGTGCATTGGGATTCAGAAGAAACTCTCTCTGTCTCTCCCTCTTCCTCATTCACTGCTAGAAGCTAGGCTTCAAAGAGCACATCAAACCTCCTGTCTCAGTGTTAGTACCATTATATTAAATGCACATACACCACAGCCCAACCTGAAGAACTCACCCTCCTCAAAGGTCACTCGTCCCCATCTGGATTAAGGTTGAGCCATTGAAGTATATGTCTACAAATTGCCACATGCACACCTTTTGCAATTCAATGTGTCATTAAAACTTGTGGTGCAAGTATCGCCGGAAAGCCGTAACCTAACATATGCCTACTCTCTTACAATACAGTATGCGCAAAGCACTGTGTGAAATGAGTAGTATGCAGTATTTATAACATAATACCCGAATTACATTCTGCCGGTGAAGCTGTGTGTCTGAGGTCGTAGGTCACATCACATTGCCAGCATTCAGGATGTAGTATGTCAATAGCTGTGTTTAACTCTTCCCTTAAGGGGAATCCCTGCCGCCATTTTGAAGTGCGTTCAATTTCGTCAAGTGCGCGAATTGAGAGTTTATTACTACTCAACATGTACACTTCAGGCAGATCCATAGACCACAATGCAACATGATTTTAACATCACAGCAGGTCACGCTTAAAGGAGTAGTTCACTTTTAAAAAAACTTTTCCTGATAATTTACTCACCCCCATGTCATCCAAGATGTCCATGTCTTTCTTTCTTCAGTCGCAAAGAAATTAAGGTTTTTGATGAAAACATTCCAGGAAAAAAAAAATACAATTAAAAAAAAAGTTTTATAAGCTCAAATGGTCGCCTTGCTCTGTTAAGGTTAAGGCCCGTACACACCGGGACGAATATCAGCACGCGTTATTCGTCAGTGTTTTTCAACGCGTTTTTGTGTTCATACTCAAGCGTTTTTCGCTGACGATGAGCCGCGTGAACATGCAAATTCATTCCTTGACATTAGATGGCGCTTAATGTAAAACAGAAAAAATAATAGAATCCTACACTAGGGTGTTCATTTTCATTTCTCAACATGTTTTATTATGTAAAATAAATATATAAATAATAAATAACTAAAAGAAATGCCTCCAAAATGTAACAAAAAATAGCTCTCACAAACTTACAAAAACGAACTAACAAAATCTATTTATATCTTTTGTTTTCATCCTCTTTATCCTGTTTTTCTTCCTCACTTTGTTTGTCCATCTATATTTTGCTGTAGAACCGATCTTTTCCAGGAGGTTTTTTTTAAACTAGGACATTTTCAGCCAGGACAGGACGTGAAAACAGGATATGTAACGCAAAGTTGAGATGTTGCCCAGAGATAAAAACATAGCTGTCGGATGAACAGAGAGTTGTCGTATTTCCCGCGTTTAATAAAACCACTCAAACTTTACACTCGTCCTCATACATGGGGATTGAAGCGAGAAAATACAAACAAACATCCAACTCTGGTCACAAAATAAAATAAATCTAACTGACACTAGGCCTACTCACTGTCTCACACTATGCGCAGTTCTAATCTCAACTCAGATTCCTATAAAGCACAAAGTTACACATGTCCCGGGAAAACAGGACTGTTGGTCACCCTATACTATACTTTTATTACAGAAATATTAATATAAATATTATCATAGCTCTTTATGCTCCGAGACCAGCAGCTATCTTCTTCGCCGTATGTGTGCTCGGCAAGACCGTTTTGTGTTTGAGCGCCCCCAAGTTATGCTTAACTGTAACTTCAGAAGTACCAGACACGTGAGCAAAACCGCCAAACTCGTTGGTCTGATAGTTTTTGACGCAGCGCGTCAAACCAAAAAAACGAACCCGAGGCGTTTTTTTAAAAATGACGCTTTTACGCGTGGCGCTTTTCGCGTCGGTGTGAACACTCACATTGGCGCCCATTGTTTAGTCACGAGGCGTTAAACGTCGACGAATATCGCACGCGAAATTCATCCCGGTGTGAACAGGCCTTTAGGGTGTGATGCACGTTCGTGACTCTCCTATTTGAACTTGTTCATCAGAATGAATGAATCTTTTCCAAAGTCAACTCATTGAATGAACCAAAGATTCGTTCATTTTGATGAACAAGTTCGAACAAGTCACAAATGTGCATCACAGAACAGAGCAAGGTGTGCATTTGAGCTTATAAAACTTAAACTTTGTTGTTGTTTTTTTTAAATGAGCGATCGTTTCGCTTGATAAGACCCTTATTCAATGTCTGGAATCGTTTAAAACCCTTTGAACAGTTTGCACTGAAACTGTCTTTTGGACCTTGAAGCATTTGGACCCCATTGAAGTCCATTATATGGAGAAAATCCTGGAATGTTTTCATCAAAAACCTTAATTTCTTTTCGACTGAAGAAGAGAAAGACATGGATATCTTGGATGACATGGGGGTGAGTAAATTATCAGCAAAAGTTTATGTTTTAAAAGTGAACTACTCCTTTAAATGTACCTATAACTCTAGTGTATATATTTAGAGTTACACACACGCATATCTATATATAGTTGTAGCTACTGTAGGGCCGTATAATTTCTGTGATCACGGAATAAAAAGCACACTCTTTTTACAACTAAAATAACAGTAAAGGGTAAAAAAATGGAATTTGCAAAAATTAAAACGGAAAAAACGGAATTTGGGAAAAAATAAAAATGGAATTTGGGAAAAAATCAAATGGATTTTATAGGGCCCTACTACTGTAGGTTGCAGTGTAAAAGGCTGCATGTGTATTATGTATTTTCCCGCAGAGTCCGAGCTGTGCTCACGTTTTTTCCCATCCATAATAGCTTCAGAAATATTCAGTTTGACCTGGAAATTTCGATCTCCAGCATTTCTGTTATCCGTGATGAGCTCAGCGGTGGGGTCTAAAGTCGAAACCTCGGCTCGGGAGCTCATACAATGCTCACGATGTGAACGTTTGACAGTTTCCATGTTTTACAGCGTCAGAGCGAGTCCGGGCCACTTATCAGTGCTCACGCTGTCCGGTTCCTCCAGAGTGACAGGCCGTTGAGAGGTGGCCCGTGGAGAATTTTGAGAGGTTCGCAGATAGCTTGACGCGTCCTCCTCCTCCTGAGCTCTACAGCTCTGACATCCGCCGTGTTTTAACACCCTAATCACAACCCTGATGGAGATGCGGAAGACTTTGTGAAGAAGGTCGTTCAACTCGGGGGTGTTAAGTGTTGTTTCATTTTTAAGGAAGCAGGGGTCTTTGCCTTCTTTAGTTCACTTGGAGATGTTTGATGGAGGTTATATAAAGGAAAAGGACGCATGTGAGTGTGAGTCATGTTTTCATGTCAAAGAACATATCAACCATTATTGTGCATTCATGAAGTTGACATTTCCGTTTAATGTCCTATAGTTCCACCCCTCATGCTTAAGGTCATTTACATCCTGTTTTTTTTTTAATGAAATGTCTTTATGATGCATTTTAATCAATATGTCTCCTTTTTTTCCCTCAGGAGTAGCTTGATTTTGATGTTGACATTATATATGAACATTTGCTAGAGAAGAGATCAGTTAGCAGAGTATTATGTTTGAGACCAACATGATGTGATCAACAAAAGAGGTTACTGATAACATTGACATGACTTATCTATGTAATGTTTTTCAAATTGATCTGTTCATTCTTATATCTCATCCTGTGCATCCCTTGTGCAGGAAATCTTGTGCATTTGTTTCTCTCTCGCCCTCTTTTTCCCACTCCATACATTGTCTTTCTTCCGTACGATAAGTGTCAACAGAGAATTGTCATTTCAAAGCAGTGTCTTATCATACTTCTCTCAGATACCAGATAAATCTTTAAAACGTAACCGTAAATGTTTCAGTTGGCGGATCTGAAATGGAAAAAATCCTATACAAATCAGTTCTGGCTTGTTCCATCAGATCAGGCGTGTAACGTGCGAATGCGCTCTCACCGTGTAAAGGAGACGTTAAGCAGACAGTGGCACCGTTATTGCAAATAACATTGTTGTTTTTGCACAAAAAATCAAGTCGGTAATTTGCTGTGACCGCATACATGCAAATAAGTGCATATTTAACAGGAGGGCTTGGGCAAAAGCACTGGAGTGGGGTTTGCGATTAGGCTTTCTCAAAGATTCAGAATTTTGATCTGCTGTATCCATGGCAACCTTCAATACAATACAGCATTTTGAGCCTCTGCCCAGCAGGCTTGTGTCTCTTTCATCTCGACAGAGAGACCATTTTCTCTGCTTGTGTTCTCTTTTATATCATGTCATTAAAACCAATTCGAACTGAAAATGATTGATATTAAAGAAATAGAATAAGGGAATAGTTTGACCAAAATTGAAAGAAATATTTTATCCTTCCTCTTCGTAACCCTGTGTTAGACTTTCTTTCGGTAAACACAAAAGGAGACGTTGCGATAGATTATCCCAGCTTCTGTTTTCCATATAACAAAAGTGAATGTTGATATACTGTATTAAACCTTTAGATAAGCATCTATTAATTCTCAATAACCACTTTTGTACAAATTGGTTTGTAATACATGGTTAAGTTCTGGCAAACAGCTCATTTAAGTTTAATGTCATAAAACCTAATGTATTTCTAACATATTTTTACAGTAAAGCACTGCCATTGTTTTACCGTAAACTTTAGTTAAAAGTCATAAAACTTAAAATGTTACATAATTAAGACCATTTTTTTACAGTGTACAGTCAGAGCTTCAAAAATGAACTTATGTACTATATACAATACAGCCATGTTAATTTAGTTTTAAAATGTAAATAATCCTGTAAAAAAATGGTAAACTACTGGCAGCTGTGGTTGCCAGCATCATACCGTAAAAATACGGTGTGTTACTGTTTTTGAAATTAACAGCTAAATACCGTATTGTCAGCTACAGTATAAAACTTTAATTTAACAGCTATATGCTATAAGACAAAAACAGTAACACACCGTATAGTTACGGTATGATGCTGGCCACCACATCTGCCAGTAGTTTACTGTTTTTTTACAGGATTATTTTTTACAGTGTAAGAAAACTTAGAGGTCACGTTATAAGAGAACCAAACCTGTCATGACGTCCAATTGCGCTGAAATTGTACCTGGATTTTCAGTAGGGTTGGGTATCGTTTGAATTTGAACGATTATGATTCCGATTCCTTGTTTTCGATTCCGGTTCCTAACGATTCTCGATTCTGATTATTTTAAGAGGCAGGGTCAAAAAAGTTTAGCTAACCTTGCTAACCAACGGTCTTTCTGAAGAAAATACTCCTTCTGTCAGAAATACTCCTTTTGTCACAAATGTTGAATTTTGCCGATATTTCGTTATTTTTAGAAAAGCGAAGCCACACTTTGGACCGCCGACTGTAAGCTACTCATGTTCGACTCGCACGGTTATGCCAAAACTTCCGGTAGACGCTTCTTCCTTGGTGTTGTTCAGCGGTTTCTTCTTTCGGTTGACCGACTGTGAATATCGAAACTCAGGAATTGAAATTTTAACTTTTGAACGATTCCGGGAAAAACAGAAAGTTAGTCCCGGTTCCAATCGAATCTCTTCGATACCCAAACCTAATTTTCAGTGAATAACACTTATATAACGCTTACAGTATGCACGTATGGACTACTTTTGTGTTGCTTTTGGAGCTTGGCAGTGTAAAACAACATTCACTTTTGCCTATGATGATTATGCATTTCACAGAAGCAAAACAATAATATGGAATCAGAACAATCATATTAATTTTTGGCTGAACCAAAATACCCCCTCCCTCAATTGCCGCCCGTTTTAAACCATTTAGTGTCTGTGTGCCACAGCAGTGAAGTCTAATAAGGCCATTAGATTTGCGATGAGCTCATCATTTAGGCCACTAAAGCGTGTTAGAGGCGCCTGCAATAGCCGGTTAGGTTCTGACCTTCCATATGGCTTCATCTGTTCATATCTGTTTTGCGCATACTGTTCATTACGAGAGACAAATGACTCGGCTGATACGAGCTGCATCTCAGACTGTAATCGAGCCGGTGGCTGGTATCTGGGAGGACTGTGAGACGCATTGCTGTGTTGAATCGGGCCGGTGGGGAGTGAGAGTTTAATGGTGGCCACTCTTGCAGACATACGAGATACTGGAGCCAAACCTGTGATGGTGTACATTCAGGCGGATCGTACATGGAGGGCACCGGGAACATGATTGACGGAAGCGTGCTGGCCAGTTACGGGAACGTCATCGTTATTACGCTCAACTTTCGAGTCGGCGTCCTAGGTAAGCACTTTTCGTTGTTATATAACTTTCCAGGAGCAGCCATATTGGAAAAATGATAAAAGTTTGCTAATGTCTGGGTTTAATTGTTAAATCTACTATTTTTACGTTTATTGAATAATATGCTGATTGCTGTATCAGTAAATGCAAAACACTGAAGCAAGAGATTCTGTTGATTTAATGAATCATTCCCAAAGTTCTTTTTTTTTGTCAGTGTTGTGTTGATTGAGGAAAAAGCGCTTTATAAATGTAATGCATTATTACTTGTTAAAATCTGTGCAGAAAAATGTCCAGTCATCCAGATATGCTTTTATATTTGAGACATAAGCACAATGAAGAGTGAATTTTTCAAAGCTGATTCTGAATCCAAATTACATCCCAAAAAGAATAGTTTTTGCACTGAAGTAGTAGGCTTCATTTTTCAGATTAGAAAGTTGCCGCTTGATGAGAAATGTTGATTACAAACAGAGAGGTTTTTCAGATATTCCATCTTTGCATATTTCCGATTCTAGTTGCTGCCAACAACACGCCGGAATCGGCACAAGTCGAACACCGTCCATTATGACTAAAAGTTTGCTAAGAAGTATTTCCTGCTAAATCAAGGCGTGGTGTGAAACATAACAATTACTCGGAGGTTGCATTCGGCGTATATTTTACAAATGATGTTTTGCTAATGGTGCAATCTCTACGGGTTGTGCAAGGAATGATGACAGCTCTGTGAACTTTGCATTTTCCCTTTATTAAAACACAGGACACCCCTCATTTGCATAGTGATGGCTGCCGCAGATGCAATTGAAATTCAGGGCAGGCCGAACAATTCCAGGGAAGAAAAATAAATAAAAAATAGGATATTAATATGAAAAAGAGCCTACTTTTAATTATCCAGCTTAAAGGTAAGAAGAGAGAATTATACGGTATGTAAAAGACTCCTCATTCAGCTTGTGGCTATTCTGACTGTGATCATGGCTGTATGTAGGTTACAGGAGTTTGATGTAAAATTCATGTATTCATGCATGCATCACATAAAAGCGGTTTAGAATGAAAATAGATGTGTGTGAATACAGTCTGGAAATTCGCAACACACTAACAACGCTCAGCTCACTGTACAGTCTCTATTTAATAAGTCTCGCTGGAGTTTTATCATCTCGCTGCAGCGTTTCCACCTGTCCCGTGGATGTGATAATTATTGCCACTAAGTGTGGACCCTGTCTCTCCAGGGGCCCTATTTGGAGACTTTCGCATGTGAACTCCACACCATGTGGATGGCTGAGAACTCATTACTGGTTTAATATTTAATTACCAATGCCAGATCACCGGCGAGTGTTTCCTGCGGATGCTGCGTGTCTGGCTCTTTGTGACTGATGGGTTATGTGAATATTGTGGCACTCGGATTTGATCAGACACGGAGACAATTTGTTTATAGAAATCCTGTCTGTTGAGCATCGACTGGTGTGTGTGTGTGGATAAGGCCGGGCTTGCCGGGACCCTTTAATGGCGTGTAATGACTCCTAGTCAAGGGGGAGTATCTTATATCACTGCTCTTTACAAATATAATTACTCACTGGCTCTCCAGAGCATGTCAAATTCCTTTTCTTGTGGGGAAAACTTAATTACTGTTTCCAGATGCATTAAATATTAACAATGGCCACCTCTCTTTTAAAGTCCATGGACCTTTGCCCTTTATCTCCGTAAGCTGGCGGTGCAGTTGCCAAATGTGATTTAGAAAAGATTTGAAATAATACTGGAGCTATGAAAATATGGGATAAATCACCAGCGCTTGGCTTTCTGGTTGGTTTTATTATTATTATTATTTTTGCGGTCTATAGATATGATTTTAAAGCAGTACATTATGGCTGTTTTGGAAGTGTCCAGAGCTCATAGCTCAAGGCAACAGGAATGTTTGATTGCTTTCCATTACATTTGCGGTTCTTTCTGACTCAAATCCACATCGGATAATTTGCATTTCAATGAACATCATTAGTATGGTTGTGCATATAGATAAAACGTGTATCTGCGGCAAACAGTATGCATTTGTTCGCTGTCACGGAGTCTAATTAAAAACATCATGTGTACGTGACACAAGAAAAGGATTTCCATGCACGGTTCTTCTGTGACCGGCTGAAATCAAATTCAGAAATGAACCATTCAGTCTTCTGCTCTTTATCGTCTGATGATATTAGGTATTGGTGCATAGATTTTCCACATCACTGACAGCTGTCTTACTGCAAATGGTTTCCGATTAGATGCTGTGAAACCTTCTTAGCATTCAGAGTAAAATGTTGCATGTTCAGCTGTGATGTGAAATGAAATGTCACATGATTTCCTCAAGAGCTGTAGCAAAATCCCCTGGCAAATATATGTTTCGTGCTTGAGATGCATTTCATGTAAAGAGGGAAATGCAACAGCGAAAGTGGCTGGGTGCAATTTGTGCCTGAATGAATATATAGTATATATATATATATATATATATATATATATACACATTCATATATATATATATATATATATATATATATATATATATATATATGAATGTGTATATATATATATATATATATATATATATATATGAAGAGTTCAGATACAAAAGTCTCTAAATGCCATTTTAAATTTTCTTCTAAAATGACCATTTTTATCAAGCTTGTATATTTAAGTTCAGTAATTTCACTTAAATGACAAGTAATAGGTAATCTTCATTGACATTTAAGTGAAATTACTGAACTTAAATATACAAGCTTGATAAAAATGATCATTTTAGAAGAAAATTTCAAATGGCACTTAGAGACTTTTGTATCTGAACTCTTCATATATATATATATATATATATATATATATATATATAAAATTGTATTTTAAATGGCTATTCCTGAAGTAAGATATTATATTTCCCCACCTCAGGTGCAAAGTTAGAACCAGCATCTAAATATTCAGATTGGTGGACAACAAATATGAACCCTAACCATAAAGCTTCTTGATATATAGAATAGGCTGCTATATATAACTAAAAAAAAAGTATAATCCATGGCCCTTCACTTTCACACACACACGCATGCAAAATTGATATAAGTGTGACTAGCAAACAAAATTGATATAAATGTCATTTCACCACATCACATTATTGGTAGTTTTGTACAAAAATGTTTTAAAATATCGCCTTTTAAAGATCACTTGATTTTTCTTCTTCTCGACGATCATTAAATATTAAAGGAATAGTTAACTTAAAAATAATATACAGGCTAACATAGAGCATTTATTTGGTGAAGTTCACTCTAGGAAGTTGTGGACACTGAATCACTTGCCTGCTGAGGTAAATATAAGATGCTAGTGACAAGCTAAAGCTTTGCTGTTTCATTGACATCTTTCCGCTGCTTAAACACTGATTAGAGCAAATCCACGGGTTATGATGCCTTTCAGTGAGTATACTGTATCTTTCAACATACCTTCAGGTGTCCTTTCTGTAACTGAGGAAGAGATGGTCGCGTTTCTCCAGAGCTGCGCTGCCGCTTGAAATGAGGAGCCTAGTAGCAGATTGTCCGTCACATCTGAAGACAAAACGCCATCTATTGTTTGAATTTTGTGATCAAATAGACAGAATCTGAAAGATTACACATTGCTTATTGTCGGAAGTAACAGAACACGGAGCTTGTTATTTGGTGTTAGGTGGTTAGGCTTACAAAACTGAATTCACTGTGTACTGTCTACATAAGACATGAGGTCCATTGAGCCGGGGCGGCTGGGCGGGGCCGGGGTAGCAGGGGCGCGGGGGCGGGGCGTGTTGGGTACGCAATGACAGTATCGCGATTCGAATCGTGAGTTCAGTATCAGCGGTTTTCGGTTTGACTATGAAATCGTTACACCCCTAACTATATATATATATATATATATATATATATATATATATATATATATATATATATATATATATATATATATATATAATTGTATTTTAAATGGCTATTCCTGAAGTAAGATATTATATTTCCCCACCTCAGGCGCAAAGTTAGAACCAGCATCTAAATATTCAGATTGGTGGACAACAAATATGAACCCTAACCATAAAGCTTCTTGATATATAGAATAGGCTGCTATATATAACTAAAAAAAAAGTATAATCCATGGCCCTTCACTTTCACACACACACGCATGCAAAATTGATATAAGTGTGACTAGCAAACAAAATTGATATAAATGTCATTTCACCACATCACATTATTGGTAGTTTTGTACAAAAATGTTTTAAAATATCGCCTTTTAAAGATCACTTGATTTTTCTTCTTCTCACGATCATTAAATATTAAAGGAATAGTTAACTTAAAAATGCTGAAAACCTTCAAACTTACTCATCTATCAATTCACGAGGACTCAAATGGGACTGTTTTCTGAGAATCTATAAAGTTTTGTGCATTATGACAAATTTTGGAAATGAAGCGATAAGATTGAAATTGTGACAAATGTTTTATTCATGCAAGAGCGATGAGGGGAGAAATTCAGAAGCCATCTTTCTGTGAAACAAAGTCTGTGTGCTCAGAGAGACAGACACCCGATTAAATTATGAAAAACACGGAAAGAAATTACAGTTGTTCTAATCAAATGAGAATGAATCAGAAAGGGTGGAAAAAAAACATACTCTGAAATCAATTTATAGGACAAGTTTAAAAAATGAAATGCCCAAAGGCTGAAATAGAATCGAAGATGAAATTCTGCAAATGTTTGGCCTGTTAATGCGGTGGCTGCCCAGAAGCGAACAACGAGGTCGTGGAGTTCTCTCGCTCTCGCAAACTTTTCCCAAGTGCAATCAAATGTCTTTTCAAAAGTTTGAACGAAGACAACGCAATCATCAAGGTTGTTAGAAACTTTGCACTCCAGCAGTCCCAGGAGTCTCTGGTGTTCCTCAGGCAGTTTTGATTTACCTCCAGGGCCTGCCGGTTCCAGTGCGCATGCCTTTTGGCCTTGTGGGGGAAATGAGATCACACAGAAACCTCAGTAAAAACCACAGTCTCTTTATCCAAACCTGACCTCTGGGGTTGAGGGATTGATCTTCAGGATGATGGCTGCTGTCAAAGTGTCGTTTGAGTGCTGTGACATTTGGGTTATTCCTGGCCTAGTTTTCCACAATTGAGACATTTGTCAACAAGTGTGACAGACCGTGTCGCAAGAAACTGTCTATCGATCACACAAGCCACCAACTTTTTTGGAGCTCCAGCCACTCATTATGCTATGCATATACATGTGAGTGTCAAACCAGTATGGATAATGCACAGAACAGTACGGTTTTATTAAGTAGACATTTTGCAGATGCTTTTATTCAGAGCAAACGATGGTAGTATTTATAGGGGGAAAGTCTCCTTGGGTATCTTGTTCAAAGACAAAATACACAACTAGAACTGTCATGCCTGTTCGCAATAACAGCGACTGAATCACTGCAGAGGATGGGTACATGGTAGGGTTGGGTATCGAGAATTGGAGTCTGAATTGGAACCAGGACTAACATTTTGTTTTTCCCGGAATCGATTCAAAAGTTAAAAGTTCGATTCCTAGTTTCGAGTATTCACAGTCGGTCGACCGGAAGAAGAAACCGCTGAACAACACCAATGAAGAAGCGTCTACCGGAAGTGTTGGCATAACCATGCGAGTCGAACATGAGTAGCTTACGTCGACGGTCCAAAAGTGTGGCTTCACTTTTCTAAAAATAACGAAATCTCAGCAAAATGCAACATTTGGGACAAAAGGAGTATTTGTGACCGAAGGAATATTTCCTTCAGAAAGGAGTGAAAGAAATAGGAATAGAGAATCGTTCAGTAACCGGAATCGAAACAAGGAAATCGAATACAGAATCGATTCAAATCGAACGATACCCAACCCTAGTACATGGTGGCTATAAAGGGATGGACATGGTCAGAAACAATGCTCAGGTAGGCCGTGGCATTTAAACGATGACCAATTGGCACTAAAGGGCCTAAAGTGGGCCAAGAAAACATCCTCACACCATTACACCACCACCACCAGCCTGCACAGTGGTAACAAGGCGTTTTTTCATATTAAATATATAAATGATAAAAAGTAATTATTTGTGAAACCTATTGGAAGCCCTCTCTACTCAAATGTTACCATACTCAAATGTAAATGTCAAATTGTAATGGCAACATTTGTATAGTTTTATAAAGTAACTTGATAACACTTACATGAAAAGAGCTTCTGTTTCAAGAGTTGCAAAAATGAGTTATGCATTTTATGAAAATGTATATATTTGTGTGCATTTGCAGTCATAAGCGCACTGCACATCTCCAAACGCTGACTGTCTCTATTGCAAATGGAGATTGTAATGGCAGCTGCAGTGATTCAATGACTTTTTCAATCATCCATTGGCTCTTTTATTTAAAAGGCGAGCCATATCACTGATTAATTTCTCCAAATCTGATCACCTCATTGCTGCACATTTCTGTCAGTGTGAATGGCCCTTTCTGGTTCCACAAACCATAATTTGTCATTCACTTGTCATCTACTGTAGGTAACAGCATATGGAAATGTAAACATTTGATTGGTTACTGAGCATTTGGTTTTGGTAGCTCTACATTTGGCACTCCAAAATGTGTTCCTCCTAACACCGCATCCTAACTACACGCGACGCGATCAAATTCCAGCGACAGCAAGTGTGTCTGTCCACACTAGACGCGACGCGACTGTGAGATGCCACTTATGTTGGGACAGCGTGTGAGCTATGGTGTAAGCAAGCATCTCTCTGTGAAAGCGCACTGTTGGCCCGCAGTCGCATTGGAAATGGGTGAGGACATAATCAAATCAAAGAAATAACATTATTAAAAATCAGAACATTAACAAAATATACTCATTGACTAATTTTGTGATGAAGTACAGTTGTATGTTTGCATATAATTCATTTGAACGCTATATTATTTGCTTTCACAATCTGAGGTAAATTATCCGTTATCTCGTGGCACAATTACCTATTTTTAACTAAAAATAAATAATGTGTAGATCATAAACAGTGTAATTTATTCATTTCTGTCAGCCGCAACGTCGCAGAAAGTGAGGAATCGTTTCTAAATTAGAAACTTCGCGCGTCACAGTCTACGCGTCATGGTACAGACAAAAACTCTGATTAACATGGAAAAGATACCTTTTATCGCGTGTCGCGGCGTCGCGTCGCGTGTAGTTTCAGACACGGTGTAAGTGCCCTAGAGACTTGACTAACGGTTAATTATCATAGGCTAGAGTTTGGAATTAGCATGTTGCTATGTTAATGAGTAGGGGTGAAACCAGAGGTGTAGTGGTAAAAAAAGAGGTGGTAAACTATAAATTCTGGTGGACCACGACGTGGTCACCAGGTAAGGTGGGCCACTGCCTACCGGTTAGTGTTGTCACGATACTAGAATTTCTAACTTCGATACGATACCTTGAAAAATATCGATATTCGATACCATTTTCGAATACCACAGAGAAAAAAACTGCACAATATTAAGGGAGAAGTTTTTTTTTATTTAAAGCTAAATATAACAAGTCTAGAACATGACAATGAAGTACATTTTACATGAACAAAAATGTCCTGAGTTCTATTTGTTAATATTTTTTAATTGGACCAGAGCTAACATTATCTGTTGTATTTTTATTACTGTTATCAAAGATTAAAATATACTATAATAACATAAAAGCACTTAACAGTATCAAATTGGAGGATAGAGTGTCAGTAATGTATAATAATAATGATTAAACATTCAATTTTCAGTTAAAGGCATTTTATTATTGAATTATGAGATGCCACTTTCTGTTTAGTTTAATTAGTCTGTGTAATCCAATTGATCATAATCGGTAATGAAGGCAAATTGCAGAATTAAATAATAAAGTTAAATAGGCACAAGCTAATTTACATTTGACCACATGCAGTTACAATATTTACTTGTCTAAGATTCCTCAGTCAGATTATGTTAACTTTAAGAAAACAGTGAAAAAACTAGACAACACAGACTCATATCAACAACAATACTAGGCCATCTTAGTTACTGTTTCAGAAAAGTTCAAATGAAAAGAGTTAGTGTTTCCTTGAGGATTTTAATTAGCAGTGGGGACAGGTCTGTCCAAACAAAAAACACCCCTGATACTGAGCATATATGCTGCTAAAAGGTAACTTTACCACTGGAGCCTGTTCCTAAGTCTGTTTTCATTCTGTGACATGCCTGCTCGCGGTGTGTAGAGCGTGTCCGCGCTATTCTCCGACTTGCTCGCTCGCGGTGTGTTAATGCGTGTCCGCGCTATTCTCCGACTTACTTGCTCGCTCGCGTGTGGCGCGCGTCCGCGCTATTCTCCGAGATGTCTGCTTGCGGTGTGTTGTTAATGCGTGTCCGCGCTATTCTCCAAGATGTCTGCTCGCGGTGTGTTGTTAATGCGTGTCCGCGCTATTCTCCGACATTAACTTCACTTTTACTATTTAACCAGAGCAAATAAGACGAGTGCGTCACGTGTGGTGTTTGTCAACGCGCCTTTGAAGAGAAGTGAAAGTGACCGCACGGCTAGTATCGATACTTCGGGAAATTAGTATTGGTATCGTTCAGATATTTCAGTATTGATATTTATCGAAATATCGATATTTTTGACAACACTACTACCGGTGTATGTGTATCTCCTGATAACATTGCTATATAGACATCAAGCCTTTTCATACGCTCAAGTAAATCTGCCATTCACTTGTCCGAGTAAAAAAGTTGCTTGTCCGATTTTTTATTTTTATTTTGTGTCTGATGAGAAGTTTGTTTTAGAATAAATTTACAGTGTTCAATCAGCTTTGATATTTAAATCACCATATTAATAATATCTGCACCTTTAAAGGGCATCCCCTCCCCAATATAATTAAATGCATGCTTCATCTTTCATTTTAAATTCCTAAATTTGTTCAATAAATTCTAATAAGACACTATAGTGCTGTTACCCTAGGGGCTGATCAAATTAAATCATTTACACTGAAAAATTACAATTGCATAAAATAATGTTAGGAAATTGATTTCAATTTATTTATAAGAAAAGTTGGAAAGAATGATACTACTTTTAAACATTTAACACTAAACCACCAGTAGGTGGCGGCAGGGGACCGTCTTAATGAGTGAGTCATTGATTCATTCATTCAAACGATTCGTTCAAACGGCTGAATCATTCAGTAATGAGTGTTCCTGTGAGATGCGCCGTGGTTCTGCTGTGATTTTTGTTTGGAACTATTTTCGCTGCTGAAACAGAACAAAAACAGCCAATATTGCATCTAAAATGTGATTTAATTTTAACTGTTTATTGAACTGTTGTAGGAAATCAATGTCACATTTTCAATCGTGATGGTGTTCAGGAAAAATAAATGAGGTTGCTTAACATATGTTAAACATATAAAAACTCCACATTTAGATTTTATAGGCAGTATGTTGTTAACTGAGTGTGTAATAGTCAACAACACTGACAGTGATGCGGCGCAATATGAAGAGTTCGTCTTAGGTTCAACAACCTATGAAACTAATAATGAACAATATGAAACTAAAACGACATAAGCTTAATTTACAATGTCTTAGGAACTACAGGACATTTAGAGGTGGATAAACGCAATTGATAGTTGGATAAACGCACTTTGGAGGTGGGTCAATGCTATTTCCGAATATGGGAGGTGCGTAAACAGCGTTTATGTGCATTTAGCCTCCACTACATCCCTGGGTGAAACGAATTGCAGTTCATCCGTACGGATCAGGCCCCGCGGTTCGGCACGCATGTGATTCGTGGATTAACTGCTAAATTGAATCATCAAAGAGTGAACGTTTCTAATTTAGATGTGCTTTGTCGTGCCAATTTACACATTCAAACAATTTTAAACACGGAAGAAGAGGCGAAAGTCGGGATTCACAGCCGCACACACACCTGAAGTGCACGCAGAGAGAGAGAAGAGAGAGAGGCGCATTTCAGACACTGCTCGAACACTGAATGGATTCCTCTTTCGCGTTACCTTGCCCTTGAACGGACACATAAACTCAAAATGTTGTCAAAATACTTGTCTAAAAGTCTTGGGAAGTATTCTCTTGTTTATATCATAAGTGAACAGTTGAGAAAGAAAATGAATGTTTGTCAGTTTTTTCAAGCATAAATGAAAAACTATATTATTCAATGCTTTGCAGTGTTAAACGAAATGTATAGTTTTGCATTCATTTCCAACGAGCTTGTTCCAGTGGCTTTTGGTATTGCCCTTTCTGTGAAGGATATCTGCTATACTGCCTTGACAAAACCAAGCGTCTCATTTCGACAGTTCTTAGTAATGGGAGCGAATCTATAATTCCTTGAAATGCTGCCCAGGCAGCTCACTGGGTTTTATAATAGAGCTTCTGTTTTCAAGAGTTGCAAATATCGTCAGGTTTCATAAAAGCACTATACAATCCACGACACGTCATGGTTCATCGCCTTTATTTTTCACTTATGTTGGAAAGAGACAAGCCATATATGTCTTTCTTTTAGAAGAAACTGACACGTTTTTTCAGGGCGAACAAAACCTTCGAGTGACGGGGAGCTCTAAGTGATGTGCTCCTCAGGATGTTTTTTTCTTAAAGAGAGATGTGCATTGATGGGTAAGGGCCGTGAATCTTTGCCTCTTGGCCAAACTTTGCATCCATCATGCATGAGGTGACATTTTGCTGAACTCTAAATCTTGTTGTATCTTTTTTTTTTAACTGGATTCTGTGTTAAAGTATAAATGGTGACTGGGTGAAGAATTCTCTTCCTCTGGTCAGCGCACCCCAAATTGAAAGTGACTGTGATAGTGATGGCTCAGGTAGGGAGTACCAGGGTAAAACGTCCCATTTGCCAAGTAGACTATTGAATGGCGATGCAGAGGTAAACTATCTGGAGGATTAGGCAGATGTTCATGAGAACCAATTGGTGTGCCTCACACATGACCACAAACAACCCTTTCTACAACGTACGGCCCATCTTCAGTGCACTGAAAGAGTGCACACACATCTCCCTGAAACTGGCCCAAGTGAAGTCATGATCAAGCCCATATGAGTCTAGCCAACCAAGCAAAAGTTCCTCCAGGGTGTACCTTGTACATGACAACCTTTTCACCTCCTTCATGAGATGAAAAACATGAGGTATTGGATGTCTTGGAATGAATTGGGTCAATAGATCTAATTGAATAATTTGTATGAATTCCAACAATGGTGTTTCATAAAACACATTAGTATAAAACCTAATATTTCACTAACTTAACCAACATATAATCAAAAAGGGCATAATGTTTGAGTGTTAGGAAGGTCTAAAGAGTTAAAATGCATGCACTCACATAGCAAGAAAAAAATTGTGATTAAACGGGTTAAGATCATCGGTCTTACAGTAGGTATATTGGCTGGGGAATATGTCCCAACACACTTTGCAAAGATTGTTGAGTTCGGTATGAAGCAATTCTTCTATATTCCTGAAATGTTACAAACCCAAAGGCACAACCCAGGTTCATTGGAAAAATGTGGTTCTGCAGTAGACTTGTCATGATTCCTGTCTTGTGCTAAGTTTTGTAGTCATATGTAGTTGAAACACGAGGGCTAAACACAAGGGACAGAAGTTGGCCACCTTTGGTAGGACTTTATTTCAATGGTGTACTGTAGATATTCTTTTAACTATAAGTAGCTTTACAACTACGTCAGCTAGCAGTGATTAGTGTACTAGTAGATTGTCTGCTTAGTATCTGCTAACAATATACTTTTGATAATCCGTCAACAGACAGTATACAGACTGTGAGTAACTTTACAACAAGTCAACTTATTCTACTAACCCAAACACCTAACTCTATCCTAACAGTCTACTACCGTCTAGTGGACCATTGAAATAAAGAGTCACCCAAGTTTTACTATGTTGAATATATCATTTTAATATCATTTTCTGAAGCAACAATGCCATTTTAGCTTGTTTTACAAGTATTTGAGCTCTTTTATTGTGACTTTTGTTTCATGCGACTTGAACCCGTGCTTCACATTCCCAGGTGAGCTACAGAGCAAGTTTACTGCGGTAGAAAAGCCACACATTTGGAGCTGATTATATGATGGAACAGCGCAGTCTCATCCCAATTAGTCATATAACTGACGTTTTGGGACGTCTTTTGACCATTCGTAAATATACGACTTTTTAGGGCCCCCTTAAACGTCGGTAGATGACGATATGGGATCCTAACTCTACCCCAGACCTAAACCCTAACTCGTCACCTAACTGACGTTAAAGGTAAAGCGTCAGTTGTATGACGACCCGGGATCGTCATTTACCGACGTTTAAGGGGGCCCTAAAAAGTCGTATATTGACGAATGGTCAAAAGACGTCCCAAAACGTCAGTTATATGACGAATTGGGATGAGACTGTGTTAGATGGAAACGTCAAAATGTATTCGCTCATAAATCATGCACTAACTGTTTTGAAGTCATAGCCGCACTGAAACCGTACAAAACTAAGTCTTGATTAATCGATAATCTGCTCCTGTAGTCGTAATTTAGTGTGAAAAGGAATATTGCCGTTTTACTGCCTCTATAGTGTTTATTTGCCTAGTGTTTATTGATCTTTGTTTCGACCCCTCTAGAGCAGATCAGGTCAGCTGGAGGCAAACATGTGTATAAATGTCTTTTTAAAGTTCAGTTCTTCATCTATCAGGCTTCTTGTTTACAGTCTGTTGCCGATATCTCTGGCGATCCATTACCTCATTTGATTTGACGCTCACGCTGTGGCATTGCTTTTTCTTCCTCTACTCCTGGCAGTCTCGAGCCCAGCTCAGCTCATTCGTCTTTTACCACGAGGGAGGGTTTGTCCATCATCAGGTGTGTTTGGGTCAGAAATGATCTGTCTGGAGAGACTTATATTGGCTCTCCGGCCAACTCTTGCTACTCATCTTGTCAAGTGATTAATCATGCTTTGGCGAGTGAAGGAACCAAGGCCAGCTGTCTTAACGCATGTAGGAGGCAATGTTCTCCACATTGTGTCGGCTGAAATGAGGAAGGTGGGCGAGGAGGGCCGGCAGAGAGGTGTGAAGTAGGGAGCCATGAGAGTAGAGGTGGGCGCCCAATCCACTCGCTTCATGTGACTCGACAAAAGAGAAACTCAAAAGCACGAGAAGAAAAAAAACTTTGCAGAGTAGGTGTGACTATTTGCATGTGCCTCTTGTGAATGAAAAGCCTGTCGGAATTAGCCACAGGATGTTTGGATTTCTAAAGTGTTGCTAGTTTAGAGGCAAGGAAAAACCAACGCTGCTGTAGAGTGGGAGGGATATCGGAAGGGATGAATTGAACAACCAGTATGTGAAGACTGAACTTGGTGTGAAATCCTATATCATTCATGCAGGATTAGAACCAGGAAACGGCTTTGTGAAGATTTAGTACGGAAGGTTTTATGGATGTATCTGATGTTATAGTGGGAAATCTTTCTAAGGCATTGGGAAACTGTGGAACTCATTTGACATTTCTGGGATCTGTAGAGACGTGTCATCTTTACAGTAATACACCATGCTAAAATAATGCAGTGTGCACATGAGATCTGCCCATGGAAACGGCATTCGCACTGCCATCAGGAGGCCTGGCCCAGACCCACAGTCATCTGCAGATTTTATTTACATTTGAGGGAAAATCTGGGGTATTTTTCAGAATGGATTTACACTAAGGAAAATGTTTACTGCAGTCTTACTGAAAGCATAATCAGATTAACTAAAATATTTAATAAGCAAACACGCACGGGATTTGTGGAATTTTATGAATGACAGCAGGAACGGATTGTGAGCAGACAACACTGAATCTTGTGGGGCGGCCTAGTCGTTAATCCTACATTTATATACAAATTTAAAGAGAGAAAGACAGTTAGTATTTTAGTATAATATTTCAGCTCCAATCCATTCTCAATCTGCTCTGTTTACATTAGATCTGTGAGACCTAGTTACTGGGTCTAGTTACTGACCTAGTCCAAGTTACTGATCCAACAATTTTATCACTACGTGAGAGAGTGAATCTGCTCAAGAGCATTGAGTTTTTTATAGTTGTGTAATGTTTTGAGGGTACTCCACATTGCCATTGTCTAATAAATACATTAATTGGTAAAACATTATTATAATGGACCAGCATTAATAGGTAACAAAGTAGGAAAAATGAGGAGTACTACATTAACACTTCACTACTACCAAGTAATAGTAAATGTAGGACTGAGATTTGATCAAGAACAGTATTAGCTTCATAAAGAACTACTAACTATCAATTAATAACTATATATACACACTGACCTAAAGGTTTATTAGGAACACCATACAAATACTGTATTTGACCCCCTTTCGCCTTTAGAACTGCCTTAATTCTACGTGGCATTGATTCAACAAGGCGCTGAAAGCATTCTTTAGAAATGTTGGCCCATATTGATAGGATAGAATCTTGCAGTTGATGGAGATTTGTGGGATGCACATCCAGGGCACGAAGCTCCCGTTCCACCACATCCCAAAGATGCTCTATTGGGTTGAGATCTGGTGACTGTGGGGGCCATTTTAGTACAGTGAACTCATTGTCATGTTCAAGAAACCAATTTGAAATGATTGGAGCTTTGTGACATGGTGCATTATCCTGCTGGATGTAGTCATCAGAGGATGGGGACATGGTGGCCATAAAGGGATGGACATGGTCAGAAACAATGCTCAGGTAGGCCGTGGCATTTAAACGATGCCCAATTGGCACTAAGGGGTCTAAAGTGTGCCAAGAAAACATCCCTCACACCATTACACCACCACCACCAGCCTGCACAGTGGTAACAAGGCGTTTTCTTAATATTAAATATATAAAATAATAAAAAAGTAATTATTTGTGAAACTTATTGGAAGCCCTCTCTACTCAAATGTTACCATACTCAGATGGTAATGTCAAATTGTAATGGCACTCTTCAGGATCTACGTGTATCATTATTTAAAAAAAGTCAAAGTTTGCAGTCATAAGTGCACGTCTCCAAACACTGACTGTCTCTATTGGAACTAGAGAGAGTAATATGGCAGCTGCAGTGATTCAATGACTTTTACAATCATCCATTGGCTCTTTTATTTAGAAGGCAGCCATTTCATTATGCACTTTCTTCCATTCATGGCAATATGAAAAAGTCTTTGATATTACAGTAATACAGTAACAAGGACAAATAAAGTGTAGCCAAATATTTCTCTGCTGGTGTCACCGTTGCCCTATGCAGGCTTTTATTGATTTCACCAAGCCTATTCAAAGCATTGACTACAACACTTGAGGCTGCTGCCCTTGCTGTTATAAGGGTTACAGACTGTTTTGTGTTAACTTGCAAAAATGAAGTTGTCTAAACAATTTTATGATGGGATGAGTCAGGTAAGATGAACCAGATTTCACTGTTGCTCTCTTTGTTACAGGACAATGGCAAAACTAATGTTTTAATATAATGTTGCTATAGTGGGGGATTATAAAATGTGTTGTAATCCAATAACAATTATTAAAGTCCCCCTGTAGCCAATAAGTGCATCCCTTTAAACTAATCTCTGATCATCAAAATGCTGTTTAAAAAAATGATTCATGCCTTAAAATAGCTTGATTGCAATTCTACACCCTTGCCTCCTTCAGTGTATGCGGAACCATTAATATGCAAATGAGCTCCGCCTCCGCCTCGCTCACAGCAGCTTCAGAGATTCACTCACTCAAAGTAAAGTGGTATCGCTCTATACAACGTCAGACACATACTGGTGATTTTACTTGAGTATGTTATCAAACAGATAATAGTGTGTTAATGTTACACAAACCATGTTCCCGTTCGCCATCTCAGTCTAAAAATCATCAGAAACGCTTTGAACAACTCAGAATGTCAGTGGACAAAAGCATAGTTCATCATAACATTGTAATTTACATCATATACCTGGATATATTGCTAAATCTTTTTCATATCAACAGAAAAAACATACCGTGATAACGTGCTTCTCTTGAGACTCCTCTGCTAGTTCGCTGCAAAATCATATCCTAAAGCCCGCGGCACATTGATCCGATTGGTTACAAGACTGTTCGTGACGTCAGAAACACCAGCTATTTCAAAGCGTGTTTTTGACAAACATTACACTACGAATTGTTCTGTCGCACAACCAGCTGTCAGATATTGCTTAATAATATGTCAAATAATGTATCAATTTCAAATTATGTCACACGAGTCTTATTAAAATATTCTATCTATTCTTAAGTAAGAACATAAAGCATGTGCAAACCCGTCTAGCAATGGCACTGTTGGCTTAACTAGGATTAAAAAAATAAAAAAACTTCATTAATTAGGTCAGTAAAGGTAAAAAAAGAAAGTAATATTTTTATTCAGCAAAGGACACATTGAATTTGTTTAAAAGTGCCAGTAAATGCATTTATAATGTTACAAAAGATTATACGATTTCTACATGTGTTTGATTTAAGTTTTTATTCATTAAAGAATCCTGAAAATACTATATCACGGTTTCCATGAAAATATGAAGCAGAAGCACGGCTGTTTTCATCACTGATGATAATAATCATAAATGTTTCTTGATCATCAAATCATCATATGAGAGTGATTTCTGAAGGATCACGTGGTCCGTTCATTTAGAGACGCGCTCCGGAGATCATGAAAACGCGATTGTTTTATTTTATTTTACAAACAACGTTTTCTTGTTATTGTGAGTTTACACAAATAAAAGTAGTTGCAAATAATGTATTATGTATAGGCCTAATGTATTTTATGACCAGAAATGCTAGATTATCTTAAATTGTTCCACTGTTGATATGAACATGCAAGTGTTTGCGGCCGCGGCTCAGTGACATGCAGTGCACGCTTCACACAAACACTTGGATATGCATTAAAAACCTGTTTATTTGTTATAATCTTAGCTGTACTTCGTGACATTTTAAAAAGCCGTGAATCAATGTATTAAGGCCACTGAAACTGACATGTTATCTCTCAATACAGGAGAAGCGCTGGTTCAGATTTTATTACTTGTTTAACGTGCGTGTTGCAGGTAGCCTATTTAAAAACAAACAAACAATAAATAAATAAATAATAAATAATATATATATATATATAATATTATATTATATATTTTTTTACATAACTGCTTTTGAAGATGTAAATTTAGTCAATCTGCTGGAAGAGATTTGTTCCTTGTAAAATGGAAATGCATGGTAATTTTATTTTATAAATATAAGCAAAAAAACTAAATGGTGTAGCCTAACAGAGTTTAAGAACAAATCTTTCTGCATTAATAGCCTAAATAAAATATAACTACTATAGTCCATGTTTGATCGGACTTCGAACCCCTGTCTTTGCAATGATAGATTCGTAGGCCAATGTTCTACCATTCGACCACGTCATTCGTGATCCTCAATAGTGTCATTGAAAGCACCCAATTTATTTTCGCTGAATGCGAGATAGGCCTATTTTAACTTTTGATTAATAAAATGTTCTGCTATAAAAGTTTATATTCTAGTTAAAGCTATTCTATTTAAAATGTAGGCTACTTTTACATAATTACGTTTTGCTTTCGCCAAATGGCCCTTTGCGCCACCTGGTGGTCATTTTGCAACCGACTTTGAAATACAGCTGGTTTAGTTTTGCTGCGGCGGTAAACGACATTCTGGTTGTCCACCTACTGTAGAAGACATTTTCAGTGACATTTCGTTTCTTGCAGGTTTCCTTAGCCATTTTCTTGCAGATTTCTTTTGCCAAATTGGACTATTACCATATTTAAATTAATTTAATTGAGGGAGGAGACTAGATGGGGCATTGTGCTTGTGCATATGCGCTCAATTTTACGTTAATTGGGATGTACAAAGAGAATATGCGTGGGATCCTTCGTACGCAGACATTCATACATCTGGGTTTTTTGTGCGTACGCACATTTACAGCTTTGATCGTACGCTATGTTTTAGTATGAATTCAACGCAAGTCTTTGTACATGAGGCCCCAGACTACTGGAATCAAGTGCAGATTCTATTGCATGCTTCGCATGAAGAGCGTTATTTTTGTACCAGTTGTCAGGTCATTCACGGATGCTGTTGAATATCTGTTAGGATTCTCCCGAGAATTTAATTGCCTTCACAGGTAGTAGACACTGAGTCAGCTGTCTCCGAGCTATGGTATGGTTTCTCAGTTCCCTAATTTATGATACCTCTTTATATTGAGCACACGCATGAGAGTTGAAAATCTCGTAATGGTTTTTCCCAATACATACACTCAACTCCCTGAGGAGAAAATAAGGCTAGTGTGTGCTAATGAATTCGAGTGTGGTGTTTGACTACAGTAGCTTCAGGTGTTCTGTGACATTCTCTCTGAGAAAATGCCTGTCAAAGTTTCTCACTCCCGCTGCGTTGTGGTTTGAAAACCTGCATAAATAGCTTAGCCACCTCTGATCTGTTCGCCTTGTAAACGGCTAATGCTAGTTTGCTGCTGCTAGCTTGTCGACCTTCAAAGCCATGATGATTTACAGTAGCTGGCGAAGGTGATCAACACTTGTTCTAAGCTACTGCAGGCAACAAAGATATCTGTGAATGAACAGGATCCTGGACGGGGGGCGTTTCGGGGCTTTGATGTTCGCGGGGTAGGACTGTAGCTAATAAGCCTATTAGCATATTTGATACGCCAATTTGTGAGGCCTTTTGATCAACTTTTCTGTCATCTGATTGATAGTTTATACTTTTTTTCAGTAAGCAATGGTAAATATTATTAAATAACTAATAATTCAAAATTTCCCCCTCATTTTTATGATTTTATATATTGTTAGAAATATTACAAAATGAACACTTACTGGACTAAAGCAACAGAAGTTTACTAGATTATCCATGTAGGCTATAATTTTTCTGAAAATTCATGTTGAAATTTGAGTATCAAATCAAGCCTTTGAGGTAGGTTTATCTCTCAATCATCACTGTATTGCGTTATGTGTTTTAAAACAACACAGATTTGATCATAAAACTAAGCATTTAAAATCATTTTACTAAGACATATAATTGGAAGAGATAGAATGAGGACTAATATTTGTATGCATTTTTATGTACGAAGTCTGCTATAATGTTATAAAGATCTATTTGCAATTTACATTACAAGCTATCATAATTTTATCCAAATAAATATTAAAATCTGCACTGAATTTAATATTTAGAGCCTCTGAATAAAATTCATTGGAAAAAAGCTTCATATTCTCACTCTATCATCAGACTATGTACCAAACATGATACTTAACAACAATATAAAAACACATTTGCAAGGCAAGTTTATTTATACACAATGGTAATTCAAAGTGCTTTACACAGAATCACAAAATAAAAGCAAGGACAATTAAAACAGTTATAAAAGAAATTAAAAGTAAGTAGATGATAAATAGCCTAATCCATACATGCTCAAATAATTTTCATTTTTAAAGAAATATATTATTCTGACTATTATTTCAAATGTCAGGCTTTATTGGGGTTGAGCTAGTTAACAAACCAACAACCCACGCATGCAAGCTACTGGTAACCATATATGTTGGTTGGTCTTTTTTTCACAAAGCAGCACTAGAGAATATCATTGCGATGGAGGCGCTGTGAAAACTGCTAATGCGAGCTGCTAATATATAATGGGGCGGTGCTCATGTATTGGCTTTGTGCCATGCTTTTCACGACCACATGCTTTCTTCTGTGTGACTGCATGCTGGTGCCATGACCTTCTCCATTAACCCCTCAGTGTGTGTGTTATTTGAAGTCTAAAGATTATTGGAATGCTGTCAAAATGCTGCCATCACTGCTTAATATTTGAAGCCTGTAAATGAAATGTTAAATGTTGGTTTTTAGTCTGTTTACTCGGCTATGCACGCGTCCCTCGGTCTTTGACTGGCCATATGGTAATGAGCACACAGACAGAGCAATTCAATCAGCATTACAGTGCAAATGCACTGCAAGCTGGTGAATCTAAACAGAAGTGCAGCTGTTTCACAGGGTAATAGTGTTGCTTAAAGGTGAAGTGTGTCATTTCAAGTTAAAATGTGTGACGACTACGGTCAAAACATGTTAAGTCTGATTATGAAAAGTGAAAACTGATAGTGTGCGCTATTAAAACATTGTTCAGGGTGCGTTTCCCGTTCAACGACGTAGTTCGCTGATTCACTACCATAGTACGATGCATCGTTGGAAAAATCAACTAGCTAGTTACGACTGTTTCCGAAAACCCACTGTCGCAAAGTATCATTCAACCATGTTGGTTTCGCACGTGGAGTAATAATACTTTTAATGAAACTGTTTGAGATCCAATTAACGCTAGATTTGTTTTATATAAATTACAGACATGTTATCTGAGGACTATTTCTAATTGTTCTCAGTTGTTTTGCTTTATTACCAGACTCAATATTTGGCTCGTTCAGCACGTTCGCACATGCGCACTCTTCAAACACGTTACTCCAAATCTTTTGAAAAAAAATAAAAATAACGTAAATTCCATTTGTGTGTATTCTAAATAAAAGACACCGGTTGTACTGAATGTCAGCTTGCAAATGTCATGCAATATAGAAACGATTCCTCTAACCACAGCTCGAGAGCTGTCGTCAAACCACACAACTTTGTGATGCTGTTTGCGAATGTTCGTTGGAACGATGGTTTCGGGAAACACCGAATCGTTGAACTTTGCTGATAACGACGGAACTTGCGACCATAGTTGGCTAACGATGCTTTCGGGAAACGCACCACTGATTGAGCATCCTGTCATAGCAACAGTGCCTCAGCCAATGGCATGCGTTTGGGGGGGACTGTCTGATGCACCAACCAATGGCAGACAGGTTGTTAAAGTAACTGGTTCAGATTACGCAATTTTTTTTGTCTGTTACGATAGTCACTGTGTCAGATTACATGATTTTGACTCCTAAAATATTATGGTGTCGTGGACAAGACGTCAGATTACACGTTGCTTCCTGACCAGTCATCGCATGCTGCCTTTAAAGGCGCGCAATGTCATTGAGAAGGAAAAACTAGTAGCGAGTGACTTCCGGAAACGAACGTAAACAAACAATGGATGAAGCAGTGAGTGTTGTATTGGCTGTCCTGTGTTCAGAGAAAAGTAAAAAAGAAAGAAAAACCCGACAATGGACACGTTCCTGGATTGTTCAAAGAGGACCGAATGGGCTGTCAATCCTCCAAAGAGTACTTGAGGTAAAATATTGTTTTCTTATATATTTTCAATTTTAGTTCTAACGTTAGCCCCATCGTCTCTCTTTCGTTTCGCCTTTTTTGAAAGTTGTGCACGGAAAAGCTTCTGTGCTCATATTGGTCAACCTCATACATGTGACGGAACCGCCGTGGACGACCGTTAAAAAAATTAAACATGCTAGTCTTTTTGTCGTGATGTCGTTGAAGCATCGCAGACGCGACGTAGGTTGTGACACACTGTGACACACTATACGAGATAATACGATCGAAGCTTGCGTCCCGACGCCATTGTCGTTTACGAATCCATACGACAACCTACGTCGAACGAATCCTGCCAAAAGCGGGCTAAAATCGTGTAATCTGAACCAGGCATAAGATTTACTAAAAGCTTGCGGCAGCACAAACCTTCTTTTGGCGTTAGAAAACTACAGTCAGCTGCGTGTCAATGTAAAATTAGCGATGAAATGGCGTGTACAGGGTTAGTTTTGCAGCTAATGTTGTAGGAGTTTCCCTTTCAGACGCAAACTTTATGGGAGGAGAGAATTCAAATGAATCATGCAAGTTGATTAACTAAGATTTGCGCTTGTCAATTTACTTTGCACCATTATTTACTGCCCCAAAAAAAAGTATGTCTTAAACCAGATGCTAATTTGTGCTGTTCTAGGTAGATTGCGTTGGTCATTATGGAAGTGATCCGGCTAAGTCTGTGTTCTCTAATGTGCATGTCGTCAGTAGACCACGCTCTGAACTTTCAACTCCGATCTGCTTTTTTGGGATCACGCTCTTACTAATTTGCCCTGTTTAGTAAATCTGGGCCTTGGTCTCTTAAGCAGATGTTGTAACAAGATCCATTCATTGCAATGACAATCGACAGAGATATTGACCGGATATTGACTACTCTCTCAACAAATTGATGTGATTTTATCTCTTGCCAAATAACAAAAGAACAGCAAATCAGAATCTGGTGCCTAGAACACAAAAGCTCTGTTGTTTGTTGCTCTTTCAAGCTGGCAATTTTCACACTTGGTCTGAAGTTTGATTCAACCCTTCCCACAGATTCTCTTTTCATACGGTTGCTGTTGTTTACCATTCTAGCTACTGTAGATAATAACGAGGAGAAGACGCCAGATTCAATGTTTTCCCCTTTGGTTTCACTACTAAAACTTCAAACACAGAGATCGCCACTAGCATCTGATTCATGTATTGCACAAGCAAGATGCTACAAACGGAAATCAATTGGAAATGTGTGCAATACCATATAATATACAATAACAAACCACCTCTGCAAGCAAGGAAGGAAGGATTTTGTTTAGACTAATTGCTGAACATCCCAAAATACAGGTTTCACTTTAACCAAACCCTGACTTGGATCCACACCAGAAGCTAAAGCACATATGATGCAGCTTAGATACAAGTGTCTTGAAGAATAGTTTAGGGATACGATCTGATGAAATGCAAAGCAAAACAATCATGAATCAATCCAGTTCAGCAACTCATATTGCCACAGGGGTTGGTAGAGAGCTTGAGAACATAATTTCTTCAGTTCTTTGCCCTGAGGAGTTTGTCTGACTGGGTAATTCTTGGCTGACTTTTGGGCGTTTCATATTTTTTTCTTGCTCTCTCTCTCACTCTCTCTCTCTCTCTCTCTTCTTTGGCTTGTCTGAATCAATTGAACAAACTGGCATGATATTTGATGGCCCCTGAGCTCCAATTATTACAACAATATTATGGCATGGGTAAGTCAGGAGATTCTCAGCAGAATGCCAATATTACAGGGAGGCTATTTGTAATTTCTGCTAGTCCTTTAGGGGACCAGCAAGGGCAAACTGCTCAATAACTCAAAATCTAACAATTAGCCCCTGTCACATCTCAATGTGAAACTGACACATCACTATATTGTGGATGAGATATCAGAAAAAATAAACAAGGATTAGCCATTTCGGTTCTCCACGACCAAGTCTTATGTGAATGAGAACCTATCAAGGACAGAGTGGTATTTTTCAACAAAAGCAAGAGTCGCTCAATCTATTTCAGGAGTTATAAATAATTTTTCAGCACAACGCTTTAACCGGGATCAGCTTTCATTACGATAATAATGAGGTTTGTTCACTTTTCACCTGCTTTGTGTTGGTACAGTTTCTTGCATAATTCCAACACATTCTCATCCTTTGGCGTCATATAGGTGATTCCATGTAACATTTCGTCGAAATACTACGCACATGGCACCCTTTAGTGTCAATATAACATGAACTGTTATGGGTAGGTTTAGGTCTGGAGTAGGGTCTGCGTCTCATATTGACGCTAAAGGGTTCCATGTGCGTAGTATTTTGACCAAATGTCATATGGCGTCACCTATATGACACCAAGGGATGAGAACGAGCTTCATAATTCAAACAGTTTGAATCAGATGACATAAAACTGTTGTTTTGGCTTTGCATCTACCCCAGTACCAAACACAGTCATGGCCATGATTGTTAAATCCTTTCAGAGTATGTAGAGTATGCTTATCAGCTACATAATTATGGCTCATGTTCATATTTATGGCTGGACCCTTGGGCTGGGTTAATAGGCCTGTCATCACCTTACTGTTCATGGCTGAAGTGGCACAAATCCTAAAAACAGGGTGAGGCCCTGGGCCAAGACTAACCTTGCTGCATCTAAAAAAGGTGAAACCCACATGCAGAGCAGGTTCAGTCATATATAAATGAAGGCCAAGTACTCTGTTATACCACTTTTACAAGCCAGGTCAATTGAATCAACCTTTTAATCGTTTGTGTATAATTAGAATTTAAATTACAATGTGCATTTGTTTGATTTGAAAAAAAAATAAAAAAAGTAGCATGCAAACCTCACACGGAGATTAGATGATAGAGTTAATTGGATTTCAAGTTTTGTTTGATTGTTGGATGGATATTTTTATTTGTTTCTAATCATTGTCTGATTTGTGTCAAATGCCTTTTCACTTCTCAAGATATGTGAAGAAACAAGCCCCACACATTTAACTTTGGCACAATTATGCTTCAGATGGGATTGATACACCACGGCCCGGTTTCACAGACAGGGCTTAGATTAAAGGGGTGATGAACTGAGAAATCAAATTTTCCTTGAGCTTTTGACATCTAAGAGGTCATCATATTACAAGAATATCCTGTAAGTTTCAGAACTGAAAACATCCTTGTTAGTCCAATAAAAGCTTTTATTGACACCAGGCTCAGCAAACGACTCATTTTTCAAAGTGGGAAACTATGACGTCAAAGAGGATAAAACACCACCCCGCAGAAGATCAACGCCTACTTCAACGCGGCCGGTTCCTAGCCCCGCCCACCGATTCATGCATTGCACGCATAGGTAAATAACATAGATGCCTACCTCGTGATGACAAACTGGATCGAGCTACCGAGCAGTACAGAATATTGTGCAGTGCCTGGTTGTGGAAGAAGACAGTCGCTGGATAAGCCTCCTCTGGATTCCAATAGGACTGCAAAACTTTACTTTTCATGACGTTCCAGCTGATGAGGATTTGCAGACCGATTGATGGCAAGACTGGATTTACAGACCGATTAAGAGTAAAGAACGGTGCTGTGCCGTCTATATTGGATCTGACAGGAATGGTGCAACACACGGACTCTGAGTCGAACATGTATGGGCGGAATCATTCCGGTTGGCATTGGGACGTTTTCAAAACAATTTCCACGTACATCGAAGGGTGAGTCAAAACTCATTATAATATGCAAAACTGTTATCCACTCACAGCAGTGGGCGTTTACTTCCAAGTCTTCAATGCGAGACGCCCATAAAACCGAGCGTTTCTGAGGCCATGTCCACACGGACACGGGATTTATAGCCGGAGTTCCTCCTGCGTTTAAAAAAAAAACCTCCGTCCACATGAAAATGCAAAAACAAGCCATCAAGCGCTGTCAAGATCATGCAACACCAGCAGGTGGAGATATAAACCTAACCGTAAAGCCACGTTAGCCAATCAGAAGCCGTCAGCTGAGCAAAAACTCCGGTTTTGCTGTCTACACGACAACACTGCAACCGGCATTTCAAAAAATACAAAAATTTTCAAAAATGTTCGATTTCAGTGTCCTGATACTGTGTTTCCGTGTGAACGAACGGCTGAACTACGTGTAAAAAAGTCACGTTTCTAAAAATACCTGTGTCCATGTGGACATGGCCTGAGCCGGTCTCAAAACCAGGGTATAAAATAGCTTATTAGTTATTCATTTTAATGTTTTTGAATGCAAAAACCAAGCAGACGTCATAAGTTGACCTCAGACAACAATATAATAAAATTTAAAAAGCCAGTTCATGACCCCTTTAAGTCAGGATAAGGCATTTAAGTAGCTTTTATAAATGTACCTTTGTGCATCTTGAGACAAAAATGGATCTGACATATTTTAAGATGTGCAAGTTGCTTTCAGTTAAAAACAGCTCAAACATGCATTTTAGTCTGGGACTAGTTTTAAACCTTGTCTGTGAAACCGGGGGAAAGTCATGCGCATGTTGAAGAGAGGTGTGAGATGAGTGAAAGACTTTTTTCACCTGGGATAATAAGCAAGCACTCTTTTTACCAGCCCAAAACACCTTAGGATTATGCCAACGGGTTTTGCACAAGACACGCAAGACTTCAATTTTCTTTCAGTAAATGCGAAAGTCTAGTTTTATCTATACTGTGTGTATAAGTGCATATCAGGTGCTGATGTTCTAGATCAGGGGCCATATTCACAAAACATCTTAGGCTAAAAGATATAGGAGAAACTCTTTTGAAAATTGCTCTAAGAGTATTTCACGAAACATTTTAGCATTAAAACCAGCTCCTAAATGTGTGAAAAGCTAGGGATAGTCAAGAGGGCTCCTAAGTCACTAAGACCAAATCTCAGACAATCCTGATGACTGTTGCCAGCAATGCGCCTAAAGACACCATTTTTAAAGTCACCATTCACTCAAAAAAATTAACTTGTATATTATATATAGTTTACTTATAATAATTGTGTTTTTTTACTTTAAATGTGAATACGTTTTAAGAGGAAACTGTTACCTAAGAAATGTCACGGCTATTTAGGAGAACTCGTAATGTTAAGATATACCGTCTTGTGAATACGACCCAGGGGAGCAAAACACTAGCCTGGCTGCGCCTCTCCTACGCACTTCCGTTCAATTTCATTTTCCTTTAGTACTACGTCTGGGATCGCTCCATAGCCTTAGGTTTCCAGAAATATCAGTTTTACATGTTGTAAATCATACAAATTGGTTGTAATTTTTTTTAAATAATTGTCATAAATAAAAATGTGAAAACCCATACTTCGAAGACCATATTTTCAGTTTTAGATGGTTAATTTGTTTTAATAAAAAAAATGCCATATAAAAATGTACAAACCACAGTCTATGGTACAAACACATACTTTGAAGACCATAATTAAGCTAATTAAGAAACAATAACACGTTATATGAAAAGTTGTTATTTATTACACATATACAGATCATTCAGTGTAACTGCTACAGCATTTGCGGCAGATCAGAAATGATCGCAGCGGCGTCTGCATATTTGTAATGATTAGACACGGCTGAATGAATACGACCGTTGAATGAATATATCACTGTCCTTCGTGTCAAATATACATTTCGAATTAATAGTTGTTCCTAGATTAACAAAACCTGCAGGTCTCGTTGACTGAAATCCTATTGTAAACATAATCCTCTGATATTCGGACTTGCTGTTTCCAGCCGTTTCGGCGCATGATATACGTCACTCACGACCACACGTTAGTGATTGGCTATGGCAGATCCTGAGTGACTCTGGGCAGATCCAATAGTTTTGAACTTTAACACTGAACCCGCCTACAAGGAAGTAAACGTTTCTCAATGGAGGGGGGCCAGACTCTATGTACAAATGAAATGTACTAGAATTTGAGTTGAACTCAGGCTAGCAAAACACCACATCCCTTTAAAATTTAGTTCCAACCCAGCTACTGTATTCTTCAAATCAGCCTGGAGGTTTGATGAGCTGGATCAGCTGGTTTAATTAAGGGTTAAAGCTGAAGTTTAAACTGCCCTGTCAATCATCTTTTCACAGTTAAAATCCTTCACATACAATTAAAAATTAATTTCACAGAGAAATGTAGTCTAGCAGCACATTGAACTGCCAGTCTTTCATGCAGAGCCTCTCCTCATGTGTTTGCAATTTGCAAAATGATGCATTTAGAAGTTGATCCCCAAACGTCACTTTAGAAAGTTCACAATGCTGTTGCAGATTAAACAATGTAGTCTATAAATTACTCAAACCCCTTAATCTACGCTTCTCTACTCAACTGTCGGACTTGCATATTTGTAGTTTTTTAACATGTTTTATTTGGATTTGTAGTTTTAGGGTTAGGTTTAGGGTTAGGGTTAGGGTTAAGGCCCGTACACACCGGGACGAATATCAGCGCGCGTTATTCGTAAACGTTTTTCAACACGTTTTTTGTGTTCACACCCAAGCGATTTTCGCTGACGATGAGCCGAGTGAACATGCAAATTCATTCCCTGACATTAGATGGCGCCCATTTGCTCTGCAATACCACTCCATATCAGTTTTCTTTTATCAAGATTTTTGTAGTCGCTGTCGCGTTTGTCATACAGTTCTTTATGTTCAACGAGAACAGCACAGCAGCGTCTCGGCGAGGACCGTTTTGTGTTTGAGCGCCCCCAAGTTGTGTTTTACTGTCTCTTCAGAAGCTCCAAACACGTGAGCAAAAGCGCCAATTTCATTGGTCGGATAGTTTCTGACGCGGCGCGTCAAACAAACAAAAAAACGAACCCGGGCCGTTTTTAAAAAATTACGCTTTTACGCGTGGCGTTTCACGCGTCGGTGTGAACACTCACATTGGCGCCCTTTGTTTAGTCGCGAAGGCGTTAAATGTCGGCGAATAATGCAAGCGAAATTCGTCCCGGTGTGAACAGGCCTTTAGGGTTAGGGCGAATCCTCATCCAACACAGTGGGAAATATAAGCACACTGACCTCCAACTGGGAAAAGTAGACCATCCGGTATCATTGGCGTACTCTTTCAACACACTACGATTTGGGACGCATTACTTCTAATTTCAAATACTATTTAGGGTGGATTGTGTGCGATTTGGGATGGCGCATCTGTGTTGCACCTCTGTTTCCCCATACATGCCTGAGATCTGAATGCGAATCACGTAGCATGTGTCTATTACCAGTCATATGATGGAGATTTTCCTTCTCAATTTTTTGTTGAATCATAACCGTAGGTGTTCGTGCAAATCCAAAGATTTTAAATAGCGACCTGGCAAATTAGCTCTGGAGCCACTAAACGCTTCACGCTAACATCTATCTGGGCTGGAGCTGCCTCATTAAGTTAAATAATTAATGAATCTGTCATAATTATAAAACTGCTCACAAGCAAGACTAATTGTACTCATAGTTTAATTAGGCTAGACGCCTGCCATCTAAACGCTCCACTCCAGTGCTGTTCCACGTCGGCCAGAGACACTTCTGTGTCCAAGATAACACTCCAAATGGGAAATCACTTCATATCCCAGACCCCGACATTAGCCAAATTGTGGAACGTAATTAATATTCGGAGCAAATTTCCACAGCCAGATGACCAGCGCTAATTGCTCAGTGTTGCACCTGCGGTCTGTAACCGCTCATGAATGGACGATGTGTTTGCAGAGGTCTGCGGATTTTGAGCAAGAGAAGGGCCATCCATCTTCGGATCATTCCGACGAGCGTGTTGCATGCGCAAACCAAAGAACCACAAGGTCACCCCACAATATCATCAGAGGCCCTGAGTGGCCCGACACGGAGCACTTTGAATAATGAGACCTACTTACTCTTCCTTTCTGAGACGCCACCTCATCTACACTCCGACAGAGCGCTGCCAGACCAGCCAACCTTCAGAACAGGAGAGTGGAGAAATCAACCAGATGACATCGACATGCAGATGGAGAAGGAGAGAAAGACACGAGAGTTCAAGGGAGGAAGAAGAACCTCTTCAACTCGTCCACCCAACACAGACAAAGGCTAGACAGACCCAGTTCAAGAGGATGAGGAAAGCGAGGCAAACTGACAGCGACTATGAGATCTAGAAGAGTCATTTACATACTCTTATTTCACTGCGACTAAAATAAGCCCGAGCATCTCCAAAGAGAGAAATGTTTCACAATTTTGGAAGAATTTGTACTGTATTTCTTCACTATTCTGTTCGTGTCGTTTTAAGTTAAGTTTGGCATGGAAATGTGCATTCAGATACAGTATGAAGTGGCCATCTGACACAATTCAGCTTGACTGTACATGCCATTTAGACCCGCAATAAATCATACAGGACATGATTGTTTACTTTTAACTCTGATGTCATGAACAAACCACTGTCTCAGGAAATAGTGGTCCTATATATTTATTATAGTTTTTTTTTTTGGTGAGCGCTTTAGATTACAGCCCGGAGAGCATTGTGGAATTAAGAGGAATTTACAGTGTAACTTTCTGTAATTTTACATATAAGTATAAGGGAACAAAATGTAACGTTTGGGGAATAAAGGGGTAACAACCAGAAAAAAAAATATATATAAATAAATAAATATATATATATATATATATATATATATATATATATACACAGCTATAGTGAGCTATGGAAAAAATTAAGAGACCACTGCCAAATCAGCAGTTGCTCTGGATTTATTATTTACATTATAAATAATAAATCCAGAGCAACTGCTGATTTGGCAGTGGTCTCTTAATTTTTTCCATAGCTGTATATACTTTTTAAAAATGACCGGGTGCATCTATGCATTTATAAAAATAAATATAAAATTAATAAAAAAAAATTATAGCAAAAGTGCAGATGTTTAAGTTTGGGCTCACATGTTTCAAGGCAAGAAAAGCTAGGACTATTGCAATTTTTTTTTTAAATATACTGGGATATATGTCTGGTTTCATGTGGTTACAGGGTAAGTGGTGCTTGTATAATAAATAAAGTCAGTAGCCATGTTTCCATCGACACGTTTTTATCCGAATTAAGTGATATCGAATGAAAAATATCTAATGGAAACAGTAAAATTCGATGAATTTTCATGAATATCGACTAAAATAATATACGTTCGGTCTCATGGGATTTTCTCTTTGATCGATATACGGCTAATGCGATAAAAGCTGATGGAAACGTTATTTACCAAATAAATAATGAATTGCGATTAAGTTTTAGGCCCTTTTATGGTTGCAACACGTCAGAAGACAAGTTCACTTCCGGCCAGATGTAAGTGGACAAAGTAAAAAAATGCTTCAACCACAGGGTTTCCGTGAAGTGTCTCAGAAACAGAGCTGTCGTTCCCACACCACAGTCCCCTCCGCTGTCGTCGGGCATTTACGTGCATCGGCATCATCATAGCTATGTTTCATAACGTCGTTGTTTCTTAGGTTAGTTTTGCTTGTTTTTACGTGGCTTGGTTGAGTTCTAATGTAGAATGTTGTCTGTTATTTCTGGTTAACAGACTGCGGCGCTGCTATAACACACCGTTGCCATGGACGCAGTTCAGAGACGGAACAGACTATTTTCTTTAGCAGAAGCAATACTCGTTTTTAAATCAATAAACTCGTTTTTAAGTCAATATTTTGTGTCAAATTATTGATTTATTTATGTGTTTGATTTATATGTAATAAGCAGGATAATGTATAACGAGGCGGTTGTTATAGCGAATACAACCCCTTCAGGCTAACAACCGCCTCGCATACATTATCCCATTCATATGTCACTATCAGCTGGCACATAAGCATTATTAGGCTACAACTTGTGAAATATTGATCATTTGTTGGTAGATGGCGATCCGTTTTGTCTAACAAAACTTTGTTCGCAAAAGTTTGCTTGAATGTTGTTCGATTTAGTGCGAAAATTAATGGAAACACCTTAAAATGTCTCAAATCAATTCAATATACCAATTTGATCGCAAAACTCCATGTGACGTCATTACGTACATTACGGTTTTTATTCGTTTTGAAGTCGTTGGATGGAAACACACTTTCACCAGCTTTATTCGCATGAGTCTTTTAACCGAACTTCAGATAATTCGATTGAAAAGTGGATGGAAACATGGCTAGTGATATAAGATTTTATGTATGCATTTTTTATTGTACTTACCCTGTAACTACACGGAACAAGAGGATAACAAGCACCTACATAAAACAAAGCTTTCCCCATTATTTAAGCAAAAGTTACACTAGTTTTCATTTTCAGAGCACTTTTGTTGAAAAGATTACTTTATTAATGCTTACAGGTTATATATATTACAATATATACCCTATATTTTTAAATAAAGCCTATACTCTAAAAAATGCTGGGTTGTTTTAACCAAATTTTTTAACCAAACCCAGCCATTTGGTTAAATTTTTAAATTACATTTTTAACCCAATGTTTGAGTTTGTCCATATTTAACCCTAAATTGGGTTAAAACAACCCAGCCTTTTTTTAGAGTGTATACAGTATGTACTAGTTCACAATTATTTCAAAATGGTGTGTTCTCGTTAAATAGCTCCCAAATGTAAGATTGTGGTATCATATAGTAGAATAAGTACCCCTTAGTTCTTTAATACTTACAGTATAAATAATTGTTTAATTATCCTGGTTGTTAACCCTTTATTACTTTATAACCCCTTATTATTACGTTATAGGTATAGTTAGTTGCTAAAGATTATGCTGGAAAATCACTTTAACTACGCAGTACTTTCTGGGCTGTAATCTAAAGTGTTACCGTTTTTTGTTGGTTAACACTTTGGAAGGCGTTATAGGAGAAAATCATTTTTATGATGTGCTGAAATGTGCCTTCAGTTTTGCAATGGGTGGATGGATGGATGAATGAAAGAGATAGATAAAGTAACATGGTTTTGGATTGGTGGATACTTATATTATTTGATTATTTTGGGTTTGTGAACGTTTAATAACTAAATATGAGCAGTATTAATAGCTGGGATGGGGGTGGTATGACTGACTGACATGTATCTGATCATATTCCAGTCCTCCTCAAATAGAAACAGCAATGCCTTCAGCTGGTATTTTTATCCATTCGGCTCAACAGTAAAGGCGGTGTGTGTCGTGTCGGTGACACGGGTCTCTCCCAGACAATGGCTCATCTATTTCTGCACTGTCAGCTCACCCTTAAAGCACAGTTGTCAAACTTAATTGTATTACCTGCAGAGCCGGGAGCCCCTTTATTAATTTATTCCTGGAGGAGGGAGAAAATAGGATGTGAGATGAGGTTATGTGGCTGTGGAGTGTGTTTATAGGCTCTGAAGCATGGATACGGCGAAGCAGCATTAACTTAGAATGACAAGAGTAAACGCTTTGGAGTTCCAGTCATTTGATTCTTCCGGCCTCATTACCGCAGAATCTGAAGACAATCATATTTGGCACAATGGCAGTTATTTGAGATATGACTTGTAATTTTAAAAGAGACAGTAGTATGTTTATGTTACAAAACCAACCTAGGCGTCATCTTAAGACAGAGCTTCCTTGCACAATATATGGCATGACCTCAAAATACTTTTACCATAGTGCATGATTTGTAACCTATTTTGACGTTTGCATCACATCATGAGCTCCATATGTGTGTGTTATACAGTAGTAGCTCACCTGGCACAGTCCCATGAAACACATATCATGACGAAAGAGTCGACTGGATATTTCAGTTCCAAACCTGTGATTCGTAACACAACCAACATTGTCAGATTCAAGTTCATCTGTTTTTGGTTAAAACCAAACACACTTGTACACACTTAATGCACAGGCTTGTTTTTCCAATGAGTCTGGGTTGAAGATAAAAGTGGAGGCAAAAACTTGTTGAAGAATCATAAAAACAGCCTCAGTTTCCTCGAAGAATATCGTTAGAAAGCTAGTCAGAGCAGCTAGCATGTTTAGCATGTTTAGCTCTCGGCCTCTGCGCCGTTGGCTGTCAGGTGGTCAAAGCTCGGCTAGCCAATGGGCAGCAGGAAAACAGAGCCGCGATGACATTTCGTCTGATGGAGAGTCCTGTGGGGGAAAGCCGCGACGCTGAACTGTCAGGCTGATTTCTGTGAGATGTGGAAGGGATGAAAAAAATCCAAACAAACAGGGGCCTTGGCACCAGCTCCCATCACCATGCGCGGGATCTCCCGTGGGATCGCAGGAGGCAGAGATGAAACACAAAGAGATCTAACCTTTTTTATTCTCTGGGAGAACAGAGTTCTTTGGTGCTGAGAGATTAAAAGGGAATGGCAGAGTGAGACAGATTAAAACGAATCAAAGCCGCACGCTACTTATTTGCGAGGGATGTCAGCTGAAGAGGAAAATATTGCACTTGTGCAGTGATGAGATGCCGGATAATTGGGAAAATTTGGTGTTGTGAGAGAGAACATTTGACATGTCAGAAGAATATTTTACTTCAAACAATCCTTCATAAAGTGCGCACGCATACAGTAGGTAAAAGACTTTGCTTAACTTCGTCCCATGCTGCTTTGCAAATTGTGTAATTGTATTAGTTTAGAGTGGGTCTTTGTAATGTATTTTCCTTTAGGGAAGTTCGTCTTTAAAGATCTGGCGCTCTAACATCTAATAATAGCTAACATTGCTTAGCATTAGCATGCAAACACATTTGCTGTGTCCGAAATCACCCATTACTCACTATATAGTGGACTATATAGTGAGCTCGCCATTTTGTAGTGCTGTCCGAATGTATAGTGATGATTATTATACCCTATATAGTACACTCGATATATCCCAGAATGCATTTTGAAAAGTAGTGTACAACCGATGGTCACTAACCTAAGCCCTACATACCATCATGTATTGCGCTGATCGTAAAAATAAGTTATAATCATATGTGGAGTATGTCTTTTGACCATTCGTCAATATATGCCTTTTAGGGCCCCCTTAAACGTCGGTAGATGACGTTGTGGGATCCTAACTCTACCCCAGACCTAAACCTAACCCTAAACCCAACTCGTCACTTAACTGACGTTAAAGGTAAAGCGTCAGTTGTATGACGACCCGGGATCATCATCTACCGACGTTTAAGGGGGCCCTAAAAAGGCATATATTGATGAATGGTCAAAAGACGTCCCAAGACGTCAGTTATATGACGAATTGGGATGAGACTGTGTTAATTTAGCCCAGAGCCGGCTCGGCACCAGCTGACATATGACGTAATCAACGGCGCGAGAGACGATCGAGTAGTGTCCGAAAGGGGATGTTTCTATTATGCTGGTGAGCTCACTATATAGTGCTCTGCTCTCTACCCCCTACATAGGGGGTAGGGAGTAGTGCTTTGAGTGGAGATTTCGGACACAGCAATTGTCTTTGTTTTGTGGACATGTAATGTAGTACTTCACTGGGAATTGTAAATGAAACATGATGCGTTAAGAAAGGAGTTGGGGTGTTTCAACCAAACCAGGAAAGAAATGCCTCTGCATTCAATTGGATCGACAAATGCCTTGATCGTAACTCTGTTCCTCTTTTAAAATGAATGCGCTGTCTAGATCTTCTAAAACAGACGCGATGGCTGAATCGACAAATCTCAGTTCTCCAGCGCCGGCCATCTTTGTTGTAAATGAACTCAACCCAAGCGCTCTTTGGTGACGTGATGATTACGTGATGGTTTATCATCTGTCCATCATCGTATAAAGCCCGCCCTAATGATTTGATTGGTCCAAACAGCTTTTATCGGGAATACTTGCTTCACAACGGATCATGTCCAGACCGAACTTCCCTGGAGACAGAAAGATTATATATCATCTCGAAGTCACGTAAAGGGCCTTAACTATGCATTGGAGGGTTATATTAATCATTTTATTGTTGAGAAGGTCGATGAAAAGCTTCAGCTCCAGGCAGAAATGTCACAGTGTAAACGTGATAAAGCGCATATTGTCGCCATCACCGTTTGGTGCGACAGTATTTACATGAATCATTCAGCACAACATTGGTAACATTTGTTATCTCGATTATTTACAGATATGAAGCTAAGTGACATGATGTACAACGCAGCTAGAAGCTGAACGTTAACGTTTTCTAATGTTAGGCTAACGTTAGCCTAACGTTACGTTAGAGATTTTAAAGATAACGTTCAAATATGTTGTTGACTTAGAACAGATTTAGACATCCTTGTTTAATTTATCCACGTTTAGTTGGTGTTGTGGTATACCTCAGGGCTGTCGCGAATAACCGCAATATTGTAGTACCGCGCTTCTGACAAGTCAACCGCAGAGGATTGCACGTAACCACAGCAACCGCGATATTCACATTTTTTTTTATAAGGCTATACCCTTCTTGTTTTGATCTTAATGCATGTGTATTGAATGTTAAACAAGTTCATAATGATAACAAGACTGTTTATCATGGTAATGTGTAGCCTACAGGCTTCACACAGACAGTGAATGAGAGATCGGCAGAGCGCGTGCAATTACCTGCGCCTGTCTTTGAAGTCGTGAAAAGCTTGTCGTGTCAAAGGGAAGCGAAATATTTGTCGCATCATCATTTTAACGTTCTTTTCACGGGTAATGCGCATCAGCAGCAGCGCTGGTCAGCATCCCACACCACAAGGAAGCCGCGGGGAAATAAAATCAATGAGTCACGCATTGAATCAATGCTATATTGGTCTCTAATAAGTGAATCATCAGCTTCAGCGTTGCCCATGCGACGCATTGCTGCTCAGTTAAACCTTGAAAAGTTGAACCTCAAAGTTAAAAATAATTAACATCTTGTTTCATTACATCTCTTTTAATGAATCAGCTGTTTTTAAACGTGTTCGTTGAATGAACGGCTCAAAGTCCGTTGTCATAACAATATGCGCGAGTGAAAGTCTTTCAATGCGCATATAGAATGGGAACGTGACGTCAGCGGACCCCAGTAACGCAAGGCATTGTGGGATTTTAGGACACAGAGGTTGCGAGAGAAACGTCAAATCATAGTCAAATCTGCAGTATATTTTTTGTAGACATGTACTTTTGATCTATTTACTAGTTCTTAATTTGTTTATGTGTACGGTTAAGCCCAATATTACAATGTAAAATCCTCGTATGTGAAAACCTGGAAATAAACCGGATTCTGATTTATTATATAAACTAATCTAGAACATTGCAGAAGCAACAAAAACAACAGCTTTTCGCCTGGAAATTACATTTAATAAAAGTAAGCAGCTTAACTAAAATGTTTCCTAAGTAAAAAAGAAAATATAGGCTATACGACGCAGTTCAACTTTTTTTTTATTAGAATGCCAGTTACAAACATACAAGCATCACAGTTCGTAAACACATATTATACAGAAAAAAATAAACATCAGAATAAAATTAATTGAAAAAATAATAAAAAAATAAAATAAATAAAAATAATAATACATAGCTTAAATAGACAGACTTACCAACTTCATTATCCATAAAAGAGAAATAATTTTCCTAATTTTCACCTGAACATTTTAGAGCATAATTCAATTGCTGACATAGCTTTCTTATTTTTAACCCATTTAAGAGACTCAAAATATAGCTATATCAGTTTCGACGCAGAGTTTAACTTGCAGTGTTGTTGTTGGTGACAGAGAGGTGTGTCTGGTTCAAATGTGTATGCGCTCACACCACAAACAAAGTAAGAAAACGCGTCAGGAAATGTTGTTTGCGATAGCTTGTTCAGATCAGTCGATCACTCTTTGTGTTCGTACGTATCGAGCCCGTTAATTGCCTTTATTTTCTCTAAGTAGCGCTCCCTTGCTTCCTTGTTAAGCTTATCTCGGTAGAGAACCTTGTGCTTGATGTTCGCACGGTCCATGTGTGTTTGTTTACCTTAGTTACGACAACCGTGTCCTAAAATATGGCCGCCGCTACCCAGAGTGCACTGCGCCATGACGTAGATTCCCATTCTCTATTGGGTTAGCTGCGCACTGTGATTGGCTCATCGCATTTGAGGGCATGGCTTAGCCATAGGTCAATTATTACATGCGCTGAAGTTTTGTTCTGAATACATAAATGCACGTCAATGAACATGTGAATCGGATTGCAATGTTTATAGGACTCATAACAGAACTTTTAGAATATGGAAGAATGGATTCAATCTGATTAAAATAGAATCTTTAAAGGTTTACCTTTTCAATAAAAGTCGGTTTCACTATAAGGAGGTTTTGATGATATATTGACTTTAAAACGATAATTTCAAACGATTCACTAAGCAACATTGATTTTTAAGATGAAAGTGTCCTAATGCACAACCAGTATAACTTCATTTTTCACAGTAAAGGGGCAGTGTTGACATATCAGTCATGAGGATGAACTGTGCCAGCGGTTATGATATTGAACACATATTTAAACAAACAGGTTTGACAGATTTATCTATGTATAACAGGTCTAGCTCATGAGATTCCCTTCTGGATTTTATAACATTCATTTCAAATATTTCATTCCTTCCACAGATGACATTGATCAAATGATCTTATGTAAGATTCATAATAAATATATTAGGATTGGATAAGAGGATCCAACCAGCGATCCAACTTTCTTAGTTGTTTTATCTTGAGTATTTTTAGCTTTAATGCTTTTAAGAGGGATGAATTTTGCAACACAGAGCGGGTTTTAGGCTTCGTGCATCACCACTAAAAATATTAAAGCCAAAAAATCTTATAAACCAAAGCTCAAACTAGTCGATTGGCAGCATGTCACAGTATTTGTGCACACAGCTTTACAGCCGACCTAACGGAGGCGATAATCAAACGCTTGCTCCTTAGCTCGTTCTCAAGTGTAGTGTTAGGAAGTATCATTATAGTGGACGGCTTTATTTGGACAGATCGTGTAAATCAAGCAGTGGGGGAAAAAAACACTCGCCGATTCATTCGATTCGTTCCTGTGAGGCATTCTCATGTTGCAACATATTTAGTATTTTGCTGTTGTTCATCACTGTTTTCCATGTGTCAGCCTAAATGAGATCCTCCTTGTTTTATGCTAGATAAACACTTTTGTAAATTAAAGGAGTAGTTCACTTTTAAAAAAACTTTTGCTGATAATTTACTCACCCTTATGTCATCCAAGATGTCCATGTCTTTCTTTTTTCAGTTGAAAAGAAATTAAGGTTTTTGATGAAAACATTCCAGGATTTTCTCCATATAATGGACTTCAATGGGAACCAAACGGTTCAAGGTCCAAAAGACAGTTTCAGTGCAAACTGTTCAAAGGGCTTTAAATGATTCCAGACGATGAATAAGGGTCTTATCAAGCGAAACGATCGCTCATTTTTTTAACATTTTTTTAAATAACAAAGTTTAGGTTTTATAAGCTCAAATGCTCGTCTTGCTCTGTTCTGTGATGCGTGTTCATGACTCTCCTGTTTGAACTCGTTCATCAAAATGAACAAATATTTTTCTGAGTCAATTTGGTCATTTCGTTCGTTGAATCAACTAAATGACACAAAAAAGATTAGTTCATTTTGATAAATGAGTTACGGGAGTCAGAGAACGCGCATCACAGAACAGAGCAAGGCGAGCATTTGAGCTTATAAAACTTAAACGTTGTTATTTATTTTTTAAATGAGTGATTGTTTTGCTTAACAAGACCCTTACTCATCATCTGGAATCATTTAAAGCCCTTTGAACAGTTTGCAATTTGCAATGAAACTGTCATTTGGACCTTGAAGCGTTTGGTTCCCATTGAAGTCCATTATATGGAGAAAAATCTTGGAATGTTTTCATCAAAAACCTTAATTTCTTTTCGAAGAAAGAAAGACATGGACATCTTGGATGACATGGGGGTGAGTAAATTATCAGCATAAGTTTTTTTTTTTTTAAAGTGAACTACTCCTTTAAGAAGTGAGTTATACGATCTGATTGCTGTATATTTGAAAAGATATTCCCCTGCTAATCTGGCTATGGCTAAATGTAGTAAGATATATATTGCGTATTGAATAAGGCTTCTTTAAGACCAAATATTGATTCAACCCACCTTGAAAATATGTTAATTTCACACCCCTAATACAGTCAAATCAAAAATTATACAGACACTATATATATATATATATATATATATATATATATATATATATATATATATATATATATATATACAATACCAGTCAAAAGTTTAAGATCGGTACGATTTTTTATGTTTTTAAAAGAAGTCTCTTCTGCTCACCAAGGCTGCAATTTTTTGATAAAAAAATACACAAAAAACACAGTAATATTGTGAAATATTATAACAATTTAAAACAACTTTTTTTATGTTAATATATATTAAAATGTAATTTATTCCTCTGAATTTTCAGCATCATTACTCCAGTCTTCAGTGTCACATGATCCTTCACAAATCACTCTAATATGATGATTTTGTGCTCCAAAAACATGTATGATTATTATCCATGTTGAAAACAGTTTTTTACATTTTTATTTCAGGATTCTTTGATGAATAGAAAGTTTAAAGAACAGCATTTATTAAATTAGAATCTTTTCTAACATTATAAATGTCTTTACTGTAACTTTTGATCAATGTAACTCATCCTTGATGAATAGAAGTATTGATTTCTTATTTATTTCCCCCAAAAATAAAATACAAATTCTTACTGACCCCAAACTTTTTAAAGGGTAGTGTTTAATGTAACAAAAGCTTTCCATTTCAGATAAAAGCTGTTCTTTTGAACTTTCTATTCATCAAAGAATCCTGAAATAAATGTTTTCAACATGTTTTTGGAGCATAAAATCATCATATTACAGTGATAGGATTTAATAGAAATATTAAAACGACAGTTAAGTTAATATATAAAACAAATGCAGCCTTGGTGAGCAGAAGAGACTTATTTAAAAAAAAAAAAAACATAAAAAATACAGATCCCAAACCTTTGAACGGCAGTGTGGGCTTGTACTATAGTCGCTGAAAATTTGTAAATGATACAAGATGTCTTCAACAAAAGAGGTTGAAATCTCAATAGATTTATGTTTACATGCACCCAAATAAATTTCACGTGTAAAAAAATCAGCATATACATGCTTTAATCTGGATTACCCTCCCACATTCACATCTGTAGTGTTCCTAGATGTTCAACATTCGGTGCAGTCATTATCTTCTAGAAAGAAAAAAAGCTGCATAATATTGCATACAGGCTTTGGTAGATAATAACTTCAAAGGTTATTTGCAGGGGGCAGCCAGTGCAAATGCCCAGCTCATTACTGTAGCATCACGATACACAGGGTTTCATCCCATACACAGGGCATTAGATGTGTTCCCATTATTTAGCCGGATTAAAAGCTTCGGAGGTTCAAAGCCCAAGTTATGTGTTAAGCTGGAGTTCAGAGCCGCAGGGACACTCATCAAATCCCTCGCCCAGCGCTGCTCTTGAACTCTTTAGAGACAGGCCTTTACTCCGTTGAGTTTCAACATGAGAGTGATCAGCACTACAGGTCCAGGGTCAGTCGGAGTCTGATTTAAACAGTGCTCACCGTTTCCTGTTCTGTTCCCGTCATCAGATCAGAGCGGCAATTTACATCAGAGATGCGGGAGCTTATCAACTCATTTTATTCCCTGAGGGATCGGTTTATTCCAGGTTGTTCATCCCACAGAGGTCCAAACCGAGTTCATCAGTGTCCGCCCACTTTTTCTGCAGCACGGCTCCTGGAATGATTTTCCCCAATTCATTTGTTTTATAGACGTTCCACAAAAGTCTTCAATAAAGAGGTGTGTGCCCTGAACCCAACCGTCCAGCTCTGTGCTGAATCACAATATTATAACCGATTCACATTCCCATTTTCTTTGCTATACTTGTTTGTTTTTTTATGAATTATTGAGCCTTACATTAAATCCATGTTCAGAATTTTGTTGTTGCCTTTCCCAAGTGAACCCACTATAATGATTCATATTCAGAGCTTGGATATGGTTTGATTTGATGAGAACCATATTCAATACTTTCCCCCTTGTGTGTTTATGTTATGTAAACAAAAATAATATGATAAAAATATGTGTAGACAGCATTTCTCAGGTATCTGCCTTGAAAGATTTTTTTTCATATATTCATCAGTGCAAAAAGAAGTCAAAGCACAGTTGAGATAAAGTATTTTTTTGTTCATCTCCCAATGTTGATAGAGATTCATATTCAAATTTTAATTTTAATTAAAAAAAACACACAATTATTTTCCATTTCCCACAAGAACAATAACTTTTAATTTAGCCGGAAATTGAAACCCAAACGGAGAATAAAGTTTGAATTAATCACAATTCTTTTATAATTTATAAAAATCATTTAAATTTCATACTAGGCATTTTAATGAAAAAATAATCTTTGTTGTTGAAATATAAAAATGTAAATAGCTGCTATACTTGTTTTCATTAAAGCCTTTAACATGCATTAAATATAAAATAAAGACATCACAGGTTAAGAGAGAATACAAGGAATTTGTATAGTGTATTATTTTAGCTAAATGTCCCAATGTAGCTAATTTACAAGCTTTGGACACTGAATGTGTTCATTCATTCATGACATATCATTTAAACGTGGCATTTAAGAATTTATACTTACCTAAAGGTTTATTAGGAACACCATACTAATACTGTATTTGACCCCCTTTCGCCTTCAGAACTGCCTTAATTCTACGCGGCATTGATTCAACAAGGTGCTGAAAGCATTCTTTAGAAATGTTGGCCCATATTGATAGGATAGCATCTTGTAGTTGATGGAGATTTGTGGGATGCACATCCAGGGCACGAAGCTCCCGTTCCACCATTAGAGGCCTGCATTTCAGCCCAGAGTCGGGCTTCGGGACAATTTTAACGTCATAGTTCACACGCGGGCCAGGCCTCGGACCTGTTTTAGGATTATGTTTTTTATAGCCTATTTTAGATATTAATTAAAATAAAATATGAGAAGATGACTATTGAAAAGCAAACATAGAAAGACGGCTATCTATCATACTGACATACTATATGACTGACAGTCTGCTCACGCACACGCGCATACAGGTTTCCCGCGGCGTGATCGGCTCGTTCTGTGTAGTGTCCCGCCAGCAGCAGAAGTAGTGAGCGTGAAAAAGTACGACTGGATTAAAACTTTCCACAGTGGATGTTGTGCTTTTTCTGCACGATGCTCTGTAAGAGACTGTTTTTACAACAAGGTTGTCTTGTTGTTTTTTGTTTGATTGGACTTTAGTTTCAAGTCTGTTGGAAACTATTGGAAATACGAATGGCCATGTTCTTTAGTGAAGACTTGATTTTTGAGGTTGCATTCTCTGAATTGTATTGTATTGTAATGTAACTGCATTTACGAGCGCTGTTGCGACTGAGCAGCAGAGCAGTTTGCCTCAGCTTTTCAAAAATGACAATAAACGTTTGAACAAACGTTTAAACTAACGTTAACTGTGATATTAAGTTCTTTTATATCTAGCCTATGGATTTTATTGTAGCCAAGTAAAGTGTTGATTTGAGAGGCTATAAATGGATCAAACATGTTTAACTCGCTGTTGGGTGTTTGGTCGTCATAAAAAAAGAAACGAAAAGGAAACATTTGTCTTAATTAACTTTATGAAGAAATGAAAATAAACTAAACGGTAACTACTTTGCCATTAAGGACAAAACATAACTGTTTAAATGACTGCAACATAGGGCAGGCTGTGTAAGGTTTTTTTTTTTTTTTTTAATAAACAGGCTTGGGTCGAACTCGGGCTGATCATTCTGATGAGCTGTCGGACACGGGCCGGGCTAGGGCCTAGATTTGAGGCCCGTGCAGGGCTCTCTATCCACCACATCCCAAAGATGCTCTATTGGGTTGAGATCTGGTGACTGTGGGGCCATTTTAGTACAGTGAACTCATTGTCATGTTCAAGAAACCAATTTGAAATGAATCCAGCTTTGTGACATGGTGCATTATCCTGCTGGAAGTAGCCATCAGAGGATGGGGACATGGTGGCTATAAAGGGATGGACATGATCAGAAACAATGCTCGGGTAGGCTGTGGCATTTAAACGATGCCCAATTGGCACTGAGGGGCCTAAAGTGTGCCAAGAAAACATCCCCACACCATTACACCACCACCAGCCTGCACAGTGGTAACAAGGCATGATGGATCTATGTTTTTATTCTGTTTACGCCAAAATCTGACTCTACCATCTGAATGTCTCAACAGAAATCGAGACTCATCAGACCAGGCAACATTTTTCCAGTCTTCAAATGTCAAATTTTGGTGAGCTCTTGCAAATTGTTGCCTCTTTTTCCTATTTGTAGTGGAGATGAGTGGTACCCATTGGGGTCTTCTGCTGTTGTAGCCCATCCGCCTCAAGGTTGTGTGTGTTGTGGCTTCACAAATGCTTTGCTACATACCTCGGTTGTAACGAGTGGTTATTTCAGTCAAAGTTGCTCTTCTATCAGCTTGAATCAGTCGGCCCATTCTCCTCTGACCTCTAGCGTCAACAAGGCATTTTCTCCCACAGGACTGCCGCATACTGGATGTTTTTGCCTTTTCACACTATTCTTTGTAAACCCTAGAAATGGTTGTGCGTGAAAATCCCAGTAACTGAGCAGATTGTGAAATACTCAGACCGGCCCGTCTGGCACCAACAACCATGCCACGCTCAAAATTGCTTGAATCACCTTTCTTTCCCATTCTGGGACTCAGAGTTCAGGAGATTGTCTTGACCAGGACCACACCCCTAAATGCATTGAAGCAACTGCCATGTGATTGGTTGATTAGATAATTGCATTAATGAAAAAGTTGAACAGGCATTCCTAAAAATCCTTTAGGAGAGTGTATATCAGTTTATCAAAATGAAGATTTCATTAAAGTTTTGTCAACCCAGCCTAGTGTCCACACGCTGACATGTTCACCTGTTGTATCTGGTCTGTGTTGTGTTCGCGTAGTAAATTAGGCACGCCATCAGAGAAGCCATCAGGTCAAAACACGCCATCAGAGAAGCGCAAATGAAATGTCACTGCTTCGGTCGATGATTTTGGCCCTCCAAAACCAGTTTGGCTTCTAAATAGGGGCACCTTTTTACATTGTGATCGACTTGTTTCTTTGTTTAAAGTCTCCCAGTGGTGTAAATCCAGCTTTTAATGTTGTTTATGTGTCTATGTGGTGCTTTTAATACGCTTTAAGACAAATCATGTGTAAATTCATAAATCAACAGTATTTCTGAGTCTTTTCTGCTTAAAACTGCAGTGAATCAAAGACAGTCTCAAAAACATCGCCTTGTAACGACCTTGTAACCAATCGGATCAGCGTGCCGTGGGCTTTAGCATATCATTAGCAGTGAAGTCTCGAGAGAAGCAGTTTATCACAGTATATTTTTCTGTTGATATGAAAAGGTGGGCATATGATTTATATCATGATGTTATGATGAACTATATGCTTTTGTCCACTAACATTCTGAGTTGTTCAAAGCGCTTCTGATGATTTTTAGACTGAGATGGCGAACGGGAACATGGGTAACATTAACAACACATTATTATCTTTTTGATAACATAGTCAAGTAAAAGGCTAATCTTAGTAATTATCATAATGTGTCCGTCATTGTAAAGAGCGATACCATTGTGCAGCGTTTACTTCAGTAAGTTGAACGAGTGGATCTCTGAGTGAGTGAGTGGAGGCGGGGCTCATTTAACAGAAAAAAAATCATTTAAATATGTCATTTTGGTGATCACAGATTAGTTTTAAGGCATACAAATATTGACTACAGGGGACTTTAACAACCTTGTAGCACAAGGTATTTTAAATATTTCAAGATTATGGTAGGGCTAATTGTACTGTGGAGAGTTTCGCATGATGTTTTGAATCCTGTTCTGAGTTCTATTAGAATGTTGCATAATCTAACGATTATTAGAAGTGAGTGTTGAGTAGTAAGAGGCAGGACTTCATTTGGCAATGACAACAACAATAGAGGACTACAAATAATTTCCTGAGCAATGATTGTGCATCAGTGCAGCCTGTAAGAAAAACTACTGTCACTTCAGCTTGACAAAGGTGAGTTCGGTCCGCGGCCTGAGAAGAGGAACGGTGTGTGTTTCTTATGCGTATGTGTGTGCGTTTCTAACCTGTGTGAGAGGACGGAGCAGGTAGTAGTGCTTGGGAACTAATTGAAATGAGAGGCGATGTGCAAGTCTCCTCCAACATCGGCAAGCCATTCGTCAGGGTGACATCACCGTACTCACACCACATCCATCTTCCGGAGCAGGCCCAGGCTTGCACCGCTCGCCGTGATTAATATCCATACCTCCCAACTGCACACCGTCACTCCCAGCGCATTCAAACACAAGCGCACTGGGAGGCAGCGGGCAGCTTCCCCTGTAATCTTCTGCAGAGCCGGACAGCTGTGGTGTGGGATCCTTTTCCATGCCTCCGCCACTGATGGCGGAAAGGGAGTTGGCAAGGAAGAGTGGCAGTGTAGCGCTCCTTTATTGCCCATCCAATCGGAGAATCCGCTGGCTCTGCCGGTAGCCGCACGCTCGACAGCCCCCTGAATGAGTTGGACGATGTTTTCGCCTTAGAGTGTTAGCAAAACACAAGACGCAGAACAAGGAAAGCCCACAGCAACCACCTGGCATGAGTTTCATCCACATCTGCACCAATATTTAAAGGAAGTACATCAAGGATTTACAAAATGGACACACTATACTTGCTTTCCTTTAGTTCCAAACTTCTATGACTGTCTTTTTTTCTAAACAGTGAAAGCATTTTCAAACCAGAGGCTGTCAAACTCCAAAAGACACAACAAAATGGACTTTTCACTTAAGTAGAGTGATGCTAGGAATGAGATGTAAGAGTTGTAAGAGCAATGACAGGTGAATATTTGGCCTGTTCCTCACACAAAGACTTTAGAGAGTGCTATAGTCAGCTTCCAGAAGTATTGAATTCTGCACTGGGATAAAAAAGCAAAAAATGTATAAACCATTAAATAGATATTTACTTTGAGTTTTGAGAGCCCGATCTCATGAAAGTTCGTATCTATAGCACGAATGTCATTTCTCCGTGCCATTTATACGCCAAAAACAGTTTTTGTGTATATATGGTACGCGTTTTTGCGTACATATGATACGCACTTTTTGCCGTATAATAAGTATGAACTCCCCACCCCCCTTCCCTCTAAACCTACCCAGGGTGTTTCAGTGCGTAGCAAATGCACGCAAAAACCATTTTTGGTGTATAAATGCCACGAGAAATGACAATCGTGGTATAGATACGCACTTTCATGAGACTGTGTTGGTTTTAATGTTGTTAATTGATAGTATACCCTGCTGAAATCCAGAATGAACCAGCATGATCTGGTATACTGTATCAACAACATTAAATTAATATTTTTTATATTTCAACATTGAAATACTAAAGCCATTAAGTCTTTTATATTTGTTCGGTAACACTTTATTTCTATAGTCCACTTTAGACATTCTACCAACTATAAGTAACTTTTCAACTACATGTCAACTAACTGTCATTAGAGTATTAGTAAACTGTCAGCTTAATATCTGCTAACACTTTATTTTGTTGGTCCCAACAGACATCCAACTGACTATAAGTAACTTGGCGACTATAAGTAAACTTATTCTCCTAACCCAAACCCTAACACCTAACCATAACCTAACAGTCTACTATAATATACCAATACTCTAATGACAGTTAGTTGACATGTAGTTGAAAAGTTACTTATAGTTGGTAGAATGTCTAAAGTGGACTATCGAAATAAAGTGTTACCGAACAAATATAAAAGACTTAATGGCTTTAGTATTTCAATGTTGAAATATAAAAAATATTAATTTAATGCTGTTGATACAGTATACCAGATCATGCTGGTTCATTCTGCATTCTGCACTGATGTGTGGAAAGCTTTTCAGAGAAGATAAGGCAACGCTATTTTAGCACAATTCACAACCAGTAGTTCAGAAAAAAAAACTTTTACCATCGTGTATTCTCAAAGATATTCAGTCAACTCAATTCATAAACATGCGCGAGTGAGGGAGAGAGAGACCGTTTAGAATGACGCGCGTGCGTAACCGGTGCTTTCACTCTCTCTCGTTCCCCTAGTTAAACAAGCGAAGCAGTCAATCTACATCACTTACCGGTCAAATATGGCTTTGGCGGGAAACAATACGCATTAGGCTGACAGAAAACAGTGCGCCAGTTCCAGTCTTCAGGCGCTTGACGTTTTAAATGGACTTGCGCACGCTCGTGTAAAAACAAACATCCCAGCCCCCACACTCAAATCTACACGCACGTCAAATACACAGGAATGATCATTGGCCTGTTCACATCGGCCCTATTCCGACATTCGGAATCGAATACCGATGTATAAAAAAATTAACCAAATCGGCTCGAATGTTATATCGTGGCCGATATATCGTGCATCACTAAGGTTAGGGAACGTTCCTGGAACATTCTCCTTATGTTATAAAAATGGAACCTAAAAATAACCTACATGCAAAGAACGGTCCTATAACATTCTTGTTTGGTTCCCAAAAAAATAACCTCATGGGACCATTCGGGTAACGTTAGGGGAATGTTCTGTGTTTGCTGGGTAATCATTTTAAGAAATGCAAAAAAAAATTATATAATCATTTAAATTCTATCTCATTATTGCATACTGCTTTATACACCACAACACTGAGGTGCAAATAGTATCTTCCACTATTAAAAACTATAAATAGCATCTAACTGTTTACACTTATTGCAAAGAAAATACTGCTGTTTTTACAATCAATTGCAATTTGTACTTAGTGTAAAAAGTCGCTGACATACTTTTTTCTTTTGCTTCAGAAATTCGTAATGAACCTCCTCATAGCTTACAAAGGAGTAGTTCACTTAAAAAAATGCTGATAATTTACTCACCCCCATGTCATCCAAGATAGCCTTGTCTTTCTTTCTTCAGTCGAAAAGAAATTAAGGTTTTTGATGAACATTGCAGGATTTTTTTCTCGTGAAAAGATTTGTTCATTTTGATGAACGAGTTCGAACAGGAGAGTCACGAACGTGCATCACAGAACAGAGCAAGACGAGCATTTGAGCTTATAAAACTTAAACTTTGTTATTTATTTTTTAAATGAGTCGATCGATTTCGCTTATAAGACCCTTATTCATCGACTAGAATCGTCTCAAAGCCCTTTGAACAGTTTGCACTGAAACTGTATTTGGACCTTCAACCGTTTGGTTCCCATTGAAGTCCATTATATGGAGAAAAATCCTGGAATGTTTTCATCAAAAACCTTAATTTCTTTTTGACTGAAGAAAGAAAGACATGGACATCTTGGATGACATGGGGTGAGTAAATTATCAGCAAAAGTTTTTTTTTTTAAAACTGAACTCCTCCTTTAACAAAGACTTCCCACTGGAAACAATGCTGCTGAAACTAAATACCCAATTCCGCTCAGTGGGATCGTGATACTGCTGTCTATCATTTATCCGGGTAACTGAAACCAGCGTTACCTTTACCACATATTCACGCTCTCTCATTTCATAGAAAGTTACTGTTTTGGATCTTGACACCTCCTGGTCACAGAAAAAATTGAGCAACTTCAAACACGTTTGGAACAACATCAGTATGAACAAACACAAATTTTCAGTTCATTTTCAACTAAACTATTCCTTTGAGAACGAGCTGGAACTGATGACAAAGATGGTCTTATCAAAGCAGGCTGTCAAACCACATTTGGAGTTTTGCGTTGTTTTCCTTCACCCCCCTCCTCATTATGAAGAGATGCATCTCCAACCTGCGATCGGGGCGAGCAGCACTTTGAAGATGCTCTGAAATGTGACCACGTACGCCCGCTCCCTTAGACTGATTAGCTTTGATAACCCCCCCCCCCCCCGTCTGATGTACGCAACAGTTTCATGCTCTTGTAACTCTCAGGCTGAAGCTTACACTTAACGTAAAAGCCTTTTGCTGTCTTTGAGATGCAGAGTGAGTCGCCCCCACCATGACATACACCCTTCCATTCAGTGCCATTCAAAGCTGGATGTGATTGATTGGGAAGTGCAGGGCCGTCCAATGCACACCACTCTTTTGTCATTCACAGGGTTCCTGCCTGCCCAGAGAGAGCATGTCATGTAATCAGATTAAGAGAAGTGCTGTCACAGGACAGGATGGCTAACAGCTGGCCCATAAGCACCCTGATTTACTTTACGCTGCTTATTGCGTACTCCTAAAGGCATTGGACTTTAGTGGAAGCAATCTGTTTTATCAGTCCCAAATCAACGTTATGGGTTTTGGTTTGTGGCGTTCCACGACGGCACATAAATATGACAGGTTTTTTGTGTCTTTGAGGTGAACGCGCTTAATGCCAGAGAAATTGCACGTCCGTTGCAATCTCATCAACTGCTCGTTTCGGCTGAATTGAAAATCAAAATACCAAGAATACAGCGGTTGTTTCGCGTCTCATAGTAGGCTCAGATTCTCGGTCGTCAAGAGCTCTTACTGTTATTAAGAGCTCAAAGATGGAAAGGCGGTCTTGTCAGATCTCATCTAAATCCAGGTATGACATTCCCTCTAATGCTGTCCCATCATTTATCTGCAGTCATTAATTCCACGCCAGTCACTCCATCATAAACCTCTCCTTCATAAATTATGGAATTATATGATTTATTGGACAGTGATGCCGTGTTCGTTTCATTTGTCCGGATGTAGTCATTTATTCAGAAATGCATCACAATGCAGTACATGGTGTGATGAATATGTTACAAGTGCAAAATGTCATGGTGGTATAACTCATGGTTATATTAATAACAAGATGCAGCTTCTGCACATGGTCAATGAGATCTGTTAACTGTAAATGGATGTCAAAGATGCCTCAGTGAAATAGTAGCATGTAGGGCCCTATAAAATCCGTTTTTATTTTTTCCCAAATTCCATTTTATTTTTTTCCCAAATTCCGTTTTTTCCGTTTTAATTTTTGCAAATTCCGTTTTTTCCGTTTTAATTTTTGGGAATTCATTTTTTTTACCCTTTACTGTTATTTTAGTTGTAAAAAGAGTTTGCTTTTTATTCCGTGATTGCAGAAATTATAGGGCCCTAAACATGTATATCTATGTAGATTACATATATAGCAGGGCTGTAGTATCTCGAGTCCGGTCTTGGACTTTGAGTCCGAACTCTAAGACCGTTTTTCTATGGTCTCGCACTTGTCTCGGACTTGCTGGTATTTGGACTCGGACTTGTCTCGGTCTCGGCCACTGGTCTTGCCAAATATGGCGTTTGGTCTCGACTCAAGTCCAACATTTTTGTATGCGTGTTTATTTATTACTAGCCTATCAGGGTAACGTTAACTTAGAAAATGCCCAAATTAACCGACCAAGTGCTCACTACAACGGAGCGCGTCTTCTCATGCTGTTACTATAGTTACTGGGTGTTGCGCACAATTCTAATGATTCCCGCAGGTCTCCCATTTATAATGTGGGATATTCCCGCAATCGTAATCCACACAGATTATAAAATCAAATCATTCTTTTAATAACTATCTGCCAGACGCAATTTCACAAACCGCGTGAGTGTTCAGCGGTGTCGCGTCTTCTCTGCTCTCATGTGTTGTGGAAGGCGCATCAAGCGCTGCCGCAATAATACACACTCGCGTTCAGGAGTCGGGACATGGCGGAATATTCACTTGCATTCGAGCCAGTAGTGCATCGTGAATAAAGCTTAACATTTGCACGTCTTTTTAAGTCTTACCAGTTTAACATTCAAGTAATTTTAAACTATCAGTCCTCGTGCGCTCTCTGGGATGACTATGCGCACATTCATTGAAAATCCGCCTCAAGAACAGCTGGCCAGTAACAAAAGTTATTTTTCACGGATTAGCTATATTGCTTTAACACTCAAATCATGTCAATTTCGGTCTTCGTAAGTATAATGGTCTAAACATAGTCGGTTTTGTCTTTAATAAGCATAAAACGCATGCCAGTATGAACAGAGAATTTATGCTCTTAGCTTTTAAAGTGACAGAAACCATATGTGTCGTTCATTAATTTTGTCGTCAAAACAAGAAAAGAGAGCTTTAAGTTAAAGGAATCAGGATTAGCCTATGTGTTTAATTTATTCAGGACTAAAATACTATCCAGTGTTATTTTCCATTTGATTACTTTATTCAGTTTCTGTCTATGAAGACTAGTGTAGACCTATTCAAAAACATTTCTCTTTATTTGTCTTTATTTGTATCTTTATTGTATTTATTTGTGTAACTTTTTTCAATTTAATTAACTATTTAAATTAAGCCTTGTGTTGTGTAAATTCTTAACAACATTACCCCATTGTAAAAAAATGCAATGAGCACAAACATTTAAGCAACATAAATTGAAAAATTTTGTTTGGCAAAAATGAAATTCAGGCCCTAAAGACTTTTTTTTCCTGTCCTGGACTCGGTCTTGACTTTGGACTCGAACCTTTTTGGACTCGAGTCTCTAACTTTGAGACTTGACTGCTAGTCCTGGTCTTGGACTTGTCTTGGACTCGACAAAGGTGGTCTTGACTACAGCCCTAATATATAGACATAATAATATATACTAAAATGGTTTGATAATACAATAGTTCACTTAAAAAAAAAAAAAAAAAAAAAAAAAAAAAACTTGCTGATTTTGATGAAAACATTCCAGGATTTTTCTCCATATGATGCACTTTACTGGGAACCAAACGGATCAAGGTTCAAAAGACAGTTTCAGTGCAAACTGTTCAAAGGGCTTTAAACGATTTCAGACGATGAATAAGGGTCTTATCAAGTGAAACGATCGCTAATTTAAAAAAAAAAAAAAGTTTTATAAGCTCAAATGCCCGCCTTGCTCTGTTCTGTGTGACTCTTCTGTTCGAACTCGTTCATTAAAATGAACAAATCTTTTCGTGTCATTTGGTTCAATGAACGAAATGAACAAACTGAAATGAACAAGTGTTTTTTTTTTTTTTTAAAGTGAACTAATCCTTTAAGATCACCAGATTCAATGGTGTTTATCCAATACTTATCATCCAAAATATGCAGAATTGTTTAATGTTGATTACCAATAAATCTACACTACCGGTCAAAAGTTTAGGGTCTTTTAATATGTTTAATATGATGATTTTATGCTCCAAAAAACATGCATGATTATTATCCATGTTGAAAACAGTTTTTAAACATTTTTATTTCAGGATTCTTTGATGAATAGAAAGTTCAAAGAACAGCATTTATTTAATTAGAATCTTTTCTAACATTATAAATGTCGTTACTGTAACTTTTAAACAATGTAACTCATCCTTGATGAATAGAAGTATTGATTTCTTATTTTTTTCCCCAAAAATAAAATAAAAATTCTTACTGACCCCAAACTTTTTAAAGGGTAGTGTTTAATGTAACAAAAGCTTTCCATTTCAGATAAAAGCTGTTCTTTTGAACTTTCTATTCATCAAAGAATCCTGAAATAAAAATGTAAAAAACTGTTTTCAACATGGATAATAATCATACATGTTTTTGGAGCATAAAATCATCATATTAGAGTGATTTGTGAAGGATCGTGTGACACTGAAGACTGGAGTAATTATGCAGAAAAATCAGCTTTTTTTCAGAGGAATAAATTACATTTTAATATATATTAACATTAAAAAGTCATTTTAAATTGTCATAATATTTCACAATATTACTATGTTTTTTGTGTATTTTTTTATCAAAAAATTGCAGCCTTGGTGAGCAGAAGAGACTTCTTTTAAAAACATAAAAAAATCTTACCGTCCCTAAACTTTTGACCGGTAGTGTACAAAATTTACTTTGCTTGTTTTTTGTTATTTGTTGGCCAAAATAAGTGTGGTGGAACTAACATAAAGGATGCATTTAGTAACACAGTGTTACACATGTTACATTACTGTTGTAATAACTTTAAACTATTTACAATTACATGCCACTAACCCCAGACCAACCCCTAATCCCAACCATTATTATTACTCAGTACTTAACTGTATAATTACACTGTGACACCTTAAAATAAAGTGTATCCAAAGCATTGACAAGAAAAACGTAAATGGGTGACATGGCGAGATTATTCAGATTCTCCAATGACAAATGGTGTAATGTTTTTTTAAAAAAATGCACATTTGGAAGATGTGTCCATTTGTGTATCCAAGATATTTTATGTTTAATATAAACTTATTACATCTCTTCACATTATCATTAAAAGTAATTCAATTGCTAAATGAAAATGTGTGAAATCAATCCCATATGTATTTAAATGTGGAGTTAAAACACCACCAAAGATTTCAAACGGGAATACCCATTAGAATGAGTAATTTGCACAGTATTTTTGTAATGAAATTCTTGGACTTGAGTGTGTATGAAAACCATCCAAGTAATTCAGTGAAAAACAAGCCTCGCCCCATACTTTGCTGGATGCCATTCATTACATGCTGGAAGCGTATCTATTTCGCAGAGAAACCTCTCGTTGTGGCCTCTTCTTTTCCGCCCCTCCATCAGAAAGTGAGCAGAAATGAGATGTGAATGGGCCCCAGTGTTCAGAGGGCCGTAAAAACAGCTCTCTTGTTCTAGCCTTCCCCCCGACTTCCCAGACACATCATTGAGTCGGCCAGCGAGTGTCTTTGAAGAGAGGACTGTACAGTGATACGAATGGCAGTCTCGCTCTTTAGGGGTGTGCTCTCCGCCTCTGCCCAGCCCCTTTCCCCTTAAAATCCCAGCTTTTCTAGAATTCAATGGCCCGACAGGGACCGGCATATGGGGGACGTTGAGTTCTGGGAAGACGATATCGCTTCCCTGGAGTGAGGGAATCGAGAATCCCTAAGGGAAGCAGGAACACATTGCCTCTTTATGTTTTTTGAGGGTGGCCTTCCCTTTCCTTCATCATCCTCACCCCAGAGCCCCTCTATTCAGCCCTGGGGAGAGCATGAAGGGGGGTTATGAGACTGTCAAGGCAGTGATTGTGTAGCTGAGGTTGGGCAGGCGGGGTTGGGAGACTGGCAGATACTTCAGACACACAGACAGCCTTGTTAGCTGGCATCCACAGTGAAGGAAAGAGAGGAAGACAGACTGGCTGATGTCAAAAGCTACTACTTCATTGCATCATCCTCTTCCTTCCTTCATTATTGTCGTCCTCCATTAGTAACAAAGACTCTCTCTTAAGCTCAGTAACGACTATTACATATTCTCCATTCTTTTTGCCTCAGCTTCTGAGAGAGTAGAGGGATTTTCCCATCCCCACAATGAAAATTCGATCATAATTCACTCACTCTTAAGACTTTTGTTGAAAAAATTAAGATAATATTCTCTCAAAATTTTGTCCATCCTTTAAAAAGTAAACCACTAATAATGCCAGTCTTTTTGCGAGCTTCTAAAAGTACATAAAGACATTGTAAAAGAAATCCATGTGAATCAATTTTTTTTCCGGCTGCAATGCAAATTTAACTTCCCCCTACATTAAAGAGATGCTCACTAAGTTTGTAGGCGTGTTCAATTACATTACCCTACAATGACTTGTACCTGTCAACACATTCTTGAACAGGAACAGCGCACCCTTGGGTTAAACTTCTATGGTCTGGCCAAAAGTCATGAGACTAGTCTCTTTAGTTATTAGGCGCAGTGTACCATGTCGAAACGAGACCATGTGTGCCATTTTTTGTGTCAGCCATTTTGAATTTTTACAGTTAGATGTTATTATTTACGAACATAGTAATGTTTTGTGAAACATAGTATGTGTTGGTGCTGAGAACTGTGGTCCCGGCGCCAACTAGTGGCCAAAAATAGAAATATATACTTCTATTTTTTTTCAATACATTTTCTTGTGGATCATTTTCATGCTCTGGGACTTGCCGAGTACAACAATACCAAACATGCAGGTTCTATAGCTTGTCCAACATTTTGATTTATCACATAAATGGCTATAGTAAATTGGTTGTAGTTCGTTCGCTTATTGGAAAAAAGCCATTGAAATATTAAACTAGGTGGCCAACTCCAAAAAAAATTGATTCTACGTGCCAAAGGAACCCTGCCAAAGAATCATTTGTATATAAATGGATATAATTATTAAATGGAATGAAATATTTTCAGAATATATTACACTTTTGTGTAAGGCTTCATTCTGAGAACACAAGTAGCAGGACTGGGCCACTTATTGGCGCTACAACAAAACTTTTACTTTAAACTACAGAACCTTTGGTCCATTTGACCTCAAAATTGGCATGCAATGTCTTTTTTTGAGCTGCCATCATTGTCCATCATTGTATTTTGAGAAACATGGCTGCTGTTCTGATGGCAACATGTCATAAAGAATCTAATGGCTTATTCTCTGCAGTGCTTTTCCAAATTGTGATAAAACCTTTAAATGCACCATTGTAACCACTCCCATCACCAGAATGATGTGTTCAACCAACATATTTGCAGAAAATTTGCTTGGCCCCAATAGGTGCTACTTGCAGCTTTATGCTTTATTTATTTAGTTTCACAAGTGTTTATCGTTTTTACCTGGGAAACAAGAAAACCGTACATTTGCAATGTCTTCAATGACATCCTAATATACAGTACATGACTCTAAAAATGTTAAGCATGTGTGAGGCCTTTGGGAATGCATGAAATGCAGAAGTGAGTGGAAATGTTTTGATATTCAAAGCATGCTCCGAGCGAGGCTGTCTGATGAGCTGTCCAGGTGACAGGGTAGATGAACGGAGGGCAAGGCATTGGATGGACAGCAGTGAGCAATCCGCCCGACGGCTTTAGTGATGAAAGAAGGTGAGGAAATCTCCTGTGGGTTTGCTGTATATTTAATGTGGTCATATTCCAGCGTCAGCTCCAACTCCCACCAGCTCGATGTCATGTCATTGTAGCCGCATCGATCGATATCTGTGTGTGCGATTGAGCCAAAAATGTTTTACAAAGATGGAATTTGAACATGCAGGATTGGCCTGAGACGGAGCTTTCACCCTCTTTCTGTCTGCATTGTGAACAAGAGCTATTGTTAAAAGCACTATATAGATAAAGCCAAAGACTCTTATAGGAGAGGCTGTGTTTCATCACCTTTAGTGATGTTAAGCACTACTGATATTGTAAGTCACCTTATGCCTGTGGAAAGCATTCTATTCCCTAGGGGATAATAATATTGTAATGTATTGCATTATCATCGAATTAACAAGTACCATCATCTCTAGAGCCCATATGATGCTGGGAACTGTACAGATAGCAGATTACAGACAACAAATATTTTATTGTAGGTGAATGTAAATTCTGGGATGATCCTACACAACATAAACATATTGACCCTGACTGTCCCAATTCCCCAGACAGTCCCGTATTTCAACTCTATTTTTAGTGACCCAACTTATAATGAAAAAAAATCATGTTTTGTCCTGTATTTCTTGTTTTCTATATTGTCTTTGCTAGGTGATCATAAAAGCGACGAAAGGCCTGAGTCACGTGAGAATAGCCTAAACAAAGGTAGCCAATCTCGTCATTGTATATTTTGGAGAACAATTGGTTATCGGTTAGCCAGACTTGCAGTTAGTGAATGAGGGATATTAGAGAGTGCAGAGTTCAAGTCAGATGCCAAGCTGTCAAATATCTTATCCTGATTGGTCAAATATAGACACAGTTGTATCTTGGGTAAATACAGTTGGTTATAGCTTTAGTGAACACAGCTATTGAGATGCGCTTTGGTTGATATCGGATCACAAGTGGACGACACTAAATACAGGTGTAAACAGGGTTTAAATACGTTTTGAGCTTGTCCGCTTTCCACCACTTCCAGAGGTAAAATGCATAAGAGGTTGAAAAGGTTGAAAATGCATAAGACCGGATTGCTTTCGTAATGTAAACGCTCATGTGTTCAAACAGCCATAAAAGACCGTCTACTTTACGTCTGACCTAATGCGTGAATACTATGGGAAGAGCTCTAGCCAGGATTTACACTTTGTCGGCTGAAGACCCAAGGTTGGTTTTAAGATGAGAAACATGCCAAACACAATGTTCTCTACCTATTCCTGATTCTCTCCTGAGTGTGTTTTCCCGTCATCTCTGGACGCCTTCATTTTTTTTTTTATAATTGCGCGATCCTATTTTGTCCAAAAACCCATGGATTTACACGCCCATAGACCCTCCCTTGAAGAAATCAGGACAGAAGTGGATAAAAGTGGACACAATGCAGATTAAAATACCAGGTGTAAACATGAATGTCTCTAAGGAGAATTGCCATTAATGTTATTCAAATAACATACATGTTAAATAAACCTACTGTACCTGAAAATAACAGCCCGGTCTCATCCTAATGTGTAATAAACTGACGCTTTTGACATTTCGCATACATCCAATGCACATGGCACCCTTTCAGCGTCAATATGAGATGCAGATATATATGGACCAGAAAGTCTAACCCCAACCCTACTCCAGACCTAAACCTACCCATAACCGAAGCGTGTTATATTGACGCTAAAGTGTGCCATATGCGTTGGATTAAGATGAAATGTCAAAAGCGTCACTATATGACACAATAACACGCACAGAGCTTTGTTGGGTAGGTTTAGGGTCGGGTTAGGGTTAGACCACTAGGAGGCGCCTTCTGGCACATATATATCTGCATCTCATACTGAAGCTAAAGGGTGTCATGTGCGTTGGATGTAGACGCATTGGCAAAAGCCTTCCGATGAGAATAGTCTTAAAAAGCACAGTTAATTAAATTTGTGTATATCTTTCATATTTGCCCTACTGTTTGTAATTTGGGTTCAGGGATATGTCCCGCATTCTCATCCTTTATCGTCATATAGAACGCTATATGACAAAAAGTCTCGGTTACGTATGTAACCCTGAGTACAGGGAACGGAGACGTGTCGTCTGGGAGTTCCCTGACGAATTGGGATCACGCTAGGGATCCCAATTCATCAGGGAACTCTCCGACGAAACGTTGGAGTTCCCAGGACGAAAGGGAACGGCGCTATACTACGCACATGGCATCCGTTATCGCGTTAATATAACACGCGCTGTAATGGTTAGTTTTAGGTGTGGGGTAGGGTAGGGTAGTCTCATATTACGCTGAAAGGATTTATTGGATTTATTACGCCTTGGGTTCGCGTGTTATATTAATCGATAAAGGGTGCCATGTGCGTAGTATAGCGCCGTTTTTTGCATATAGCGTTCTATATGACGATAAAGGATGAGAACGGGCTTCCCATATTACACCATGAGAGACCTGGTCACCCTATGTAACAGGCAATAACAGATTGAAGCAAAAGCTAACATAACCTCAGTTTGACCCCAGTACTTTGTGGATTCTACAACAGCCCTGCATATAAAACAGTGATGTGTAAAAACATCTTTAAAAAATCTTAATTGCTTTCCAAAAGAAAACATTTGCTTCCACATTTCCAATTAAAACACATCCACAAACCACAGAGAATATCATTTTTAAATGTAGCCTCTGGGTTTTCTTTGTTGTCTTCAATAATAGTTCTGGAACTTGTTTTCAAATTAGATCATATAGAATCATTTTCAGTCCAAGCCATTCCTGCTTGTTTTTTTTTTTTATGTAAAATGTAAAGAAAAAAATCGTAATAATAATTACAAACAAATATAAAAATAATGAAATGGAATTACTATTTACCATTACTATCACTGTAGTGTGTTAAAGTATAATGGGTTACTTTAGCATTATTACTGTATTGCTTAAATTCTGTAACTGATTAATGTAGTCTTTATTTTACACTCCTACTTGTGTGTTGGGGTGATCTCTGAATAATGCCATGTTTGTCCTCATTAACGAGTATTTGAGAAGACAAATGCAGCAATGTATTTTGCATGAATATAATGATTTAACTCTTATTTGATTCGGCGTGCGGCTCTCACGTCAATATAAAGTGACATAATGAAGTTCAGAATGTCTGCCAATGCCCTTGAGATGTTCAGGAAAGCTGCTCTCTATAAACCTATTTCCTATCTTTGCATGCTTTATTTGATATGCTAATATATTACATGCTGTTTAATTGATTTGTTCCCGATGAAAGCACAATAAAAATGCATTTGGGAAAAGGATGGTGAGCCTTTTTTCCGTCCATAGAGGAACAGTGCTCCCTTTGCATTACAATAATTTGCTGTCATAAAGATGTGTTTATTCGCTGTCTATTTCACATAAGTTAAGTCACTGAAGTGTCTTGGATCGTGCAGCTCTTTTTGATGCGTTGACGTAATCTCCACTGAAACAGGAAGCTAAGGCGGGATGTATTGAATGGCTCCCCCCCTTTTCAAATGGCCAATAGCATTTAGTTTCCCTCTCAGACTGACAGCACCATGGAAGCGAATCCGAGTGCTGATGATACTACCTTCTAAAACCACAGATCAGAGTTGTAACAATCACTGTCAGTAAATCACTGTATCATGACACATGATCACAGCACTGCTTTCACACGTTTGGCAATGAGTCACAGTTAAGCTAAGTTGTTAGCTAAGTTATGAATGTATTTTAAAAGCCTTCCTGATATTAATTATATATATTTCAATTACTATAGTAATTAACACTGAGACACTAATTTGTGCAAAAAGTACTAATGACTTGTTTAAGACTTTAAGCTTAAACTTGAGGACTTGCAACTTGACTTAGAACTTGACTGACTTGACTTGGGACTTGCCTGGCTGGACTTCGGGACTTTACTTTGTACTTGTCTGTCTTGACTTGGACTTGCCGCTCTTGACTCTGGGACTTAACTTAGGACTTGCCTGACTTATCTCGGGACTTGACTTTGGACTTGTCTCTCTTGACTTGGACTTGCCTGACTTGACTTGGGCACTTGCCTGACTTGACTCAGGACTTGACTTCTGGACTTGTCTGTCTTGACTTGGACTTGCCGCTCTTGACTCGGGACTTAACTTAGGACTTGCCTAGACTTATCTGGGACTTGACTTGGGACTTGTCTGTCTTGACTTAGGACTTGCCTGACTTGACTCAGGATTTGACTTTGGACTTTGTCTGTCTTAACTTGGACTTGCCTGACTTGACTCGGGACTTGACTTGGGACTTGCCTGACTTGACTTGGGACTCTGACTTTGGACTTGTCTGACTTGACTCGGGATCTTGTCTGTCTTAACTTGGACTTGCCTGACTTGACTCGGGACTTGACTTGGGACTTGCCTGACTTGACTTGGGACTTGACTTTTGGACTTGTCTGACTTGACTCAGGGACTTGACTTTGGACTTGTCTGTCTTAACTTGGACTTGCCTGACTTGACTTCTGGGACTTGACTTGGCACTTGTCTGTCTTGACTTGGGACTTGCCTGACTTGACTTGGGACTTGCCTGACTTGACTTGGGACTTGCCTGACTTGACTCGGGACTTGACTTGGGACTTGTGTGTCTTGACTTGGCACTTGCCTGACTTGACTTGGGACTTGCCTGACTTAACTTGGGACTTGACTTGGGACTTGTCTGTCTTGACTTAGGTCTTGACTTAGGTCTTCTAGAAAGCATTTGATTAGACTGAAGATGTGATGAGAAGCTGAAGCCTGCGGTGATGTTATAAAAATCCGCGAATCCATTTGCGACCTATCCGATCCATTCATTTTCTAAATGCTTACATCTCCTAAATGCACATTTTGTCATTGTTTTGGAAAACACCAGCTTATTCATAACCTTAAGGCTGACATATTCATACTAAATTATTTCTAAATATTCCATATAATAATACTAATTATTGCAGGGGGCATTTTTATTTTTCCCACTTACCACTGACTTGCACGCACAGGATTGTGGGATAGTCACTGAAGGATGCTTTATGCTGTTTTCAAAAAATGTCCAGATGAAGGCAGCTCAGCAGACACAAGGTTATGCAAATATTGGATTTGGACGTGTACTGTAGCTTTCAGACACAGCTATCAAATTAAGATTTCATGCAGTTGTTCTGTGAATATAAATGATATTACCCATCATTCACTGGCTCCTTAACTGTAGAGACAAACACACTCTCTGGAGGGAAATTGCCTTTGATTGTTATGCTCTTCTGCTTTATTTGATCACCATGTTGATCATCTGCCATGATCAATGTAGCACATTTTGTAAAATATGGCTTCATTTTTTTTCAAACACACATGGTGTGGCACTATTACAGCGTTTTTTTGCCTGCTTCAACTGAATTCCAGGTGGTTAGTGGTGAATGAGACCCAGGAGTATGCACCGAAATGCTACATGCTAATGTCTCACGGCTGTTTAGTGAATCCCCTCTTATCTCGCTCGCCCACTCTCCCCTTCTCTATTTCAGGCTCTGCTTTCTCTCTCGCATTCGACACAAACACACAGTGGCACACATGTTAACACCAGCCCTGCAGTTTGAGGCTTTCCCTCTAGAGATGTCAGGTTGTCAAATCTCACCATCCACTGTTGGAGTGAAGACAGGAAGCAATCCAGATAAAACATTTAGCCTCTGTGTATCAGAAAATTCATTTCCCAGTCACCAGTTCTAATAATAGCTCTCCTGGGAGGCAACATGTAGATTAACACTATTGTTTCAGTGTTGTTGCTCTATTCCACGCTAGGAAATCTCTGTCTTGTGTGTACATTTGTAAATAATTTCTCATAGAGATGCACTGATAGTCTCTAATACATGTCTACACTGAGGCGCTACAGTCATGTACAGTGATGTCACATTTAAAATGCCATTTGTTGTTTGATTTCCGTGATAAATTGGATTGAATTTGAAAGCTGAGACTTTGTTTCTTTGCAGAAGTAAAGCTCAATGCTCCTGAGATTGGATAGGAGATGATACAATTTATGTTTGATGTAGGAAAAAATCACAGACCCTGCAACCCTGGCTTGAACTACAGGTGATTCCTTGGGTCAAATAGAGCTTTAACAATGCTACTAAATGTTAATCTTAAATGTTAATACGTTAACTTTGACAGCCCTAAACAGCAGAGATTTTGTTTTTTAAGTGACATGATATAATTGGCCCTCATCATTGGCTGTTTTTAAACAGTCAATATGTGGATTATTGGCCGATTAATCCCTAGTTTTTCTACATAAATACAGGTTGAGTGCAATGATTGGTTAACACACCATCAGTACAGTATTCTACATTTGCATATGTATTTTTAATGGTGCAAAATAATACAAAAACAGTTTCCAAAATGTGAGTGGCCTGGCAGTGCTTTGCATTTGCAAAGGTATTCAGGGTGTTATGGAAAAAAAAACTATGCTTTTGCAGAGGTTTTAAAATCAAAAGAGTCGATTCTTGTATGAAGTCTCTATGATATTCTGGTTTAAAGATATGCCTTGAGTCCCACACTCAAAGTGAGTCTATGGGATATTTTTCATTTGTTTTATCATCTACCAGGCAAAAAGTCAGAAAGTACACCTCCCCTCAGATAGCCACACAATGTGAAGTATCATTCTAATCCATTGCAAAAAAAAGATGTGAAACAAGATAAAACCCATGAATTTGTCTGACAAGAGGCTTCAGAAGATCCCTCAGATACTAGAGGTTTCTCAATGCAATGTGTGCTCACTGTGTTACAGGGTTTCTCAGCACAGGAGACCAGGCTGCTAAAGGGAATTATGGGATTCTGGATCAGATCCAAGCTCTGCGTTGGATAAGCGAGAACATTGGCTATTTCGGTGGTGATTCCAATCGCATCACCGTTTTTGGATCAGGAATCGGTGCCTCTTGCGTGAGCCTTCTGACCCTGTCCCATCATTCTGAAGGTAAGGGAACATTTCATTCCACAGAAGAACAAGTAAATCAAAATCCCCTTAATACTCAACCTTAATAATATTGCAAGTTACTGTAAATAAGTAATCTGGATAATTTTGGAACATTTTAGGTGCTAATGTGTACATTTAGGTGCTATATGTACATTTTAGGGGCTAATGTGTATATTTTAGGTGCTATGATGTACATTTAGGTTCTAATATGTACATTTTAGGTGCTAATGTCTACATTTAGGTGCCAATATTTACATTTTACGTTCTAATGTGCATATTTTAGGTGCTATAATGTACATTTAGGTGCTAATATGTACATTTTAGGTGCTAATATTAACATTTTAGGTGCTAATATTCACATTTTAGGTGCTAATGTGTACATTGTAGGTGCTGTTATGTACATTTAGGTGTTAACATGTACATTTTAGGTGTTATTATTTACATTTTAGGTGCTAAAATGTACCATTAAGTTACCAATATGCACCCTTTAGGTACAAAAGTGTACCTTTTGAAAAGGTACAGCCCCAGTGACAGCTTTTGGACCTTTTTTTCTGAGAGTGTACTCCATCAAAAAATGCTTTCCATTTTGCTAAACGAGGGATGTGTTAAAATGATACATTGTAATCAGCAGCCAGTTATATTTACCTCCTATGATTGCTATTGGTTTCACACAATAGATATGGACAAAAATGTCTTTACTTATTCATGGTTGACTTAACTGTTTAACACCTGTCCTTTAAATCCATGGTGGACAATATAAATGATAGATGTGTTGCAGATGTGTTGTTTTTCTGTTGACAGCCTGTTACATAAAACACTAAAGTGCTTTTAATTGATGCCAGCAATACTGGACGTTCATCCGACAGTAAATTGCAAACAAAGTGTGTAAATTAACATGCATAGTTATGTATTTATGCAGCCATAAAGAGGTGGCAGTTTTTCACAGGACTTACCAAGGTTACATTTATCATCTTAGGAGCTGTAGCATTTCAATGCAGCCGACTCTAGATGTAAATCTAAAACACATTCCCAAGACGCTTTTCTGAGATGTGTGACACAATGATGGGAAGTCAATTGACTTTGTGGGTTTCCATGACATCCAATTGACTGTTGAACTTCAAATGGTTGAATCATAAAACATGAGACCAATGTTAACTGTAAATATCAATTCTTTGAGATAAATATGTACAAGCAACACATATATTATAAAGACATGCCTTATTTTTGTAGTGTTGTAAGACAGTACAATGAAGTTTTTTAAATTCTAGATATTCAAAGATTTGATGTTGTACATTTTGTGATACTACAAGCAATTGATGTTGGATCAGGCAGCATGTTGGAGTCTATTGTAAAGATAGCCACTGCAATTCTTTCACTTCGGTCTCTTCTACCTAGGTTGAAAGTTGTGTCTGGGTTTCTCTATTAAGCGATCATTGAAGTTTTAGATGAGGTCTTTGGTTGTTTTTACGCTTCACTTCCTGCCATGAATAATTTTGTGTGATTGTTTGCACTCTGTAGATTGCATCAAAGCGTTATTAATTGCTTTGATTTACTTTGGATTTAGATTGATTTCCTTTACCATAAATGGATTTTCTATTCACATATTCATTATTGCCGAGCTTCATGTAGCATGTTATTATATAGTCACATCAACCGCCTCCTTCCTTTCTCAGTAAATTGGATATTACTGATGCTGATGTTCCCCTGAATAGAACTATATTCCCTTCTTGGTTTGAGGAGATAAAAAGCAGTGTTGGGGGAGCTGGGTTTTACTGACAGCCTCTATAAACCTTGAAAATTGAAACAGGAAACCTGCCATTGCAAAAAGGGGTACTCGCAAGTGTTTCCAATATCAATCAGCTAGCTCTGCAATAGTTCTCAAAGCTGTGATTTTAGCCATCACAGCAAGGGGAAGCGGCCTAACACTAAGTAATGGCAAGGCTTAGAGGAATACTGTGCTAAAGTATCCCTCTACTATTTTTATAGCATAGTTTCCTTGGTCAAACCATGACTACAGTTTAACCTTCTGGTGCTGTTTGGTACTTTTTTTACCCAAAAGTTATTTTATTATTTATTTATTTTATTTTATTTTTTACTTATCGGAATGGTACGAAACTTGGATTTCTATGGGAGCTTGTTTCTGCCACCGAATAAAAAAAAAAATTGCGACTTTTATCTCACAATTGCGAGATATGAAGTCAGAATTGTAGAATTAAAGTTCGCAATTGCGTGTTATAAAGTAAGAATTGTGAGATATAAACTCAGAGTTACGAGATATAAAGTCAGAATTGCGTGATATAAAGTCTCAATTCTTAGAAAAAAAGACAGAAGTGCAACTTTTTATCTCACAATTCAGACTTTTTTCTCACAATTGCGAGTTTACATTTCGCAATTCTGACTTTATAACACATAATTGCAAGTTTATATGTCGAAATTCTGACATCTTTTCTCAGACTAACTTTTTCCCCTTCAGAATAGTTTAAATCTCACAATTCTGACTTTATATTATGCATTTTTGAATTTATAACACACAATTGCGACTTTATATCACGTAATTCTGACTCTTATAACACCCAATTCTTACTTTATATCTCGTAATTCTGACTTTATAACATGCAATTCTGACTTTATAACATGCAATTCTGACTTTATATCTCGCAATTCTGACTTTATAACACGCAATTGCGACTTTATATCACGCAATTTTGACTTTATATCTCGCAATTCTGACTTTATATCTTGCAATTGTGACTTTATATCACGCAATTCTGACTTTATATCTTGCAATTGTGACTTTATATCATGCAATTCTGACTTTATATCTCACAAAAAAGTCAGTATTGCGAGATGTAAACCCGCAATTGTGAGAAAAAAGTCTGAATTGTGGGATAAAAATCGCAATTACCTTTTATTTTTCATTCTGTGGCGGAAACAAGCTTCCATAGTTTTGGCGCTTGCTGTGTGAACAAAAATAAAATTATGGACATGATTTGAACAGGTCCTGAAAAAAATTAGCTCACTTTTTATTGTTAGCGGTCAAAATAAACAAATGTAATCTAATGGAAGCGTTTGGTACTGTGCACAAACAAATTATTACTATAGATATCAACCTCAAATTTGCAACACTTCTTGTTTAGATGTATGGCTTTGATTTTCTCATTTCCCATTTTTCATAACAATAATATAAATGAATGTCAAGTTCACCTTTTTTCAACATTTCAGCAATAATATGTAAAGTGTCATATTTAAAAATTGACCACACTTAAGTCTGTGCTCCAAAGCATTCAAGATTTATGTCTGTTTAAGTTGGAAGTTTAATTTTTAGGTTCAAGCTCAAAAAGTTAATAAATGAATTATAACTACTGCATAAACTTGATTTAGTACAATAAAGTACCCTTAAAGTACAACATATTAAATATAAAACTTTATCGAACTAAAATATAGCACAATCATTTAATTCAGAAAAAAAAACTCATTTTTGACCGACAGGCGAACAGTACTAGAGGGTTAAGCATGGTACTATATGGAGACAGGTGAAGAAACAAGTTCAACGAAAGTGTTTGTGGTGGTCAAGAACTCAATCATGGTGTTGAGAAAGATTTCAACATATTTTTGGTTGATGTGCTGGAAAGCAAAACATGTATATGTCTTTGCAAGCTACGTGTGCAATCTGGGAATTGATTGTTCTGCTAATTGGCAAAAAATACAGTTGCCCTTGGAGTAGAGCAATAAACATCCTCTTTCAATTCATGCACTGCCCAGCAGCTGGACAAGACAAATCTAAGGCTGAAATCCCTCTGCAGGCGAATGCCACCCACAGTGCAAGAGCCATTCACATTTCCCCTGACCCTGATCCCCAGGAAAACACAATTACCTGAATCCCATCATCTGAAATACCAAAGGCCTGGATCAAAAAAACACTTCAGCTCTATCCTCGCAGTGCAGTGCAGTGTGTGAGATTGAGTGTGATGCTTGTTTGGCAAGTGTGTGTATTTGTGGTGGTGTTAATGAGGCCACTGTGACCTGTCTCCTCCTCGCAGTCTGGCTCATCATCTTATGGGGCCTGCTGCTCCCACATGGAGCTCGCCCTGTCTGGGTGTGTGGCAGGCCAGGAAAGAGGGCTTCATCTATCAGCCCACTCCACCGCAGGAGTTAGCCTGCCCGCCATGCCCCTGCTGTGGGATGGATTGCAGATGCATCCCACTGTCCTCCTCCATCATCAAAGTTTAAGGGCAACCACCTGCCTCGCTTCTTCAATGGAAATGGGGACCTTATGTAAAGGGAGAGGACAAAGGTGGTTTCTGTGTATAGAGTTTTTGTAGGATAGGGCTTGAATGTGATCACATGACACAAGTGGGACATGTTTCGGTTTCAACATCCCTTGTTGGTCCTGGAACAACACTCCTATTCACTGTCATTGTCCTTGTATTTGCTGGTATGTTTAGGACATCCTGGAAGGCCACCTTTCTAAAGAGTGTAGCTCCTGGTTTAGAGTTGTTTTCAAAGCTCGCAAAACTCTAATCAACCAGGCTACACCTTCTGGTTTTAGAGTTAGGCAGAGGTCCCGCAACAAGATTGAAATTAACCAATAATTTCTGTGCAATTTCAGGGATAGGGGTGTGGCAGGGATGTCCAATTCTGATCATAGAAGGCCATATTTCTGCTCCAACCTGATTGAACAATCCTGAACTAGCTAATCAATATTTGTAGTACTTACAGGGGCATTGGAACTGATTGGAGCCAGATACTGTAGGAGACCTCTCTGTAGGACGTTGGCTCTCCAGGAGCAGGATTGGACATTCTTGGTTTAGAGTTGTTATTAGAGTGTGCAAAACTCAAATCAACCAGGCCTCACTTTCTGGTTATAGAGTTAGGGAGAGGTCCTGCAATAACATTCCTATTAACCAATCATTAATGAGCAATTTCAGGGATAGGAGTGTGGCAGGGATGTCCAATTCTGCTCATAGAAGGCCAAATTTCTGCTCAAACCCCAATTGAACAATCCCGAACCAGCTAATCGAATTTTGAGGACTTACTGGGGTGTTGGAGACGATTGGAGCTAAACTCTATAGGAGGCCTCTCTGTAGGAAGTTGTCTCTCCAGAAGTTGGATTGAACATCCCTGGTTTAGAGTTGTTATTAGAGCCTGCAAAACTCACGAACCAGGCCACACCTTCTGGTTTTAAAGTTAGGGAGAGGTCCTGCAATAACATTCCTATTAGCCAATCATTGTAGTGCAATTTCAGGGGTAGGGGTGTGGCAGTGATGTCCAATTCTGCTCCTAGATGGGCATATTTCTGCTCCATCCCCAACTGAACAACCCTGAACCAGCTAATCAATATTTTTAGTACTTGCAGGGGCGTTGGACCTGATCGGAGCTGAAACTCTGTCGGAGGCCTCTCTGTAGGAAGTTGGCTCTCCAGAAGTAGGATTGGACATCCCTGGTTTAGAGTTGTTATTAGAGCCTGCAAAACTCAAATCAACCAGGCTACACCTTCTGGTTTTAGAGTTAGGGAGAGGTCCTGCAATAACATTCCTATTAACCAATCATTGCAGTGCAATTTAAGGGGAAGGGACGTGGCAGTGATGTACAATTCTGCTCCGAGATGCCATATTATTTCAGCTCCCACCCCAACTGTAACCTGACTCCGCCAGATGGATTTGGCAAAGCCAACGCTGATTGAACGTTCGTTTGGTGAACTGCTCCCAAATTTTCTTTAACGGAAAGTATCCAGACTGATCTGCGAGCTGAAACCTTGAAAGCTTGCGAGATCAGGATGGTCTCATCGAGGCTACCCCAACTGAACAACCCTGAACCAGCTAATCAAGATTTGTTAGGACTTACCAGGTGCGTTGGAGTCGACTGGAGCTAAACTCTTCAGGGGGCCTCTCTGTAGGAAGTTGGCCCTCCAGGATCACAATTGGATATACCTGGATTAAAGTTATTGCTAGGGCTTGCAACATCACTTTCAACAAGTCTGTGTCTTCTGATTTTAGACTTGTCTGGGGAGTGTAACTACAGTCTTTTCAACCAACTAGTGCTATTTAACATCAAGGGTCAAAGCTAGGGCAGAACTGTGATTGATAACATGAATGTTTTTGTAGTACCAACAAAGCGTGTTGGTGCAGGAACATGTTCCACAGCATCTTGGCAAATCATATTGTTCACAAGCATCCAGTCAAGAATCCAGATGTTCTTTCCTGAGTTGTGTTCTTAATCATTCCGGGCCACTGCTTCTCCTTCAAATGCAGCTTTTCCGGTCTTTCTAGCGTCAGTGCTCGGGGAGGGAGAGCAAACAAGAGGGAAGGAGAATGATTGAGAGAATGAGGAGTTCTATATCAAGGACATTACCCAATCTCATGTGTTATTATCTATTTGGCATAAGGCTGGCTCTAATTGAACATGCAGATTTGCCTTTTTCTTTCTCTCTCCTAATAATAATTATGTCAAATGAGAGATGGCTCCACGGGCTGTTGCTGGAATATTAAACAACTAGAGCTTTTGCTGTGTGTGTGTGTGATTGGAAGAATGTTGGAGACCTACCAGCAGTGTTACTGAAGGTCATTGGGAGTCCTTTTTTTCTATTCCTGTAACCAATCAGCCTAAAAGCTCTGCTCATGAGGACATGCTCCCCTTTTAATGGAACGTCTCATACATTAAAGGGGACTCGCGAGGGGCTACATTGGAGGATTCCTTCTACCCATGTCAACTCTCATTTTTTATGAAGACTTTTGGGTTATTGGGGACCATAAATATGCACACTTAAATTGTGTTAGTTTTATTAGTGGGATGGTATTCATGGTGGTATAGCTTTGTGATGCACGACTTTCAAGTGTTAACACTTCGAGCTGCAAAACTGTGCATGAATAAGAGGCACTTGAGTCTAATGAACTAAATGAGATGACGGTTTAAACAAAGTCTGAGATGAACAGATATTATGCCAGAATTAGTGACACAACATCTTAGGAAATAAAGAGATATTTGCTGTGAAATTACAGTTCAAATAATGCACAGATAAGTCCTAGCCAGTCGACACTTCGAGTCATTGCTTTTCTTTATGACTGAATGTGGTCTAGTTTTAATTGAAGCCATAATGTGGCTGTACTTAAAGTGACAGTGTCTCATATAGTGAATAAGAGCTCTGAAAAGTAATCAATCTACTTTATGACTTTAATATCATAGACATTCAAGTTAAGCAAGTCCATTTGCTTTTAGTGTACTGAAAGCACTTAGTTTAACTGAACATCATTCTCTGGCTGTCTTCATTCACTCCACACAATGTTTTTACACGTCACAACAGCTCTTTATGCCTACGCTCTTCTGCTAACTTAAACAATAACACTTCTGGTTCCTGATTTTGTACATAATAAGTTGTAAATAATTCTATTTATTTTGGATGATTAATATTTAATAACCTAATAACCGATGCTCAGAGGGTATTGATGCATAAGAGTTTGACTTTAATCTGACTAAAGTCTTTGCAGGAGGGGATTATGAAAGGACTTTATTTTGACATTTGGCTGTTTATTCAGCTTGTACATTTGAGTTACCACAGTGAATGATGTTACTGTATTTGACAAATGTGCATCTCAGATGCATTGTGTATTTATTCTCAAATTATTCACTCAAAAACAAAGTATACATATTTATAACCTAGTCATTCTACAGTTTAGGCTATATAAAATCAAATTTATCCATTAAGGGAATCTATATTATAATCTCAAACAAACTTTGTTTCATTTCGCTTGAAATTGCCTTGATGTCCCTTAAAAGTTCAAAATAATGAATAAAAAAATTTTAATCTATATTATGTTAAAAATCAGGCTGTAATATAATTTCAGGGCTGTCAAACGATTAATGGCATTAATCACACAAAATAAAATGCACTGTGTTTATATATATATATATATATAATATATATATATATATATATATATATATATATATATATATATATATATTACAGCCGTTCTGTAAATAACCATACCTACAAAAAGGTATTAAAAAGGTTTATCTCACCATGCGACCAGCAATGTATAAAAAAATATATATATATATATATATATATATATATATATATATATATATATATATATATATATATATATATATATATATATATATATATATATATATATATATTATAGGGTATTTATTTAAGGTATTTCAAACTCAATATTTTTTTCAAATACTTCGAATAATTTCAGTGTTGATAAAAAAATGCATGTGCAAGATACTTGAGGAAGGAATGTCACTTTTGCAATTGTCAGTCAATAGATTAGATCATTAAGCTAAAAAAACTGTTGTATTATTGATTGAAAGCAGAGGCTCTGTTCTTTATTTTGATATATTGCATGTTCTGAGGGCCGTTTTTGATGGAAGTTTTGATCACTTAGGATACCTATAGTGAAACCAATAGTAATTTTATTGATAATTGTATCTTTGTTCCTTAAGGTGAAATATACCCCCAGTTACAGAATGAACCTGTTGTTCAGATATTATTAGCAGTAATAGTCTCCATCTTTTTTGAACATTATTCAACACATTCTTATTAAACCCTGCAGGTGTCGCAAAGGTCACTGGCAATGAGGTGCATTTTCAATTCAACCGAGCTAATTGGCTCGTGAAAACCTGACTTATTGTAAGTTCATTTTTATTTGAATGTGGTTGAATTTGGCATGGCTAAGTTGATAAATGTGTAATTAAAATCTTCTGACACCATTTTGACCCACTGAGGGTAATGCAAACATGAGAAGTGAGCCTTATCACATTGACAGGATAACCAAGCAATCACGGTTGTGTTGGCACACCAGCATTCACCCATATTAACCTCCTTCACATTCAAAACATGCTACAGGATCTCAATGAGGACAAACTTGATCATATGGGATGTGGGTTTTTTTTTACTATCTGATCTAATATTTTGGTCTTTGTTTGTTTGTTTATTTTCTCATCTGAGCTAAATTCATTCCATTTTGCTTCGTTTTGTGCACTGCCTCTCTCTCTCTCTCTGTAAGACTACATTGGCTTTTAGGTGTGAAAGTGAAACATGTCTTCAGGCTTGAACTCATATATAAACAGACATGCACACTGGTGTGATGTTCATTACACAGTGGTCAAGCTCATTTTGAAGAAGGGATGGTTTTTCTGTTTACTGTGTTTGTGTGACCCCATTTCAAGTAGCTGGTGAGCGCAACCCTATTCTGCAAAATGTCAGAAAAACAGGCTAAAACATGTGCATCAAGAGCCTCTCTGTAAATTTACTGATCACATTTGACCTTTCGAAATGACAGAAAGCTGGCAGGATCCGTGGTGTTGCGTTCCTTCTGAAATCAAACCTACAGAGCCAGTTTTATAGACGGCTGCAGCAGATATGTTACTGTTGAATGAGGAACATCATAACAGCCTCCGATCGCTGGCCAGCACCGGCAGGTAAATGTCAGACCTGAGATCAGAGAACAGAAATGTGACTCTTTAACAGCATCACTGATTCCTGTGAAGAAAGCGCCACTGCCGATTGGGGTTGTAGTTTTCACAGAGAATGGCTGACGAAGCCGCTCTGACAGCAGAATAGAGCTCTTTCATAGCTTTTAAAGCTGCGCTGTCTTTGTCTCTCTTCAAAATATCCAGTGATATTTTTCATTAAAGCTTTATCCTCAGCATTTCATCATTCTGATCACAGGAAGTGCTAAAAAACCTAAGAAACTCCATCAGGTGTGGCGTCGTCCTGCTACAACAGACAGGTTTCTCTGTGGTTAAACCTCACACAAAGTGTGACTGTTGTATCGATTAATGTAATTATGCAATGAGGCTGATCTCATTTGTGCCCCCTGAAAAAAATGGAATGCCCGTCTGTGAATTTGTGTCTTGGCGCCGTGTCTGGACCCAACGGAAGCGCAGAGCATTGAGCAAAACAAAACTCCAGTCACAAATTAGAAGACAAACTAGACCCAAACTAGTTTTTGTTAAAACAATTAAAGAGATACTTGACTTCAGGATTTAGCATTAAGCTTTGTATTAGAAAACCTGTAGTATTTTCAAATAACCATGCTTTTCACCCTCAACCCACCCATCTCACTCACAGAATGAACACATAGTGTCGGCCATCTTTGTTTGGAAGCTAAGCTAGCAGACTCTTGTTCTGTGGAGAAAGCTGAGTAGTAGGGGTTACCATCCTCTTTTTCCCGCACATGTCGGCCGTTGATGTCCAGGATTCTAGCTTTTGCTTTCTGCAGTCGCCATTCATTGTTTACATGCATAGCTTTTTTTTTAATCTAACTGAATTCATTCCCATTGGTGAATCTGAATGTAGTGTTTACATGAACGCTAAACAAGTGATCGGTTGATGTGTGTTTTAACATTGCTAAGAAAATCCACGCTTCTCTGTGAGAGATACGGAGACCAGTGCGTCTCACAGGTGTCGCTCATTGATAAGTCACGCCACCGGCCTCACGCCGTTCTCCGCGGCCCTCACTCCGTCCCGCTCGCCACAGTAAACATGACTCGCGCCGTTCTGCCGCGGCCCTCACTCCGTCCCGCTCGCCACAGTAAACATGACTCGCGCGTTCTCCCGCGGCCCTCACTCGTCCCGCTCGCCACAGTGAAACATGACTTCGCGCCGTTCTCCCGCGGCCCTCACTCGTCCCCGCTCGCCACAGTAAACATGACTCGCGCCGTTCTCCCGCGGCCCTCACTCGTCCCGCTCGCCACAGTAAACATGACTCGCGCCGTTCTCCGCGGCCCTCACTCGTCCCCGCTCGCCACAGTAAACATGACTCGCGCCGTTCTCCCGCGGCCCTCACTCGTCCCGCTCGCCACAGTAAACATGACTCGCGCCGCTCTCCCGCAGCCCTCACTCGTCCCGCTCGCCACAGTAAACATGACTCGCGCCGTTCTCCCGCGGCCCTCACTCGTCCCGCTCGCCACAGTAAACATGACTCGCGCCGTCTCCGCGGCCCTCACTCGTCCGCTCGCCACAGTAAACATGACTCCTGCCGTTCTCCCGCGGCCCTCACTCCGTCCCGCTCGCCACAGTAAACATGACTCGCGCCGTCTCCCCGCGGCCCTCACTCGTCCGCTCGCCACAGTAAACATGAGCTCGCGCCGTTCTCCCGCGGCCCTCACTCGTCCGCTCGCCACAGTAAACATGACTCGCGCCGTCTCCCGCGGCCCTCACTCCGTCCCGCTCGCCACAGTAAACATGACTCGCGCCGTTCTCCCGCAGCCCTCACTCGTCCCGCTCGCCACAGTAAACATGACTCGCGCCGCTCTCCTGCGGCCCTCACTCGTCCCGCTCGCCACAGTAAACATGACTCGCGCCGTTCTCCCGCGGCCCTCACTCGTCCCGCTCGCCACAGTAAACATGACTCGCGCCGTTCTCCCGCGGCCCTCACTCGTCCCGCTCGCCACAGTAAACATGACTCGCGCCGTCTCCTGCGGCCCATCACTCGTCCTCTCGCCACAGTAAACATGACTCGCTGCCGTTCTCCCGCGGCCCTCACTCGTCCCGCCTCGCCACAGTAAACATGACTCGCGCCGTTCTCCCGCGGCCCTCACTCGTCCGCTCGCCACAGTAAACATGACTCGGGCCGTTCTCCCGCAGCCCTCACTCGTCCCTCTCGCCACAGTAAACATGATGAATGACGACTGTAGAATGCAAAAGCCCAATACCGGACATTTTGGGCGATCTCAAAACTCATTTTCAAGCAGACTCATCACAGAGACTCTAGTAGCCTAGACTTGTTGTTTAACGGCTGCGCTCTGTTACCGGTAGGCGTGGCCTCCTAGGGCAGCAAAGCAAGTGCATTCTGGGAGTTGTTGTCTTTCATCCGCATAAGCCAAAAATACATTTTCTGGCTTTCTCAGCTAGAAGCTCCAAATTCTAAAATAATTTCACATTTCTTCTACATAAATGACCCATTTTAAATACACATTCTTCTTTCCAGAGGTGAAGTATCCCTTTAAGTTGGTATGAGCAACAGTCTTTTAAAAAATAAACAAAAATAAAGTGGCATTTCTGGGGTTATGGAAACAACAGGTACCATGGTGAATGATACACAATGCCAACATAAACTGTAAAATGAAACATGGAAACTGCTCCTGAATAGTATGAAGATACGTGCAAGCAAATCCTTCCCAGCTAACACACAACGTACCAGTTATGTGATTTATTTACTTTACTTTTATTTCATGACTTACTAATTCACAACGTTCTGCGCTTTAGTAAAGTTATATAAGGCATGCCCAGCCTCTTTTGTGCGTGTGTTTGAAGTGCGCACTACTAGCGCAGTTTAACGCCTGACTGGACAGGAGGTGAGAGACTTTTATTATGTAACAAATAATGATAGAACAACTGACACTGACATAAAGCCTGACAGCATGTCATCTGACCGCAGATACTAAACGAGTTTTCTCAGGCACTCTGACAAGCATCAACAGCTTTCACGCACGTCTTTCAAAATTAAAGTCCCCCATCAGGAAAATATTAAGAATTACTGTACTTTTTTTGATGCTGATGTTGTTTCTTTGCACACTCCTCGACCCACTCAGAACTATTTTGGGTTTCAACCCACTAGTTAAGAAACACTGTCCTATGTCATGCATCAGGTCAGAGGTCACTCTTCCACAGGAACTAGACTTGCGATTCGACCGTGACCGCAAGCCAGTGATTATAGTTTATAAAGATATTAATATGAATACTTTTTCTACAAAAACTCATGACTTTGCTTCAGAAGGCCTTCAGGTTCTCAAGTCTCACGGCATTGGCCGCTGAGCACATGAATTTGACCAGTTCACACGCTGACACGCTTCATATATAGACGTTCGAATACGAGCCTTAGGCACACAGTGAAGTTTCCTGCCGCCAGCACATTTGTACTCTCTGACAGATATGCGTTCGGTTTTTATTCACATTTCGCGCTTAAAGGCTGCAGAAACGCCCAGCGCGCCACATTCCTCCTTTTCCAAAGCGCTAGGGCGGTTGTGACCTTGGGTCCACTCTTGGTCATGTGACCTACTGTACGTTATGGTGTGCTGCGGCATTCTGAAAAGTTGAGATGTCTCACCTCCATGCGGCGCGCACGCGCCTGGAAAAACTGACGTGTCGCACCGCAACCAGGCCAGAAGCTTTGGCTCAGTTTGGCTTGCTTACATTACCTGCATATATAAGGGAAATGTTAGTGGGTATGGGAAGGAATGAATGTATTCCTTCATTTTTTTTAAAATGATTTATTATACTGTATTAATAAGCTTTCTAGTTACATTAAGGCTACATGTATTAAAGCAGAGTGCTCTGAGTAATATGTTATATCCTGTCAAAATACATTAATTATTGCCATTGTTTTTGTATCTTTCATAGATGTCAAAAAAGCAAAAAGATATTTGTGTACACACACACACACCTTAATATTATAATATGCCCATTTGTTCACAATGTCCCACCACACAATAAATCATTATACCATTTCGACTAGACACATTCAAAATGCAAAAAGATTTTCTGTTCCAAACTGTTTGGACCAATTTGTTATATTTTTGTATTTTTTGTATATTTTTATTAATATAACATTAAAGAGTAGGCTATATTTGATGTGATGAATTGCTTTGTCATTTATGAGATTTACCAATTGTTATAATTTCAATTTGTGCTGGTTAAATATGTAACAACAATGGCTAAAATTAGGGGCGGGAATGGGTGGGGGTGGGGCTTAATTTGAGCTCCTCCCTAACTGCATGTGATCTCACTCCAAGCTTTTGCTAAAACTTGAGAACCCTGGGCCTTTATTACAGACTACTATTAGACTATGGATTACTTTTATGATTGATGGATACACTTTTCTGGGCTTCAAAATTTGGGCTTGCTCCCATTCAAGCTTGGAAGACCAGGATATTTTTTAATATAACACTGATTGGGTTTAGCTGAAAAAAGAAAATCATATACACCTAGGATGGCTTGAGGGTGAGTAACTCATGGGGTTATTTTAATTTTGCGGGTGAACTTACCCTTTAACCCACCCTTGAACCTAACCACATCACCAAACCTGTCCCTAACTTTATCCATCTCCATAGCAAAATAAGTGTTTTACAATACAACAATAACCCAGTAAGTACATTGAACCAAACAATAATTTTTATTATTATTTTCATAAATAAGTACATCATAGTTAAAGACACCTAATATAAAGCAGGACCCAATTTTGATGACATTCGTATTAATATTTACATATTTTTAAAGTGTCATTAACGTAAAATACAAAAATCAGTTACTCTATTTAAAATTGTGTTTTGAAAATTAAGTTGAATAACTGAATAACTGGTGACAAACAAAGCAGAAACCCAGAGATTCATTTTAAAGGTAAATTTATTCTAATTCTTCTATACAGGCACATGAATAAATACATATTTAATTGTCCATATTTTAATTGAAAATATGTCGTAATAGCTATTCTATGAATACAAATTGAATGATTTCACTCAATTAGCCTATTTTAATGAATAGCAAAGATGTCTGAAATGTACATCCTGAATAATAACCCCATGAATTATAATAAGTATTACATTTGAAAATAACACCAGTTGTCTTTATTCGCCAGTCCTGGGGCCCATCTTACCCCAAGGGGTTATACTTTAAAATAAAAACAATATGTTTTACACCATAAATCTAAAAATATTCATCAATCCACCAAATTATTTTCAACTGCCTGAAAACAATTTTCAACTAACTTAAATATTACAAATATTGATATTTAGATGAAATTCGAAGCATAGCCATTCATTAAAGGCGAGATATTGTGGCTTATCAAGAGCTACAAAAGGTAATGCAGCAAAAAAGATCATAATGGTTGTGACAAACTAAGTTGCAGCATTTTTGAGTCTTTAACATTATAAAAGTATCTTGTGTTACTTTAAAGGGGTTTTAATGTGAACATCATAAAAATACTGCTTCATTGCTTTTTAGTTTAACCACTAGACTGAAGCATTTCTATTTCACTTCAATGAAGTTTCAAATCCCCACCCAAACCAGCGGACCCAGTGCGGACTCAGCAGAGCGTGAAGTATTCTCAGTCGCTGCAATATGTCAGACCCCAACTACTGAGACGGGTAGTGTATGAAGTTAGGAACTCTGAGGAATGATCGATAGGTCTTAAAGCCGCTGCCCGTGGCCACATGTAGATGCTACTTACATCCAGCGCACTGAAAGCAACACTGAAAGTGCAAGTAATGGATGGACGGGTAGTGTATAAAGTATAAAAAATAGCCATTTGTCCCAGAGGGAGTGCATATCCAGCTCTCCTTCAAGAGAAATGGAGAAGTGACGAATTGCCGCCCATAGGAGTGTAGTTTATTCTGGGACTGAAGGCATCAGTCGGGCACCTGAAGCAGCGAGACAGGTCTATAAAGTATAATGCCTGGTGATTTGAGCACTGACAAGAGAAAAACGGAAAAAAATGGGAAAGTGGATAAAACTTGTGTGATGCATAATGCAAAGCAATCAAACTACAAACATTGGGTCTCCTCTAGTTAATTTCTCTGTACCAGCAGATAATTTCATAGCTTTTATAATTATTATTATTTTTTTTTTTTTTTTGGTAATGAGGACATGTGACTCAACCATTGTTCAGCAGATCATTGTATTTTTGAATGCAACTTTTTAAAAAAAATGGAAGTAAAAAGTGTTAGTCTAAAATGGATGAAAAAGCAAATTCATTTTCTCAAAGCATGTATTATTGAAATGCCGAAGCTGTTGGCTAAAAAGGTTTTTTATTCTTCGGTGAACACCCAAATGAGCACCAAAGTGCTTCAGTGGATTGGCAGCCATTTTCTGGGCTTTTCTCTGGCTGTGTTCTGTGGTTTTCTGAGCCTCTGGGTCAGTGACCTTTCTCCGGTCCAACATGTTGATAATCTGTCCTCAAAAATATCTCAGGAGCACGAAACACAATCCGCTTCTCGTACTACTGTCAACTTTGATATTGTAGGATACTGTGATTTGTCAGACAGTTAATTACAGTACACTCACTTAAAAGATTATTAGGAACACCTGTTCAATTTCTCATTAATGCAAATATCTAATCAACCAATCACATGGCAGTTGCTTCAATGCATTTAGGGGCGTGGTCCTGGTCAAGACAATCTCCTGAACTCCAAACTGAATGTCAGAATGGGAAAGAAAGGTGATTTAAGCAATTTTGAGCATGGCATGGTTGTTGAGTATTTCACAATCAGTTACTAGGATTTTCACACACAACCATTTCTAGGGTTTACAAAGGATGGTGTGAAAGGGAAAAACATCCAGTATGCGGCAGTCCTGTGGGCGAAAATGCCTTGTTGATGCTAGAGGTCAGAGGAGAATGGGCCGACTGATTCAAGCTGATAGAAGAGCAACTTTGACTGAAATAACCACTCGTTACAACCGAGGAATGCAGTAAAGCATTTGTGAAGACACAACACGCACAACCTTGAGGCGGATGGACTACAACAGCAGAAGACCCAACCGGGTACCACTCATCTCCACTAATAGGAAAAAGAGGCTACAATGTGCAAGAGCTCACCAAAATTGGACAGTTGAAGACTGGAAAAATGTTGCCTGGTCTGATGAGTCTCGAATTCTGTTGAGATATTCAGATGGTAGAGTCAGAATTTGGCGTAAAAAGAATGAGAACATGGATCCATCATGCCTTGTTACCACTGTGCAGGCTGGTGGTGGTGGTGGTGTAAAAAGCTAATACCGGTCACTTAGAAAAATATTAAGAAATATTATGGTTATATTTTACTTTGTATTAACTCTTGAACCATTTATCATTTATTATCAGTCTGAAATCTCAATGGCCACATTAGCTGTTTGACTGATATATTAGTGTGCTTTCATATTTTGATCGTTTTCACACTATCTTTTTGATTCCAAACCGCAGATCGTTTGTATTTAAAATAGGCAGCTGCTTAACGAAAAATGCGTAGCATTGCTCATCTCACTTTTACACTTCACATGCCTTTGTGAAATCTTTACTGATTTATATAAAGAAGAATGACTTTGACTTTGACACACTATACGAGATGATACGATCGAATCTTGCATCGCTACGCCCGTTGTCGTTTAGGAATCCCCACGACACCCTACGTCAAACGGATCGTGCCAAAATCGGGCTAAAATCGTGTAATCTGAACCAGGCATAGGAATGCCGCTCAACCTTGGTAAATTCGCAGTAAATCAAAAACACATGGCCTATTGCCTTATTTATTGGCATAGGATCATTTTTTACAACACACCACACTTTCCGCAGGAGCTTCCTCCTGGGGCAGCAGTCCAGCTAATCAATACTTTTGCAGGTTAAACCATCACTGTTATATTTGTATGGTTCTCTCCATGTCATTCCTGTCTCTTTTACTCAAACTGCAAATTCACTGCTGTCTTAGTTCTGAGAGCTGCACTGCGCTGCTTTCTTTCTTCCTCTGAGGCGATACCTACCCTTTCCTCCATCATTTCGCAGCCTCCCTCCCTCGCACTAGCACTCCTTCGCTCTTTTTCTTGGTCCTTTGAGACCGTGCCTCTCTCTGGCCCTGTGAAAAGCAGCCATTATAGTTGCATGCATGGCCGTCCGAGTTGGCTCTCGTCGGCGCCCACCTGCACAGGAAGCCCAACACAAAGAGCGTGACAGCTGAGCGCTCGACCCCAACACACCCCCCGCCGGACTCCTCTGCATCAGCCCTCGTGTCAACCAGCTCTTTGTCTCTGCATCTGATAACATCAAACATGATCGAAATAAACTCCTGTTTCCACATGCTGCCTGAGAACCGGTGCCAATCTCTTTCTAACAGCTCCAGGTCTTGAGTGCGAGCTTAACACTTCTCCTGCACCTTGCGACTGCTGCTCACCTAATGCTTTGCTTATTTAAGACTTCATTAACAGCCGAGGTACATACAGTTAGCGATGGAAACTCTCTGCAGATCTGGACAGTTATTCAAATCACATCACTGTTCAATATATGAGTGTGTCTCTGCGGCACTGACCGTTTGCTGTCAGCAACTGCTAGGATGTGTGATGTGCATATTATGCACAATTTCTGTACCTGGATTGCCTAATACGTTTGCCAAAATGTGAAGCACACAACCAGAGTATACTGCACTGGGTAATGAAATTGAGACTGGAGAAAGTCATTTTCCACAAAATTTATAAAATATAAGCATATTTATTTCCAAAGCGATAACTGAATACCACTCACATGCAATGCAGAGAGGTTAACTATATTTAAATATAGTTGTCAGTATCCACCTTATTTTGCAACAGTTTGATAGTATTATATAGGGTGATACAGGCTATATTGATTATTATTGCAAATAAATATACTTTTTTTTCATATGAAAATCCCTAAAATGTCAAGAACACAGATAAACCATATATTTATTGTCTGATCAGTCAAAACGTTTCTACAGCGATATCTGCACAGTAAAAATGAATACGAATGAATATTTTTAATCAAATCAATAAAATTGAGGCAACAGATTACAATCAACATTATTAATTAAATTGAACAAATTAGAATTGAGTAATAATTAACCAAATGAAATACTTAAAAGTTAAACATTTAAACTGAGTAAAATGTACACATTTTTTAAACAAAAATATCGGAAAAAAACACAACCGATGTCAAAGATGAATTAAGAACTCTTTTTAGGCACACATAGACATCAATAATTAGCATATGAATCTCAGCAATGGTGACAAACAGATCACCTCTTAAGCTCATTATTTATTAATGCAGCAATGCATGATGGGAGCCATGAATGAGTTTTGCTTGGTGGCACCCAGAATGCACTGCAACATGCGTTATTATTGCCACCATTGTTGAGATTCACAGGTGTTGCAGTCCAAACGAGCCGTTCGTTGTAGTTGAAAAGTGTATTCTGCTAAATAAAATATCTCCCTTTTGGAGTGGAGTTTGAGATTTGTAACCTTGCAGATCTTTTTTTATCCTCAAACAGCAACATTACACGCTAACTAAAGTTGAAAAAGCATAGTAGGACCTCTTTAAGTGAACGTATGTGAATCCATACGTTTTCTCCAGTGTAAAGAAGTGTACAATAATTTGTTTTCTCTCTAAGAGGAAGCATACGGTGTCCTGACAATAATTAAGAGATACCATCAGAGATTTGGATCATCAGACCTTTCTAAAGCTTTAATTTAGGAAAATGATGCAGTATTTTTAAGAGCTCAACCAAAACGAATGGATATTGTTTGGATTGTGATTAGTGATATTGGTCTACAAACAAAACTGACTTAATATTAAGCAGTAGGTATTATGTTCCTGCAGTCTGCCAGTTTTAGCATGTAAAGCTTAAGGTTTGCATTTTTTGCGCCCTGTATGGAACATTAATGTCCTCTTTAACTCTTTCAGTGTTTTCACTGTTATATGGCAGTTATTATGTAACTTCTTAAAGGTTATTAAATTTTGATCAAAATGGGCAAAAAAGAGAGAACAAGCGATAAAAGCATTGCTTACACACATTGTAGCGATTTGCTCCGCTTTTGTAAAAAATTTAGATTTTTTTTTTATGAAACTTACCCACATCCAAGTGTTGATAAAAAAAGAATGCATGTTAAGATGGTCATACAACAAAATATTCTGTGGGCCATGAACATTTTGTGAAAATTGTGGCTGGCAATTTTTTATTTTTATTTGTTTAAACGCTGCTGGAGAAAGAGTTAAGAGGCTGTGTGCTTGTTTTCAGAGATGGTAACAGACGTTTTATACTTGTGCTACAATTGACCTATGGCTAAGCCACCCCCTCCACTCACTCATTCACAGCCTAACGTTACATTAGAGATTTTAAAATATAATGTTCAAATACGTTGTTGACTTAACTTAGAACTGATTTAGACATCATCCATGTTTAATTTATCCACCATTAGTTGGTGTTGTGGTCTATTGCATAACTTAATCCAGAGCAGACACTTATCTCGGTTGAGATGTGGCTTGGGAAAGCGTAAAAAAAATACACACCGTCACCCAGCCTCTCGGGAACCTAGTGTCGGAGCTGTACCCCATGCACACAGTTTGACCATTTTAAACTTAAAATGACAAAAAACACAAAGGAAAACTGACTAACTGCAATGCATTTCAATGGATGTGGAAGCAGAGAATGTCCGAGTGTATTGGTTAGCTGCGCACTGTGATTGGCTCATCGCAGGTCAATTATGTGGCCTGTGCTACAGCCCTGCTTAGTGTGTACTCTGTGCAGGGAATACATATTGTCCATATGCACAAAACTATTTGGGATGATTTTATTTACCAAAATGTGCAGTAAAACCAGATCACACTGCATGAAATACTGTATCCCAAAATTCAATGCATTTAACTTGAACTTCCCCATTGTAGAATGAACTCATTTTATAATGGTTATCTCTTCTTGATGCTATATTGATTGTTCTGCACAAGGCATTTTTAAACAAAATTGCATTAAAATTGCAAATTAAATGATAACTCAATGCATGAAATATTCACCATTATGATGTCAATGTGAAACTAGTGTTTGAAATATTGCAAATTGCATAGTGCTTTACACACCAAGTCAGCAGCACAGTCAATATCCCATTACAAACATTGCATGTCTATGTCTCAAGCTGCTTTCTGTTCTCTTTGTATTAGTTTCACAGTGTCTAAGGTTTGGTACCAATTTTCAATTGCATTTCCACATAAATCTGCAAAACATTCCAGATAATGGACATTCAGTTTTCACATTTAAATCAGGCATTTTACTCCCCGTACCACTAAAATTGCTTTGCCTGAACTTTTGTAATGTGCTGAGTAATTGCACATTGGCGCCAGGAACCGAAATTCACAGAAGATTGGTATCCTTTAAAGTTTTCCTTCTGCAATACTTTTTTACAGCAATGCATTGTATAACCCAACAATAGCCTTAATCATAGCGTGTTGTGGAAATTAAATTCACGTCAGAGTCTGTTGTTTGGCCTGCTTTCCAACTAGTGCTGTTGAAATTAACCATCCATGTTTCCATCAGCCCATCTCACTCAAGAGCCCTTCAGGCCTCTCACCTGCACAAGAAAGACCATTGTCTGCTCTTTCTGTCATTCCCTTTGATTTCAAAATATTCGTCCGCATGATAAGCAGCTTGCTTCCCCTGAACATCTTGCAGCCTGACGAAAATAATAGAGATGGAGGAAAGAAAAATCAGGGACAGAAGAGAGTTTTTCCTTCCGCTCTAGCCAAATCTAAACCAATCCAATTTATTGAGCTGTGGGTGTGTTTGGTGCACATGGTAGTCTGAAATTGTGGCTCGGAGAGAAGATCTCATATGCAATGACATGGGGTGCATATACCATCTGGAGCATTAGGCGTTGAGGAACACTGCCACTGGAGTGCACAGCGACGGACAGTTGCTTTCATAGCGTGCCGGCATCGGCTTAGCCTGACACGAGAGTCTTATCTGTAAAACGGAATGAGAAATGCACTGCCTGAGCATGGTTAAATCCCAAATGGGAGGAACATTCATGTTAAAGGGTGAAATCTGTTTAAAAAAAAAAAAACGCCTAGCACTCGGGTTGTTTGGGGAGAAAAAACGGAAATCTTTAACTTCACTCCTGCAGAGCTGCACAGATTTTGATTTTCAGAGACGCAAACGGTTTCATTTAAATATATGGATTGTTTCAGTGCAGTAGGCTTAGAGACAACCTTTCAGACTATGTGACAGAGACAAAAGTGGATGACATTTGCTAAAACTAAATTTGTTCTTTCTCTTCCATATTGTGCTGGTGGGTTTTTGTTAGTTTTTTTTTTTTTGGCAAACAATGTAAAATATAGGGGCATGCTTCATCATAGTGTGTCAAACTGCTTCAGGAGATAAATGTGCTTACATAATTTTTTACAAGACTTTATTGTTCCTTGGAGTTATGTGATTGCTAGTCTCAGATTAGCATAAAAGGTCCATGTTCCACCTTACTCTGGCAAAGAACCACCTATTCAGGAGTAAGCCTTCTGAACATTGTGTAAATGAGGGAGGCCAGCCAGTAAGAGCTGTGCAGGTGAAACTCTCCTCCAGCCTCAAGAGGCGACTAGCGACTGATGTTAGATGCTTCAGTCTTTAGCGTCCTTGTTAGCACGCCCGTCTCTCATGCCTCAATCGCCTGTTCGAATCCCGCTTGGAGCTGTGAAGTGAGTAGAACTGGAGGGGTTAAATAAAGCAGTCAAAGTTTATGTTTTTATGGGATTTTTTAATTCATTTTTGACTGTCAAAATGCCTTACTAAAATTCTGGATGGATGGATGGATCCAAACTGGTTCAACAAGATAGATGGATGGATAGATCCAAACTGGTTCAAGGAAATGGATGGATGGAGCCAAACTGGTTCAAGGAGATGGATGGATTGATTGACTTTTAAATATAAAGATTATTTATTGGCATTGATGTACTTTAAAAAATGTACCATGAATAACCTTAAACATTCTTGGAACCATTGGAAGAATTTAACCATTCTTTTCTACAAAAGATTCTTTATAATGGAAAATGTTGTTTAGAAACTGGTTCAAGAAGATGAATGGATGGATGGATGGATGGATGTATAGATGGATGGATGTATAGATGGATGGATGGGTAGATGGATGGTTGGATGGATGGATGGATGGATGGATAAATGGATCCAAACTGGCTTGGATAGATGGATCCAAACTGGTTGAAGGAAATGGTGGATGGATGGGTGGATGGTGGATGGCTGGATGAATAGATCCAAACTGGTTTGGATGGATGTATGGATGGATCCAAACTGGTTCAAGATGGAAGTAGGGATCCAAACTGGTTCAAAGAGAAGGATGGATGAACAGATGGATCCAAACTGGTTGAAGGAGATGGATGGATGGATTGATGGATGGGTAGATGGATGGTTGGATGGATGGATGAAATGGATCCAAACTGGCTCAGATGGATGGATCCAAACTGGTTGAAGGAGATGGATGGATGGTGGATGGGTGAATGGATGGATGAATGGGTGGATGGATCCAAACTGGTTTGGATGGATGTACGGATGGATCCAAAATGGTTCAATATGGAAGTAGGGATCCAAACTGGTTCAAGGAAAAGGATGGATGAATGGACGGATCCAAACTGGTTGAAGGAGATGGATGGATGGATGGATGGATGGATGGATGGATAGATGGATGGATAAATGGATCCAAACTGGTTCAAGGAGATGGATGGATTGATTGACTCTTAATTATAAAGTTTATTTTTGGTATTGATGGTTCCATGAATAACCTTAAACATTCTTGGAACCATTGGAATGGATGGATGGATCCAAACAGGTTCAAGGATCGATGGATGGATCTAAACTGGTTCAAGGAGATGGATGGATGGATGGATGGATGGATGGATGGACAGATTGATTCAAACTGGTTAAAGGAGATGGATGGATTGATTTACTCTGAAATATAAAGTTTATTTTCTTGGTATTGATGGTACCATGAATAACCTTAAACATTCTTGGAACCATTGGAAGAACAGAACCATTCTTTTCTACAAAAGATTATTTATATTGGAAAAGGTTGTTTAGAAACTGGTTCAGAGGAGATGGATGGATGGATGAATTAATGGATGGATGGATGGATGGATGGATGGATCCAAACTGGTTCAAGGAGATGGATGGACAGACTAAATATAAATATTTTTTTATTGACATTGATGGTTCCATTAAGAGCCTTAAACAGTCATGGAACCATTATTTTCTACAAAAGATTCTTTATATTGGAAAAGGTTCTTTAGATTATTAAAATACTATCTAAGATTTTTTTTAGAACTCTTCCCTGAAAGTTTCTTTGGGGAATATAAATTATGCTTCAATCATGCATTACTGCCAAAACACAATTTTGAAACCTTTAGTTTTAATGTTGCTCCTTATATTTAGATTTTAAATAGTGCTCCTTGTATTTCTACAACAAATTAATCAGCTTCTACTTTTTAGTGACTTGAAGCATAACTCAATTTTTCATATAGGTATCTTCACTGTAGTGTAGCTAATTCGAATTTGTTACCAAGTGCCCTTAAACTAGGATTTGATGACACCAACCTAGCAAATTAGGTCCTCAAATTAAATGCTCATGACAGCCACAAGGCACCCAAAAACTCCCAAAAGTTGTGGAGCAGTTCTTGCCAGTTCTGCCTGCAATATACATCAGACGGTCAGGGAGCGGGCTCTGGGCGGTTTCTGGGTAATTATGTGAATGTTCATACCATACTGTGCTGCATTAGTCTGAAATTAGTCATGCAACTTACACACGAAAAGCCACAGTTTCACCTAGACACGATTGTTCTCTGGAAGGTCCCTGAACTCCAACAAACTTGTAAAGGCTTTATTAGCTGCAACCAGCTTTGGTGCCGAAAGAACATCTGTTTGCTAACTGGCAGCACTGTTACCGAGTGGTCTTTGTAGGCCATACTGCCAACACACTCCCCGTCTGTTAATAGATTCCTCATTAGACGGCTTCTTGATGGGGAACAGCACAGCTATGCAGTTCTTCCTCTCCCATCGGTGTCTATTAAACGACATTGCCGAGCCACGATCCTCTCCTCGGACAACCAAAATTATCTCACCTTGACCACGATGGGATGCAGAGGGAACATCCTATTGACCTCACCTTTGAGAAGTTTTGTCATCTTTCCTCTACATGCCCCACTATCGATTGCCTTCTTTTTATGTATTAGGTCAGTCGCTTGCTCAGACCCAAAGATAATAGGCTCTGACCAGAAACAACACTTGCTCTGGCTCAGTGAGAAGGTCAAAGCTGTTGTTTTTCAGTTTAGTCCAGAGTATGGATTCACTGGAGCGTTCAGAACGCACCTCTATAATTTGATGAGAGCCACTGCAAAGTCCATTTCTCTGTGTCAAAACCGATAAAGTCCCATTGTAAACTGAAGCGAAGGGGCACGAAACGAGACTGCTCTGAATGCATGATCTCGCAACACTTCATCAGCGGCATATGAAGCTGTTTAGCTGGAGACTGTGGAAAAAAAACAGTTTGGGCAGAAATGTCACAAGGTCAAGTGGACCTCTGAAAGGCAATTAGGTTCTTGCATAATGAAGCTGATAATCAGTAACTCTGTTCGCCGCTGCTCTGCGGATGGTCGGGCTGTAAGGGAATTGTGTGGCGGCGGCCGGGTTTTTTCTTCTGTCGGCCTCATGAGAAGTTGGATTTTCATAGAGGAAGCACACCTTCATGTTGACCAGCCACGGATGTGACCTATTCAGTCTTCTCTGTATGGACGGACAGACAGACAGATGGTTATTACAGTAGATTTGGTAGTTTTGGGCTTGTGAATGGTGAGCCATTAAACAGAATTTACACAACAAAGGCAGCACAGCCAGCAGCAAGAAACTACGCAAGCAAGCACTGATATCTGCTTTAATGTGGATGCAAACTGTAACTGATTTGTCACTCCCTCTCCCTCGATCCCAGCTTCGATAATGGTGCCGATGTTTGCATCAATTTCCCAACATCCTCCTGACAACCTGAAGTTTTACTGAAATTTCCCTGCAGAGATCAAACATACAAAAACAAAACGCATTGAATTCCCCGAATCCGAGAGTGGCATTGGAAATGTATTTTTTTTTGTTTTTTTATTTATTCGGCCAGTTGCTACAGCTGTGGCCCGAACACACAGACTGCATAACACTCCAAATGTGACATAATATCTGGAGGTAGCAAAGCTGTCACAGTACATTTGCTTTCTGGTGCGAAATAAATAAATAAAAATGAACATTTGACAAGCAGTCGGCACACTCGATTCCTCTGCAGACCAACTCTCTAAGTCTGTAATCTGTCATTTAGGGCTCTTTAAACATCTATATATTCCATGATTACCATCACTCTAATTATGTCTAAATATCTTGAAAGTGTATTCGTGTCATCAGAAAAACATGCTTGATTGATGACATCTATTGAATTTGTTTTAATTATAGATGCATTCAGCATGTCAGTTCACACTAAAAACATTCATTCACACCATTTGATTTGGGAAAAAAAGCATACCTTTCTATTCTAGATGGACAGATCAGCCAAAATGAAATAGTCTGAGCGCCCTATCATGGAAATCAGATGAGCTAATGGCCTGAGAGACCTTTGCACGCATTATTAACCCATGAGCTTCATGTATATAATGTGTAAAAGCATTTCCGCCGTAGGGCATTTGGTCCTTGTTACATGTTTGATTTATAGCCTTATTTTATTCAGACAGTCAGTGTATTGCATATGAGGCCAGGTGCTATAGTGGCTCTCTGCAAGCCCTGGAATATGGGGAAGTTATTTCTGGTGCCGGCTTGACTGCTAAAATTGCTGCAAAATGTAAGAGTTTGACATGTGAACACTTCAGGGGAGTGAAACTGGATTTTACTGCTGAATATTCCTCTTGTTTCTCCCGTTCAGTGGATATACCCTGATATTTGAAAAAATGAAAAATAATGCATACACTTTTAGATTAAAGAAGAAACGCACATTTACAGATTTAGTTACTCTGCATTTGAACGTTTGCATGGTTATGCCATGGAAACAAAAGGACATTACAAATATGAATCCATTTTTTTTTAAATCAGATGATCAGATCAGTGATCAGTTGATCATTTCTCACCATGTGTATGATAGAACAGACGTTGAAAATCCGTAGACTATTATTAAAGAAAGGACCTGAACTTAAGAGACCAGATTATTGGTCAAGCTTAAGAATAGTCTATTTAAATTTGGTAATGACGTAGCAAAGCTTAAGCAATAACCCCAAACTATAGTAACCACGATATCAGTGAGCTAAAAACCCCTAAGCAATTGTGTATCCACAGCCTCACAAACACTCTAGCGTTTCTGCAGTGAGTGACAAGCACCACTAAACATTTTCTTCATAATATGTAAAAACTCTTCACATTAAAATTGCTTAATTCTGGTCGACTTGATTTTTAAACACTCAGTGAAATAATTCAGGACCTTTGCGAGGGCTCCATTGCAGCTGTGCACACACCATTTATCAGTAAATGACAGAGAAGGAATTTATTTATGGTTAATTTATTTACAATCCAGATGGGAGTTTTAATACTAAGTGAAATCTGTTGCACTTTTGAATGGTGAAAGGTAATTAAGGATTTTAAAGCTCAACAACTAAAAACTATAGTAGCACTGGCATCAGAAAAGATCTACTGTAATATTTTGCATGAATATATACAATCACCTAAAAGATTATTAGGAACACCTGTTCAATTTCTTATTAATGCAATTATCTAATCAACCAATCACATGGCAGTTGCTTCAATACATTTAACGGTGTGATCCTGGTCAAGACAATCTCCTGAACTCCAAACTGAATGTCAGAATGGGAAAGAAAGGTGATTTAAGCAATTTTGAGCGTGGCATGGATGTTCAGTGCCAGACGGGCCGGTCTGAGTATTTCTCTCAGTTACTGGGTTTTCACACACAACCATTTCTAGGGTTTACAAAGAATGTTGTGAAAATGGGAAAACATCCAGTATGCGGCAGTCCTGTGGGCGAAAATGCCTTGTTGATGCTAGAGGTCAGAGGAGAATGGGCCAACTGATTCAAGCTGATAGAAGAACAACTTTGACTGAAATAACCACTCGTTACAACCGAGGTATGCAGCAAAGCATTTGTGAAGCCACAACAAACACAACCTTGAGGCTCACAACAGCAGAAGACCCCACCGGGTACCACTCATCTCCACTACAAATAGGAAAAAGAGGCGACAATTTGCAAGAGCTCACCAAAATTGGACAGTTGAAGACTGGAAAAATGTTGCCTGGTCTGATGAGTCTCGATTTCTGTTGAGACATTCAGATGGTAGAGTCAGAATTTGGCGTAAACAGAATAAAAACATGGATCCATCATGCCTTGTTACCACTGTGCAGGCTGGTGGTGATGGTGTAATGGTGTGCGGGATGTTTCTTGGCACACTTTAGGCCCCTCAGTGCCAATTGGGCAATGTTTAAATGCCAAGGCCTACCTGAGCATTGTTTCTGACCATGTCCATCCCTTTATAGCCACCATGTACTCATCCTCTGATGGCTACTTCCAGCAGGATAATGCACCATGTCACAAAGCTCGAATCATTTCAGATTGGTTTCTTGAACATGACAATGAGTTCACTGTACTAAAATGGCCCCCACAGTCACCAGATCTCAACCCAATAGAGCATCTTGGGATGTGGTGGAACGGGAGCTTGATGCCCTGGATGTGCATCCCACAAATCTCCATCAACTACAAGATGCTATCCTATCAATATGGGTCAACGTTTCGAAAGAATGCTTTCAGCACATTGTTGAATCAATGCCACATAGAATTAAGGCAGTTCTGAAGGTGAAAGGGGGTCAAACACAGTATTAGTATGGTGTTCCTAATAATCCTTTAGTTGAGTGTATACGTGTATAGCACCGGGGTAAACAGCACATTTGACTTTATTCTCTGTTAAACCACAAGCACATTTCTTCACAACTTAATTTCAAGATGTACATGGAAATTCGGCCGATGCAGCACAAAGTTGATTCTGAGCTAATTTGATCTAATATTTTAAAATGTTGTAGATGTATGTATTAAATGAGAATCAATACATTATTGAATACATTTTGAGACAAAGGTCTTGTCAATGATAATGTAGTTAAAATGATTTAATGAAATGAATGCACCCGTCCCACCCCAGACCAGATGGACATGAAGCAGGGCAAAAACTCACTTAGCTTGGATTTTTTTTCTAAAATATCTCTAGTATCTCTAAAAAAGATAATTCTACTTTTCAGTGAACATGACAAGACAAGCACTTGGACATACGGTACAAAATGGCAGCAATATTGTCTCAGAATTCAGCCCTCTTTTGATTCTTCCCAGATTGCGTTATGTTTCTGATGCATGGTGGTCTGGCTCCCAGGCACCGGGGCCAAGTTTCCACTCTCTGCTGGACCCGCATGCTACAAGTCAGGGGGTCAGAGTTCCTCAGAGGCCCATCAGATCTGTGTCCCTGTGCCATATGCCTTGCAGAAAGACTACATATGGCTCTGTTTGTCAGGGGCCTGAGGCATGTGCGCGCCACAGGAGCTTTACCGTCAGCGATGACAGGTAATATGTATAATTGGTAAAACGGTGACTGCAGTTACTAATGCAGTTTTTGACTATTGCGATAGTTTTTGACTACTGCTACATTCATTTTTCAAGAACAATGCCATTGATGCATTTGATCAAAGGCAGACGATCTGTAGCAATAACTGGAACGAGTACAAAACAACTTTGGTTATGGCCTGGAGTTGCCTATAATGAAATACCGTGACTCACCAAAGACATTGAGATGCTCGAGTGTGTGCGCTGAGAGGAATGCAAAATCAATTTTGGCATTTGGGGCATTTTTTTTCCAGCCCACGAGCAGCCTTGGCCTGTCAAGAGCTGGCTCACAGGACTGTGACTCGCCGGAAAGAATTCAAATAGCATTTCCTTCAGTGAACTGCCACAGTCCCTGGCAAAGAGAAATAATTGTATTGCACTCCATTTTGTATTTCAAACATAGACTGCACTAGAAGAGTAAAATGAATGGGAATAGTATATTCATGTGATCTGAACTGTGACTTCTTGTCAGGAGTTTTTCTAACACTGTTTTTTACTCATTTATCTGCAATAGAAATGCAATTCTGTTAAATTAGTAAGCTATTATTCTCTTTCGCTTACTAATGTCTTGGTTTCCATATAAGCATGGCTGTGTTCAGAATGGAGGGTCTGTCCACGGCATACTGTGTATATACAGTACGCTACCATTTTCTTTTATAGCAAGTGAAAAAATGTGTTTTGTCAAGCATTTTTCAAACAATGGTCTGCTACCAAGTGGTCTGTAATATTTAGTGGGCATTATATGCTAGCATTCTTTTATTATTATATTGTACTTTACTATATAAAACAAATTAACACTTGCGCTAAAGCCTGGTTCAGATTACTCGATTTTTAGCCCGATTTTGGCACGATCCATTTGCCATGGGATTCGTAAACGACAACGGGCGCGGGAAGCAAGATTCGAATCGTATCATCACGTATAGTGTGTCATAGTGGGCGACGACCTACATCGCGTCTGCGATGCATCATGACATCACGACAAAAAGACTAGCATTTTTTTAATGGTCGTCCACGACGGTTCCGTCACATGTATGAGGTTGACCAATAGGAGCACAGAAGCTTTTCCATACACAACTTTCAAAAACGGCAAAACGAAAGAGAGACGATGGCGCTGAACGTTAAAACTAAAAGTAAAAATATACTAAAAAAACAATATTTTACCTCAAGTTCTCTTTGGAGGATTGACAGCCCATACTGTCCTCTTCGAGCAATCCAGGAACGTGTCCATTGTCGGGGTTTCTTTCTTTTCACTTTTAGAAAAAAAGTTTTTACTTTTTTCTGATACAACACTCACCGCTTCACCCATTGTTTGTTTCCGGAAGTCACTCGCTACTAGTTTCGCCTTCTCGATGACATCACGCGCGTCGTTTAAGACGGCATGCGATGACTGGTCAGGAAGCAACGTGTAGTCTGACGTGTCTTGTCCACGACACCACAAGATTTTAGGAGTCAAAATCGCGTAATCTGACACAGTGACTATCGTAACAAACAAAAAAATTGTGTAATCTGAACCATTCATAATGAACCTTCACTGTTACGGTTAGTAAATTTGGCCCTCCGAAACTGCTTCGGCCTAGCCTGACTTCGTCATACTCATATTCAATGGAGAATATGAGTCTGAGACCGCTCGGTTGGGCTTTGATTATGAGGCTTGTCTTAACCGAACCAGGAAAAAAAAAACCTGCACTCAATTGGATAGTCGGTAGACCTACAACCAATCAGAGCAACGCAGTAAGTCAGCTACTTTGCATAGCACAGTTTTCAACTACAGAACTTACTTATTTTAGAAGTTAAATAACGAGTGTTGCTTCTTTTACTTACTCATGAGTGCGACCAAAGGAGAAACCACAACGACCACAGGCTTTTCATTACGTCCCATCTTCTTAGCGACCGTCAGAGCCAGCTGATAAGTTACCCATTTCCCGAATCATGTTGGAAGGACACCAAAAATATCTTTCCGATCGACAAATGACTTGATTGCAGTTCTCTGTTCATCTATTAAAATGAATGCGCTGTCGATTTATTTTACAACAGATGCGACAGCGGAATCTATTGAAGGCCAGTTAAGCGTTCTTGATAACGTGATGATTACGTCCTGGCAGATCATCTGTCCATCATCGTTTAAAGCCCGCTCTGGCAATTTGATTGGCCCGAACGTTTCTTGTCTGATCATAATTACTCCTCAAAGGATTGCAGTCCAGACCGAACTTCCCGAACCAAAAAATATTGTCTGCGGAGTTCAGGCTGGCATCCAGGCTAGCTTCGGCCTATACCGTTGATTAAATTTTTCAGTTACCTGAAATTATCTATCACTATAAAACATTGCTTTAAACATAGTGTGTTGCTTCATAACGATCTAAAGTGCTAAATCCGTGTGAACCGTGAGCGAGCGAGATTTCAGTGGCGATCTGACTGACGCACACACACTCATCTCTTCTTACAGCCTGTAATCTCTCAGAGAGGAGCAGAGATGGAGGTACCAATTCCATCTTTCAGTCTTAAATGTGTGTGAATGAGTGAAAACAGAGGGGCTATTTTCAGTTTCGTGTTTACAGAGAGTGTCTGCTCGCATTAGCCAGAGCATGTGCACCGTCCTCCTGCAGGGCTTGTTATCGCAGGAGCCGGGGTCCAGTAAGTGGGCTTGGATGGATCCGTTTGTGCCCAGATGGACGCCATGGTAACAGCGGCTCATAAGATGTTTGCGCCCTCAAGTCAAACATTTACCTGGCACTGCCTGTCCAGACACAGACATCACGAAGTGAAGTGGTGCTTTTTCTATTTTTAGCCTGTGCTTCTAGGGGGAGTTTGACAGCTGTTTTGCATGACGTTGTGGGGATGTTTGAGCGTCTGTTATTTCCGAGAAACACAGAAACGTGTTGCTTTTCTCAGTAGCGACGGAGGGAATGCTCTGCATGAGGGAGAATAGTCAGAGAAGAGGAGGATTGGTGAGGAGGACGATTGAGGGCGAGAGAGAGAGAGTGAGATAGGGCACATATCACAGTAATTGCCCAAAGGTATTTCATTGCATTTGCACAGAGCGTAAGTGGGCGCAGATCAGCCTGAAGAAGTGTTTGACATGTGATGTGAGTGTGTGTGTGGAAGTGTGTATTTGAGCTATTTTCTAAATATCTGCATTGTGTGGGATAGACCTGCAAACTCTACGGTCTTTATAAATATGTAAATAATAATATTTATATAAATATTATAAACTGAGTAAATTATAATAAGCTAAGTGCAATGTAGTGTTGTCAAAAATATAGATTTTTTAATACATATTGATGCTGAAATATCTGAAACGCTTCCAATACTCATTTCCTGCAGAATATACAGAATACCAGAATCCTCTCTCTCTCTCACTGACAGCGAGTGACTCACAAACCCGCCTCTCCTCACTCACTCGTTTCATTTAGTCCAGATTAATATTGTTGCTGTTACAGGGATTGAATTTCGGTGTGGGATTGCACATATTGTGCATTTTTAATGCAAAATGCTGAGTGACTTAATGTGTATATATATAGTTATTGAAACCATAGATATGTATATAAAGGCTAGATGTGTTACGGCAGAGTTTCCATCATCATCACTGGCGGCCATCTTGTCACAGGTAAGCTGATGTAAGATGAGTGGTCAACACGAACACAAATACTCTTATCTCGTTGAAATCTTGACGGATTTACAAACGGTTTGGTTTCTTACAAACATTATTAGCGAGGCTATAATTATCTGGATGATTATTTGTTTATACACTTATTATTCATAAGTATGCTGTGTCATAGCTACATCTCTGACGTTTATAACAAACCAAACCGTTTGAAAATCGGTAGAAAATTGAGCAAGTTATGGTTATTTAAATAGTACATGTACCATTAACACAATGTTACGAGTGAGTGAGCTGCCTGTGACAAGATGGCCGCCAGGGTCAGACGTCGACCTCCATTGGCCAGCAGCGCGGATGACACATCTAGCCTTTATATACATATCTATGATTGAAACGGCAATAACTGAGGCCCTGTTTACACGAGAACGATTCCGGGTGAAAATGTAAAAATATTTTTCGGATGTGCCTTTCGTTTACACGGCGACGCCGTTTTGGGGCTTGAAAACGCATAAAAGTGAAACCACCCTCCAGAGTGGAAATCTGAAAAACGCTCCACTGCCGCGTTCCCGTGTAAAGGGTGAAAACGCATAAAAGTGAAACCACCCTCTAGAGTGGAAATCTGAAAAACGCTCCACTGCCGCGTTCCCGTGTAAAGGGTGAAAACGCAAAAGTCTGCTTGACAGTGAAGGTTGTACGCAGGTGCGCGGGCTTGGTGGTGTTGTAGTATGCTCTCTTAGCCGCCTGGAGTGCATACTACATTGAATTTAATAGACTTTTGCGTCACCATCTGCACACGGATTTCACACCCAAAACGCTCGTCTAAACGAAGAATAATAAGTGATAACGCAACGCCACTTTCGCGTTTTTTCTTCAGAATCGTTTCCGTGTAAACATAGCCTTAGTCAATTCATTGGTATTTAACAAATTTGATCGTCTTTTGCTGCAAAACTAGCTAAGTTCATGTGTGCTTTTTTCACAAAAACCTCTAAGTCCAACTCATTGGACAACAAGACATGGTAATCAGTTGCAAAATCACTAAAGACGCAACTGGAAACATTGCAAATTATGAAAGCAGGATTCAACGTGTAACATGGAAGAAATTGATCCACATAGTATGAGCTTTGATGCAAGTGAGTTTTGAACAGGTGTTCCTAAATATTCTTTAGGTGAGTGTGTGTGTATTTGGCAGTTTGGCGGTGTTAATTTCAAACCCTGTTTACAAATATTTTAGTAGTTTGAGACCTTAGGGAGTCATTCCTGGCGCTTCATGGTAGTAGGCGGAAACTAAAGAGCTCTTTTGAAATCATTTATCCATCAGGGGCCTAATTATGTACAGTATGATTTCATTTCATTTTACATTTTTAAAATTTTAAGTCCATTTACAATGTTATTCAAGGTTTCTTGCACCAACAATTGGCATATTTTAGTATAATGTTTTTTCAACCTAGGGATCAAGGTTTATGTGGATTTTAATTGTCGTTTTAATTAATCACTGAATTAGTCACTAGTCACTGAAGTTCTCACACACACATACACATCATATCACCACGAGTTATCCGCTTGCAACACCTATAACTATGCAAGTAATATGCAATACAGGGTTTGTGCAACAAATAACCATTATAACTTTGACCATTTTTTTAACGTTGAAATTAGAGATCTGGTCACATGATTTAATGAACAATATCACTTTAATTATTCCACCACTTCGCTTGTTTTTCTCTCTAAACCCTTCCTCACGTCTCTCCTTTCTTGCTTTGCCATCACCTCATCATCGTCATTCTTTACAGTGGGAATGTTTCCAGAGAAATGCAATAGAATAGATACATTGTTTTTATCTTGCAAAATAATGGAAATCATCTATCAGTGCTTTTTTACGTTTTTGCTTAATGCATTCTTTCTGTAATATATTTCATTTTCCATGTACACTGCAAACTGAAAGAGAACCCAGATATGCATGTGTAATGTCAGGTGTGTCTGCTGTGTTAATGTTCGGGGAGGATTGTGTCTGTGTACCTCCATTCATTTGTCTGTCACAGCTTTAACTGCTCCATACGCCTGAGCTCTCCATAGTTTAAACTGAGAGTCTGTCGCCCCATCTGTCTCAGAGTCACGCTTCAGCACAGGCTTGAGCTATCCAATCCTTTCCTGCTTCACAGCTGAATGCCCTTATTTGTTTGCAACTTGCAATTCCCTCTTGCGCTAGTTACATTAAAAATATGATTCATGCTTTGCGTACTACACCACTTTCCCACGAACACTTCCTCCTCCTTGAGTCTGATATACCCTCTCCTAAAGGATTATTAGGAACACCTGTTCAATTTCTCCTTAATGCAATTATCTAATCAACCAATCACATGGCAGTTGCTTCAATGCATTTAGGGGTGTGGTCCTGATCAAGACAATCTCCTGAACTCCAAACTGAATGTCAGAATGGCAATTGCAATATATATCAGAATTGCGTGATATAAAGTCGCAATTGCGTGTTATAACGTCAGAATTGCGTGATATAAAGTCAAAATTGCGTGATATAAAGTCAAAATTGCAAGATATAAAGTCAGAATTGCGAGATATAAAGTCAGAATTGCGAGATATAAAGTCAGAATTGCGAGAATATAAAGTCAGAATTGCAAGATATAAAGTCAGAATTGAGATATAAAGTCAGAATTGAGATATAAAGTCAGAATTGAGAGATAAAAAGTCAGAATTGCGAAGATAAAAAGTCAGAATTGTGTGATATAAAGTCAGAATTGCAAGATATAAAGTCAAAATTGCGAGATATAAAGTCAGAATTGCGAGATATAAAGTCAAAATTGCGAGATATAAAGTCAGAAATTGCAAGATATAAAGTCAGAAATTGAAATATAAAGTCATGAATTGAATAGATATAAAGTCAAAATTCGAGATATAAAGTCAGAATTGCGTGATATAAACTCAGAATTGTGTGATATAAAGTCAGAATTGTGTGATATAAAGTCAGAATTGCGAAATACAAAGTTAGGAATCGATGAGATTTAAAGTCAGAATCGTGAGATATAAAGTCAGAATTGCGAGATATAAAGTCAGAATTTGCGAGATATAAAGTCAGAATTGCGAGATATAAAGTCAAAATTGCGTGATATAAAGTCAGAATTGCGTGATATAAAGTTGCAGTTCTGAGAAAAGACAGAAGTGCGACTTTTTCCTCTCACAAATCAGACTTTTTTTCTCACAATTGTGAGTTTACATCTCACAATTCTGACTTTATAACACTTAATTGTGAGTTTATATGTCGAAATTCTGACATCTTCTTCTCAGAATTGTGAGAATATAAATTCGCAATTGCAAGTTTTAAAGGGTACCTATTATGGCATTTAAAATGTTCCTAATATTGTTCTGGGAGTCCCCAACAACAGTTTTACAAGCATGCAATGACAAAAAACCCTTTTGTTGTCTTATAATATGCATTTATTTTTACCTGATTTGCTCACTCGACTCCCATATGAATCGTTTAGCGAGTCCTTTTTCCAAAACCCGCCTTTGCGTGACGCTAATCTGTGGTGATTGGTCAGATGACCTAGCCAAGTTGTGATTGGTATTCTCTGTGCAGAGTATGTCAGAATAAACTCGGTACTGATCCTTCCTTCAGTATCAGCTGGCTCGCGAATCCATACTTTATAGCATTTAGGTTTGAGAAGCAATCATCTTCAAAATGACGCGAACACAGAACAAGGTTTGGGCTATACTTGTGTGGTATTCTTGTATATATGAACTGTAGCCACTTAGTCTTCAAATGCTCATCTCCTGGCAGATGAAAAAAGTTTGCTTTTGCATCGCACTTCAAAACACAGCGTCTCGTCGACATGATTGTTTTCCGGTTTTCCCTGGCGTCTCAGAGCGCAGTAAGTGGGCGTTTCTTATTCAAATAACTTGTCAAGTTGACGTCAACTAGACAAAGGAAAAGCATCGTTCGTTGAACGATTCATATCAGAGACTCAGAGTCGACTCTTACTTTTGAGAGACAATAACTTTGTATACGGCGAACTTTCATTTTTAAAACTTTGCAGGATGTTTTCGTTCACTTAGATCTATGTTACACACTACATGAAGGGCAATTTTCAAAACTCCATAATAGGTACCCTCTAAGGCTAATTCTAAGGGGGAAAAAGACTAACTTTTTTCCCTCTCAGAATAGTTTATATCTTGCAATTCTGACTTTATATCGCGCAATTGCGACTTTATATCATGCAATTCTGACTTTATGTCTCACAATTCTGACTTAATTCTGAGAAATAAAGTCAGAATTGTGAGACGAAAAGTCGCAATTGTCTTTTTTATTCTTCATTAAGTGGCGGAAACATGCTTCCATAGAAAACAGATTTAAGCATTCAACAATTTTTTTTAAAAAATTCACTGGAAATTTTCTTGAGAAAATAAGTAAATTAAGTTTTTGGGGACAAAATAGAATGGAATAAGAATTCAATTTTCCATGTAATTTGTTCTCGATAATACTGGAGTGAATTTATTGATCTATAAAGTGTTAATTAAATCAAACGTGCACACCACTAACACACATTTTAATGAGATAGATATGTCACCGAGATAAACAGTCATACCCCAATAATAATTAATGAGCCCGATCATTAGCAGTGTCTGTAACAGTGAGGCAGTGCGGGGTTGTTCTGCCATTACAGCACTGCTGCACACTGGAGTCTATTAGCGCCTTATGAAAGCCAGTACAAAAGCAGAGAGAGAGCGAAAGGTGAGTGAAAGAGAAACGCATCAGAAAAGGGGTGTGAGAAAGAGAGCTTTTGATGGAGGACAGGAAGCAGAGTGAGAACAGATGGAGAATGAGTGAGGGGAAGAAATGAGATTACCAGGACTGGTGATTAAAACAATGCTGCAGTGTGAATGAGACGAGGTCTCGGTGGGCGGCAGAGGAGGCCACAGTATTGACCGCCGGTGTCACAGCATGATTAGTGGGAGGTATCAGCTGCAACAGGCAATACACATCGATCCCATGAGCCAGAACCCGTCGATCGGGTCACTCTAAGCCAGACCTCTCTCACTTTCATGAATTACACCTTATCTGGACACAGCTCGCTCTCTTCCCTCGGCCCCAGGACTGTTGCTCCACTTTCTCTCTCTCTCTCTCCCTCTTTCTCTCTCTCTCTCTCTCTCTGGGCCTGTGCACACAGAACCTCTCTCACCGACTCTCACAGCTGTGGCTGGAAAGCACAAGCAAACGTGCAGCAACTTCAAATGGCCCCTGCATGCACTACCCCGAAAGCAATTAAAACCCCGTCTATTTTAAGAAGAACCGCAGAGGCATCGTGGGGAGTGCACTGCACTCATAATCTCCAAACGCAGATTTGAATTATAAAAGAAAATGCACAGTTCACTCTGGATGGGAATATGTGCCGTCACTGTTGTTTATGCCTGCATCGACAAAGTAGTGCATACATTTGTGTAATTTTAAAGGGGTGGTTTACTGCTTTTTTTCTTTGCATGATTGTGTTTATGGAGTGCACTATAACATGTATTTGTGGTTTTTCTTTTTAAAAAGTCTTATTTTTCAGAAATGTCACCTTTATTGTAAGCCACTTTCTCCTCTGTCATTTGAACAACCGTTTGACTTCCTGAGTCTATGAAACCACTCCCTCAGAAACATAACCTGACTCCGCCAGATGGATTTGCTCCGCATATCCATCTGGAAACCTTCTGTTGAAGTAGTTTTGGAAAGGGGCGAAAATACTGGTTAGCTGATTGGCCTATGTTGGTGATAGACGGGCCAAATCAACCAATCAGATCAACGAAGCATATGACGTACTAACAGAGCGACGACGAAAACAAAACCACAAGCCAGGCTACTCTTGCTGCTGCAGGTAAAGGCTCCTTAGCTCAGCAAATAAACATGTCGGCAAAAGAAAAACTAAAAAAAAAATTAAAAAACGTAAAAAAAAACTGTCGCACTTCTCGTTGCGTCACACCTCAACCCGCCTCAAAGCCAACGCTGATTGGACGTTCGGTGTTTGGTGATTGGACGTTCGTTTGCTCTCAAATTTTCTTTAACGGAAAGTATCCAGACTGATCTGCGAAGTGAAACCTTGAAAGCTCGCTAGATCAGGATAGTCTCACGAGGCTATCAGAAACAGGCAGTGGGCTCAGATTGGTTAGTTTGGGCCAGTGTGTTGTGATTGGCTAAACAGTAGTGCACGTTGTCCGGATACTGACGCCCATGATCTTTACGTGCGAAAGTTGCATATGTTTTCCTGTCAAATGTAAATAATGGTGTTGATACTGCAGTATCAGTGTGAGCCAGAATCAGACCAAGAAAGTGGCGATGAAGACAGTCAAGCAGAACCTCGCCACGTACGGCTCTTACTAATTGTTTCTGAATGTGAATTTGCCTATATTTTTTTTAACTTTATACACGTTTGTCTTACACAAAATAGCATTGGAACTGACTTGAGTACTATATACACAAACAGTGTTGGCATTGGTTTACGTTCTTGATCAAATCGAAAAATAACTCCATAAAGTATATATACATGAAAAATACGTAAGTACATATTCAAAATTCAGGTCCAAAATGTTTGTACGCATTTGTCGTAGACACAAAATAGCATAACTAGTAGCATAGTGGCTATAGAGCTAGTGCTGGCATTTGATAAAACTAAAACATTACGTCTGAAATTCATTTAAAATAATTAAGTCTTACTTACAGATTGTGGCCCAACAACTGCTGCCTCTGGTTTTAAAGTTGGAACTGCTTCATGTTTTAGTAACAGTTTCTTGTTGAATCCGGTGTTGAATTTGGAACATAATCAAACATAAATTGTCTCCATTGTTGACGAAGTACAACATCCGTGGGAAGCTCGAACACAGAAGACCTGACAGCTGGTGAACACAACACATCTCGACGAGCCGCAGAAATATGGCCATGCACTTTTTTGCATTTTTCAGAGGGAGGGTTGATGTAAATGTGTGTGTTAGTGACGTCTAAAACCCAGCTGTAGTTCCCAATCGAGTCGTTTCTGTTAGAATAAAACTTCCTGATTTTTAAAAGACGATATCTCTGCTTACACTGAACCGTCAGCGCTGCAACTTTGCATATACTGTTCATGCACCAACAGCAACATTCCACACTATTTAAAATGAAAAAGTGAATTCGCAATCAACCACCCCTTTAAAAAAAGATTTAGCTTTTGCCTGGCTTCTGTTGTGATCATATATTCTGTTAGCATGTTTTGTAATTATTGCACAAAAAGCCTAAGGCCAGAATTGATGGCAAAAGCAGACCCCCTTACATTAAAAAATAAACATGGGCTGCATTAATAATAAAATGAACACTGAAATAGCAATATCAAATAGTGAATAAATGAAAGACGCATGTAGTCTGTTGTGCCGCTTGTTTAGAGTCAAAGCTTAGTGACTCGTTGCCGTTGCAGCGTTTGCACACGAGTGGACTTCACAAAACTGACTTCTGACACAGCAAAAGGGGTTATGATCTACAACAATATACAGCTAGCTTTGGTGATATTGAATTACTACAATAGTAATTTCTCTCTAGAAATGAAACTTTCAAGTCAAGTGGGGTGTTATCTATACACATTTTGAGCTATCCGTGATTTTGAGCTATCACATTCACGTAGTTTCCACATAGTTTTCTTGCAGTTGAACTTGAAGTTCATAGCCTGAGGATTTGAAATCATTTTAAATGATTTAAATATTTGTATTATTTCCCAACAAACAATAGCCGCCATTCACCCTTTGGTTTAACGATAAAACCCAATATAGTCCGGCTATGAGTCAATAACCTTAAATTTGGTTACATGTCGTTTTTCATGTTGTTTATGATTAAAGTATTGATTTGGACAGAAAGGGGGCCTTGGAGTAAGTAAGGTTGAGAACCACTGTCCTAGAGAGTTAAAAGATTAAATTCAGAGCAAGTCTTCTATTGAGTTTCACATTAGAGCTGTTGGCGTAAAGCTGAGTCCTCCTGCCGTCAGAGTTCGCTTCAAGTGTTTGCTGTGAAAGCTGTTTTCCAAAACGCAAGCGTGCCTTAGCAAACCACCCCAACGTGGAGCTGTGTTCTGGGGTATACAGTAGGTCATGTGGACATGAATTCGCAAATAACGTGAATGCAGTCTAAATAACTTGTGGATGGCAAGGTCGGCCTGGTATGCATCATGTGTAGTGTGATGCATTTCTCAACGCTGCTTGTCCATGCTGATAATGCTTTTGGTGTGAAGCTCACTCTTGACGATGCATTTGCAAAGTGCCCATTTGTGTCTAGCATCTAAATAATGGTGTATATCCTATCTAGGTCACTTTGAACAATATTGCTTTATTTGTAGCAGAAATAAACTGCTGCAGGAAAAGTTAGTGTCTATGAAAAATATAACAAGTAATTGCATTGCTCATCATATGTGTTGGAGTAAAGAAAACATGTAATCAGTAAGAGAGTTAAAGTTGCTAATATCTTTGATAATAAAACTATAAAGTAGCTAAAAAAGATTTATTTAAGAACAGTAACTAATTACATTTACTCAAATATGTTGCACGACTGTAAAATATTCTAAATTTCAAATTCATCCAACAAATGTGTAATTACTAGGGGTGTAACGATTTCGAACCGAACCGAAAGACCGCGATACTGAACTACGATTCCGAATCGCGATACTGTCATTGCGAACCGAACACGCCCCGCCCGCCCCCTGCTACCCGGCCCCGCCCAGCCCGGCTCAATGGACCTCATGTCTTATGTAAACAGTACACAACGAATTCAGTTTTGTAGCCTAACCACCATGTGTTTTGTTACTTTCAATAATAAGCAAGGTGTAATCTTTCAAATTCTGTCTATTTGATCACGAAATTCAAACAATAAATGGCGTTTTGGCGCTCTTCTAATGTGACGTGACAGATCGCTTACTAGGCTCTTCATTTCAAGCGGCAGTGCCGCGCGCGAGTAAACGCGATCATCTCTTCCTCAGTTACAGAAAGACACCTGAAGGTATGTTGAAAGATACAGTATACTTACTGAAAGGCATCATAACTCGTGTAATCGCTCAGTGTTTCAGCCGCGGAAAGACGTCAATAAAACAGCAAAGCTCACTATAGCATTATATTTACCTCAACAGGCAAGTGATTCAGTGTCCACAACTTCCTATAAATGAACATGTTAGCCTGTATATTATATTTTACTTAACCTGTGAATGATATCTTGATTATTTAAATTATGTTTAAAATATCTTTCATGAAAATGACAACTGTGTAAATTATTAGAGTAAAAAAACACAAGTTAATGTAAAAACTGCCTTATGTTCAGTTTACATGTTTTCATACAATGTGTTGTGTGTTGATTATTATATCTAAAAAATAAATGGCATCTGAATTTAGGTTAAAAGTCTAGGCTACAACATTTAATGTTATAGTAATGTGCAGCCTTCAATATAGTTCACAGCATTAGCAGATTTTTTTTAATCCTTGTGAAATGTTTAATTGTAACTGACTTAATTTAAAGACAAAGACCTTTTTTTCATTAAACCACTGTTTAAAAAAAAAGCCATTTTAGCTTTCTAAACCGAACCGAATCGAACCGAACATGTAAAATCGTGGGAAAACCGAACCGTCAGTTTTGTGTATCGTTACACCCCTAGTAATTACAAATATATGTAAATACGTGAAATACAACATAAAAGTTTAACTAGATGATTAATAGAATATTACTTCCTTTTTGGTTTTTGGCTTCCAACGATTATGAAAATGCAACACATTCTCATCCAAGGGCGTCATATAGTGACACTTTTGACATTTCGTCTAAATCCAACGCACATGTCACCCTTTAGCGTCAATATAACATGCTTCGGTTATGGGTAAGTTTAGGTCTGGGTAGTGTTAGGGTTAGACCACTAGGAGGCGCCTTCTGGCCCATATGTTTCTGCATCTCAAATTGATGCTAAAGGGTGCCATGCGCATTGGATATAGACGAAATGTCAAAAGCGTAAGTATATGACGTCTTGGGATGAGAACGGGCTGGAATACCACATTGAGAACTGTGTAAGAGTACAGATTGTTTAATAAGAAGATACTTTATAAAGACAGTTCACTTCGTGTATACAGACAGGAGCCATCTTTGGAAACTCCGATACTTTAAACCACGAACGTCGTGCCAAGTGAGCTGAACTATATGAACGGTGTTCATGGTTTGACTTGTCGAGACTGTTTTCCAAAGATGGCTCCTGCCTGTATACACGAAGTGAACTGTCTTTATAAAGTATCTTCTTATTAAACAGTCTATCCACTTACAAAGTTCTCAATGCTTCGTTTTGCATGTAGGGACCCTCATTATGTTACTGTGTTAGTGTGGGGCTATTTTAAGCCTTGTTAGTGGTATTAACTTGCGAATTCTTATTTACTTATTATATGCCCCCATATACTAGCGTTATCCGCTAAACAGTTTTTAGAGATTAAAGTTTTTAGAGATTAAACATTCGATTATCATGAAAACAAATGTGTACAAATGTGTTATTAGACCAAAGGTCCATTTGGCGCCAGAGTTCTCCTTTAAGATCCATAAGTTTGCTCTTAAAGTGACAGCAGCCTCATAAACCTGCTGCTGTCTGTTTATTAATGTTAATCACACAGCAAAAGACAAAGAGAAAATCACTCACTGCTCCTGACTGAATAACTCTAGTATCTTTAATAATACATGTTTATGTAATTCATACTGTACTGTTTATTTTTACATTTGATTACTTCTGGTCAATGTATGTATAGAATGCTGTTATTATTAGTTGGCTAAATTGTACATATTTTTTTTTGTACAATCTTTCATTGTATTTTTAACTATGGCTAAGAAAGAACAGATTATGGGGTTGTGGTTAATTTTGGGGTTTTCATGAATGCAGTGACGGGTCCGTTCAAAGTTTTGCTTAAGATCCCTAGAAGTCTAAAACCAGCACTAGGTTGAAGTGGGCCAAATTAGCACTCTAAAGTATTTAATATGGATTTAAACTGTTATCCACTTTTATTTAATTGCAATTACCAAGAAAGAAAGTGTCTGAAAACATTCACACTCAAAGTATATTCTTTTTTTTTTTCTAAAATACTTTCTCTTTTTAAAGGTATATGCTTCTTTTAAAGGGGATCACACAATCAATATCAGAGAATCAATATGAGCCAAAACATTTGATCTCAGCCACATTCTTTTATTTCATCTCAGTGCAGATTATGTTTATGTAGGCACGCTTATGCATATGACAGGTTACAGAACAGAAGTTACTGCGTAATTATAACACCCGCTCGGTTTGTGCACTGAATCCAGGCGTCTAACAGCTGTTTTACGTTCGGAGATAAACTTTGGGGTTTGGGTTTCATTCCATGTAGATTAATTAACATTTGGATGTAAATGTGTGCCCATCCTTATGTATATCAAGTTTGATGCAAATCCTATGCATCAAGCTTGTTACACTCTCAGTGTGAAAGTGTGAATCTGTGAGCCGTTACACTGCATGTTTTGGAAAGTGTTTCACTGTGTTTATTTCGATTTAGCCTACGGTATTTTTCCTCTGGGTTTGCAGATGTTTTCTCTAATTAAATCTGGTGGAAGACACATGGGCCAGTGTGTTGGTATTGTTTTGACTCTCTGATCTCGCTGATGTGTAACAGGTACTATGCAATGAGCAAAAGTCTCTGGCTGGTGTGAGTTGATCAGCAGTAGTGTGTGTTTAGCAACCCGTTTGAAGCAACTGATGTCATTGTCAATTGTTTATGATAGAGTCTGCTGATAGCACGCGGCATCAGACGCTACAATCCCCCAGCTCATTTCACACGCACACTGCAGCCCAGATACCCAGTTGAGAGTGTAATATTCTATAGCACTGCCAATGTAAAAAAAAAAAAAGAAAACAGTAAAATGCTATTTGGCCCTTGTGATTGCAATAGAATTGATTTGCAGCCAGCCAGCTCTCCTAATCTATAGAACGTCTTACTATCGATGGAGGGAAACATGGGCATTTTGGTATTTCAGAAATCGGCCTGACCCTGGAGGCAATTTGTTGCATTATAGGCATCACTTGGCTGCCTCGGAAAATGAACTCCACAAAGCCTCGGCTGCTGCGTTCCAACACGTTGCTGTCGCATGTGTTGTAGCTATGGCTACCGACGTTTCTGAGTCAGAGACATGAGCGGGAGTAAAGAGGGATTGTCACTTGTAGGACTGGCCGTATCTCTCGCGTGTGGTGTGGTGACAGTAAACTGTGTTGATGAGTACGACTGCTCTTGCGGTCTCGTTATGTAAAATCCATCTGAGCGCTGGAGTGGCACGGCAAGAAAGAAGAGAAGGGGAGGCGGTAATGGCATGCTGGGCATAACCAGAGGCTGTCCCGCGGAGGGATCCCACTTTACAGAGGCTATAGAGAGAGACGAAGAGGGATTTGATGGTTGGGAGGGATTTTTAGCTGTGCTGGAGAGACGGCTCAGGAGAATGAGCCCAGAGCACAGACGGGCTAAAACACATAATCAGTGAGTGTGTGTGTGTGTGTAACAGCCAATGGATATGAAAGTGGGGCTTACGATGAGAGTCCCTGCAGTTCTGAGAAAGAGCAATAGTCCAGCCCGGATGGATGGATGGATAGATGGATGGACGGAAATACGGATGGATAGATGGACTGATATGCAGATGGATGGACGGATGGACTGTTGGAAAGATGGATGGATGAATGGACGGAAATACAGATGGATGGATAGATGGATGGACGGAAATACGGATGGATGGATGAAATGGATGGATGGATGGATGGAATGGACTAGATGGAAATAGATGGATGGATGGATGGAAATACGGATCAGTGAATGGATGGATAGATGGATGGATGGACGGAAATGCAGATGGATGAACAGAATACGGATGGACGGATGGATGGATGGATGGATGGATGGATGGATTGATTGAAATACGGACGGACGGATGGATGGATGGACGGATAGATGGATGGAACGGAAATACAGATGGATGGACAGAAATATGGATGGATGGATGGATGGATGGATGGATGGATGGATGGATTGATGGATTGATGGATGGAAGGAAAAACGGATGGATGGACGGATGGATGGAAATACGGATGGATGGATGGATGGACGGATGGATGGAAAGATGGACGGATAGAACGGTTGGATGGACGGACGGATGGAAAGGTGCGGATAGAAGATGGATGGATGGACGGACAGACGGACGGACGGATGGATAGGTGAATGATCGATGGAAGGATGGATGAAAAGACAGATGGATGGAATGGACGGACGAACGGAAGGATAGATGAACGGATGGATGGATGGATGGATGGATGGGTGGATGGGAGGACGGATGGATGGAAATATGGATGGATGGATTGGTGGATTGGTGGATTTGGTGGATAAATGGATGGATGGATGGATGGATGGATGGATGGATGGATGGATGGATTGGTGGATGGATTATTTGGTGGATGGAAGGACGAATTGAAATACAGATAGATGGATGGATTGAAGGATGGATGGATTGGTAGATGATGGATGGTGGAAGGATGGATGGATGGAAAGATGGATCATTATGTCGAATTACCATAAAGCAGTTTGTGTTCCAAGCTTGTCCTTGCTTCTCATGAGACTTCCTATTTCCAACTTACCGGAACATTAGTCCTCATGTTGCAAGGTTGGTTTTCCGCCAGGGAACACCAGGGGAGCAGGGAAAACCATACGGTTGATAATCATTTTCAGCAACAATATGGTTTGATAAGGAATAATTTACTTATTGTCCGTGTGTAGGCGATTCCATTTTATTTATCCATGGCACATGCATTTTGTTTCTTTATATGCCCAATGTTATTCACTGACTTTTGGATTATTTAGGTATTTTATTTTATTTTTTTATTTAGGTTTCAATTTTTAATGCATTAAGTAACATAAACTAACAGAGAGCAAAAGCCTTTGTTAATGTTAATTAATAAAATATGTGTGTTCATGTTATTTCACAGTGTATGTAAACTAATGTTAACAGATACAACTTTGGATCTTAAAAGTTAAGAGTTTAATATAAACTAAGATTAATAAATGCAGTAGAAGTATTTCTGCGTTAATTGTTGGTTCATGTTAACTAATGCTAATGAAACTTTATTAAAAAGTGTTACCAATTTTTAATAAAGAAAGTTAGTCATAGGAGTGTAAAATAATTTTTTAAAGTTAAGGAATATTACCCTGGTTCAGACTTTGCTACTGTATTGTAGGCCTATATGTCTGATTTATGTTGAAGTGTTTGGGACATATCGTTTAATGGTGAGCCTTTTGTTTTTGTATTCATTGTATTTGTATTGTATATTAAATGGTTTGTAAATTCATATTTTGATATACTTTGAAAACCAAAAATTTTGGCCAATACCGATCACCGATTGCCCAATTCTTTACATTTGAAAGCCGATAACCGATATATTGGCTATCAGCTTTTAAAACGTAAAGAATTAGGCTATCGGTGATCGCTGTTGGCCGATAAATATAAATTCATATTTTGATAAACTTTGATAGCCTAAAATTTTGGCCAATACCGATCACTGATAGCCCAATTCTTTACATTTGAAAGCCGATAACCGATATATTGGCTATTGGCTTTTAAAACGTAAAGAATTAGGCTATCGGTGATCGCTGTTGGCCGATAAATATAAATTCATATTTTGATAAACTTTGATAGCCTAAAATTTTGGCCAATATCGAATCACCGATAGCCCAATTTTTTCATTTGACAGCCGAAAACCGATATATTGGCTATTGGCTTTCAAATATAAAGAATTAGGCTATCGGTGATCGGTATTGGCCAAAATATTTATATTGGTGCATCATCTAGAATATATATTAATGACCAATGTGAACACAAAAAAATACCTGGCAATTGTCTATAAAACTATTTTTTCCTTTTCTTAATTGTGGACACTTATTTTGTCATTGACCCTTATACTGTAATGATAATTTAATTTTAAATTTAGTAGAATTGATCTATCACAGCCAGTGAGAACATATGTGATGTCATATACAACGGTATACTGGATTGGGATTTCACTGCAGCACTGCAAAACGTAACTGTGAATATGATGCGAAATATGAATGACGCATTTTGGATATGGGAATTACCCTTTCTTGCATTACATCTGGTTAGGTCACGTCGTAATGAACTGTGTAAATATAGATTCCCTTCAACTTTTCTTTTGGTAGTAGTCCAAGCTGGAACTGTATTGAATTCTGAGTGACCTGTCTCATAAGTGCAGTAATGGCTATTTAACAGTTGATTGTTATCGTTGACGCTAAAAAATGCTCGCTCATTCCGCAAGGTCAGTGGTCCCGTGTTTGTGAATAATCCCCAGCAGCCCGAGCATGCTCTGTGCTGCCGCTTCACCGGTGTCTTGAGAACAGTGGCAGCTGAGGTCGAGAGCACAGCAAAGCAGCGTGTTTTAGCGAGGCCAAATGAGTGATTACCTCCAACTTCTGTCATAATTCACCATGACCTCAATCTGCCACCGGAGCCTCTCCCTGACTGATCGTAGTTCAGGTGCTCGGCTCTGGTGTTAAGTGTAGTTAGACAGAATTGCTTTTATCCGTCGCCTGTACAGGGCTAACACAAATATGATGTGCAATGCTAACGGTTCCGGTCGCGCTAGGCAGACCTAATTATGCCTGTAATTAGTTTGAGTTGCCGATCTGCACCAAATTGTGTACTTGTTGGATCAGGACATAAATTCCACATCTGTGACAATAAAAAATGATGTCTAAGTATAAAATGTAAGCTCAAAATAATTAGCACAATTAGGTATTCTAAGTCCACACAAGAACTTAGAATACCATGGTGACCTGAAATAATTTCTTGAATCCACTGTGTTGCACCCTTCTGCTGATCTAGGATCAGCCAGCGAGACTTTTGTACTGCATATTTACTAGCACTCCTGACAGTATTTGTGGCCCAGATTGCGTCGCTAACAATAGTAATACATGATCGTGTTACTCATGTTTCTCTCCTCGCCCTGGAACCAATGCAGCCTGTCAGCAACACAGTCAAACGTCGGATATTGTTTGCGGTTTTTAGCCTTCCACCATCTGGCTGATCAGAGGATGTGCTAAAGGAGGGGTGATAGAAAGTTCAGTGATTGTGCAACAACAACAAAAAACAAGATCTGTGTGTTGTGTATGAACGCCTCATCCAACGAACTAGCTTTCCTCCATGTCGAGATGCTGTGGTGTTTCTGTGATGGCTGAAACTTAATGAAAAGAAAGGCATCATCAGAAAAGAGAAGAGATGCTGCAGGAGGGAGGGGAAGTTATTCTGATTCCAGATCAGATGTCTACTAAAAATCATGGCGTGCTCTGTTAAATCATTTATGATAAACACTGCAATAGGCAACTTATAAGAATTAAAGGAGTAGTTCACTTTAAAAAAAAAAAAACTTTTGCTGATAATTTACTCACCCCATGTCATCCAAGATGTCCATGTCTTTCTTTCTTTCGAAAAGAAATTAAGGTTTTTGATGAAAACATTCCAGGATTTTCTCCATATAATGGACTTCAATGGGAACCAAACGGTTCAAGGTCCAAAAGACAGTTTCAGCGCAAACTGTTCAAAGGGCTTGAAACGACACCAGGCGGTGAATAAGGGTCTTATCGAGCGAAACGATCGCTCATTTAATAAATAAATAAACAAAGTTTAAGTTTTATAACCTCAAATGCTCGTCTTGCTCTGTTCTGTGATGCGCGTTCGTGACTCTCCTGTTCGAGTCATTTGGTTAATTCAACGAATGAATTGACTCAGAAAAAGATTCAAACAGGAGAGTCACGAACGCGCATCACAAGAACAGAGCAAGACGAGCATTTGAGGTTATAAAAACTTAAACTTTGTTATTTATTTATTAAAGTTTCTATATGTAACTTTTTTTATAAAATGAATCCTATTTTTATTGCCTGTGTTTGAAGGGGTTGTAATAACAGATTGCAATGATCCACTTTTCAGGTTTTGCTATTACCTCTGAAGGCCAATATTCATATTTATATGTGAGGTCTCCGGAGTAGGATTTCCTGCGAAATCCATCAGATGTGACGTGCATGTGCGCTCCTGAGCCTCTCTATCCTCATATACAGTCTGTGCGACCAACGGCACTTCACCTGACGACATGGAGTCTTATAACCCCCCAAAACGTCCTGCCTCCAGCACAACACAGACTCAACACAAACTTCACATAAATATAAAAAAACAAAAAAAAAGTATTATCTGCTCAAGCTCGTCAGTCTTCAGGCAAAACGTCGAATCTGATCGATGAAAACGTGGATCAACATAGTAAACTCTAATGAAATAGCAAGGTAAACTACATGAAACATGACATGAATACAAAAGAATGTTCCAGGATAACAAAAAGTCGGTGCTTTAGGATGTAACTTATATTATTTACTAGATCTACTGACTAGTTCACTAAACGTTTTCGTTATCATATTGTGCATTCACCTGTGTTGACTTTGCTGATTGTGAAAGATACACGAATACAGTTAGAGAAATGGCTAATGCTATATAACATCACATGTCGGCTAAATGCACAGCAGTTTCTGGTAACATTGACATGGACGAGCACAGAGCATTAGCTCAACGTCAAGCTGATAAAAGTAGGCTATTATTGTACCTGCAGTGGGAGTTTACATTAGATTTCAGCATGTTGTGTGATTAGTTCGCCGTCGCGTTAAAAATCTCTGCGTGGCCGGTAGTGAATGCTCGCTCGTGAGATCTAGCACACGCACGAGCGCTCTTGTTGCATTCTGAAACATCACCGCTAGAGGCCACTAAAAATCGCATACAGGACCTTTAAATGAGCGATCGTTTCGCTTGATAAGACCCTTATTCATTGTCTGGAATCGTTTAAAGCCCTTTGAACAGTTTACACTGAAACTGTCTTTTGGACCTTGAACCGTTTGGTTCCCATTGAAGTCTGTTATATGGAGAAAAATCCTGGAATGTTTTCATCAAAAATCTTAATTTCTTTTCGACTGAAGAAAGAAAGACATGGACATCTTGGATGACATGGGGGTGAGTAAATTATCAGCATTAAATTGTTTTTTTTTTTTTTTTAAGTGAACTACTCCTTTAAGAAGGCATAAAAAATATGCATAGGCACAAAAAAGGCATAAAAAAAAGAAGGCATAAAAATCAATCGTCCATTCTGACTTCATGGTGATTATGAAGAAAATGGAAATGTATTTACACAGCAAGAAGAGAATAGATTTCAGTGCTAGTGAAAGTTAGTCAATATAGTAGTAGTCATTTTTAAAGCTTTTTCAATTGATTCTAATAAATAAATTACATGTTACCTAAAAGTATTTATATACGTTTAAACGAAATTCTTAAAGGGCGGGTTTACTGCTCTTTTTCTTTGCATGATTGTGTTTATGGGGTGCAATATAACATGTATCCGTGGTTTTTCTTTTTTTAAAAGTCTTATTTTTCATAAATTTCACCTTTATTGTCAGCCGCGCTCTCCTCTGTCCCCTGACACGAGCGGATGACTTCCTGAGTCTATGAAAACACTCCCTCAGAATGACGTTGTGGGCTCAGATTGGTTCGTTTGGGCCGGTGTGTTGTGATTGGCTAAACTGTCGCTCACGTTGTCGGAAGATTAACGCCCATTACCTTTACGGGCGAAACGGGCGGGCATGCCAAAGGTGGATAACATAGACGGTGGATACACGTAAATAATGATGTGGAGACTGCAGTATCAGTGAGGCAGAATCAGACCGAGAAAGCCGACGATGAATCGAGTCAAGCAGAACCTCACCACACACGGCTCATAATAAAGGTTTCTGAATGATAATTTGCTTCATTTTTTAACTTAATACACGTTTGTTTTACACAATAGCATCTGACTGGCAACGATAGCAACTGACTGGCTAACTAATGTTATACTCAAACAGCGTTTGCAGGTTTACGTTCTTGATCAAATCGAAAATAAAGTCATAAAGCATATATATATGAAAAATACATTTACAACATTAGTACTTATACAAAATTCAGGTCCATAATGTTTGTACGCGTTTGCCGTAGACACAAAATAGCCTAACTAGTAGCAGCTAGCCCATAAAGCCTACAAAGCAAGCGCTGGCATTTGAAATAAAAAAAAATAAAAAAAAACGCTCCGTCGGTAATTATACATGCAAATACATTTAAAATGATGAAGTCTTAGCCTACTTACAGTGTGGCCCAACAACTGCTGACTTTTAACTGCTGGTTTTAAAGCTGGATCTGCTTCATGATTCCAGAAACAGTTTCTTGTTTACGTTAATCTGGTATTGAATTCGTGGAGATTCTGGAAGCTGTCTCTCGTAAATGCGCAGCACAGAGAGCTAGATTACCATCGTCACTTTCAGGAATATAATCAAACACAAATTGTGTCCATTGTTGTCGAAGTATAGTGTCCGTGGGAAGCCCGAAACACAGAAGACCTGACAGCTGCGTGAACACAACTCACTCGACGCATGCCCTTTCCTGCATATTCCGGAGGGAGTGGTTGATGCAAAAGTGTGGGTTAGTGACGTACCATAACCCAGCTGTAGTCCAAAACGAGTCGTTTTTGTAGGCAATTTTACTTCCTGATTTTTAAAAGACGATATCTCTGCTTACACTAAACTTTCAGTGCTGCAACTTGCAGATACTCTTCATGCACCAATAGCAACATTACACACTATTTGAAATCAAAAAAGTGAAATTGCAGTAAACCCGCCCTTTAATTTTCCAACTAAAATTGCTCAGTTGTAATGTCCAAAATATTATTAATTATGTATTATATACATATAGAAATTGCATAAAATAATTATAACAATGGCGATTTTGTCTCTATTAAGATCTTAAATCTGTTAAGATGTAGTGTGACCTTTCATTTGGAGGCAGAGAAATATGTGAAGGGAATTATTCTGAGATTTGTGGCTTTGCTCACAGTTACAATGGCACTAAACACAGATAAAAGCCAAACCACTATCTAAACCTCAGGGTAGGAACAAATTAAACTGAAACACACCTGACTTGCCACCTACACCGGCTTCGTGGTATGGTCCCCAGGTTTGGCTCAGACATTTGAAGGAAACTCTTATCGCCCCCTTGTGTTCTGAAGGTAGTCATCACCACAAGCACACATTAAAAGGGTAGTTCACCCAAAAGAGAAAACACCGTCACCGTCATGCCATTCCAGTCTGCATGTGTATGATGTTCTTTCAGATATAAAAATGTCTCTTTTTTTCAAATAATGAAAGTCACTGGGTTCAGTGTGGGTTAGCACAAATACATTATTCTGAAAAATCTCTTCTGTTGCATACTTAACATCAGCATATGTTCCCAGTTTTCATAGGTTGCTGGCCTAATAATGTACTGCGTTTTGAAAGCTTTGCATTTAGAGCGAGCCTTGGCTTCCCGAGCCCCAGGTGTCCATCTTTCATCCCACAGGCACCCCGTGAATGCTGTGAAGAGAGAGAGAGAGAGAGAGAGAGAGAGCCGATATCCTTGACATCTGCTCCCTCGCCCCTGGGAGTCAGGCCACTGTCCTGAGCTCTGCTATTCACAGCCACACACACAAATACACATGTGTCAGGTGTTAACAGTTTACCAGCACTGCATCTGACAACACACCACCAGCACATTTCCCAAACCACTTCAACTGAAGAGCAATTGCAAACAAAAAAAAAAGAAAGGTTACGCAGGTTAGTTGGGTTGGAAATATCACAGCCTGCCCATCTGCAAGGTGCGAGTCCTGGCTATTGGACTCTCTTCACTGCTTGGCCTCCAGAAAGTTATCTTTGGGGAAATGAGAAAAGCTAAGTAGTGGGTAAATTTCCTTAGTGTGCAAAGAAAAGCCTCGCTGCGAATCAATTTGTGTAGTCAGGTAAAAAAAGTGCCCGGAGGAGGGTGAAGAGAACGAGCGCAGAGGAGAAAACCTCATTTTTTAAGCCATTCATGATCATCGAACACTAGTATGCTCATGCTAGCTCACTCTGAGCCTCTGTGTTTCACTGCAGAGGGGTGGTGATAGTAATATTGAGCGGTCATTAAGGTGGGAGTGAGGCCAAAAGCGTTCTCGCTGCTGGGATGTGTGGTACGCTACCTGACGCACTGCTGAGCCCGGGCTTCTTTCCTGTTGATCAAGAAGGAGTAGGAGTGTAAGTGTAGATCCCGTTAGCATGTGCTTATCGCTGATCTTAGCTTTAGAGAGTCGAGGATTCGTTGAAAGGTTCGGGTATTGACTTGTTTGGTTAAATGTTGTGGATCTCAGCACATTCAGATACACATCTAGACACACATGTGGGCGTAGATTATAGCTGTGAACGTTTCAGCGGAGTGGATGAAACTGTGTTGCGTTGGCCATCTGTGCCCGTGTTTGTGTTAATGATTCGGTTTAATCATGTTCTGCATTCTGAGTTGCTTTGGCAGACGTGATTATCTGAGATCGATGCAAACAAACTCTGGGAAAATATTTAGACCTTTATGCTACGTATTTTAATTAAAGGGTCACAATCTCTAGTCGTAGATAATAACACAAGGCTTCTCGTCTTTTTACATGTGACTTTGTAACAAGGTTGTCAATCGATTACATTATATTGATGGGATACTGGTTGATTTATCAAGTTTATCAAACTCGTATATCAATACTTGCTAAGAAAAGATCCTAAGTGAACACTGGCTCAAAGTCCACAACAATCCATTTTGTTTAAGTAGTTTAAGTTAAGTGCCATTCGTATTCATAACACATATTTCATCTGCACTATTTTTTTAGTGAATGGTGTTTGTATGTATGAGTCAGACTGATGTCTTGTGGTCAATGTGTTGCGTCTTGCTGTTTCTTGAGTTGTATAAGACGCAGTGTCAAGTTTAAATGTATTCTAAAGCCCTGTTCTTTGATTTTTCTTCTGTGCTTTGTGTTTTTGTCTTTTTCTTCTTGCTCTGTTTTGACTGCAAACACGCCACAGAACAGCAAAGGTCATTAAAAGTTGTGTTTTTTTGCCATGTTAACCATGAATAAAGTAGCCGAGCTAAATAAATCTGATTGGTGGACGGACATAATCAAATAATCAGAAAATGGCCCTGATATGTCACTAGACATTAAGAAATCATGTTCATTTCAAATACTTATATCACTGACAACAGTAGTCCGGCCAGGATATTGTCATTTAAAAAGTGAAGTTGCAGCCCTCCACTGATGTTGATGCTGTCATGTTGTGTTTTGGTCTGATGCTCTGCCCTCCACCGATCTACCAATCACGGAGTCAGTAGTGTTGCAGCATCCGGGTTGCCAGATCTGCTCTGGTTACTACGAATTTGGATCTGGCAACCTCTGAGTCGGGGAAGGGATACACCGCTCTACAGTGATTTGAAAATGATTGCAGTACCAGTTTTGGCCACACGTCTCCTTTAATTAAACTGAATTATTTCAAAAACTTGGTTTGAATGATTCAATGACTAGCTCATAAAGACTTCACGTATTTCATTACTGGATGAATTACATATTCCATGTAGATTCATTAAATAAATTAACAGTCACTTGTCGCAACATACTGGTACAACAATGTCATTGAAATGCCAAGTTTCTCCAGAAGATTTACTCTTTTGATTTCTACCGACATCCATTCTTTTTTATCGAAACTATACTCTTTTATCCTAGTACTTCTGTAATAATGTGAATATTGTAACAAAAATACCTGTTTCCCATCGATACATGACAACTGTCTCTGGATCGGCGGCAGCGCAAACACAGGTCTGAATGTTCCAGTGTGATTTTGTCTAAAGATTTAATAGACATTTAGGAAATAGCTTTTGTGGGTGTTTGAATCGATATTGCAATCTTTTGACCATTGGATCATGCAGGTCTATGGTAGCAGTACTTAAAGTTCGCCAGTACCCTGTTTTTTGTAGCCTGCTTTCTTTTTGGACAGGAGGTGATTTTACTGTTTTACTGGTACATCTTTTATTAAAGTTGCAGTCTGTAGCTTTTTTTGGTGTTAAAAATTATCCAAATACATATTTGAGAAAATACATAACCAGTCAGTGTTCAAAACTATATGCTTGCCTTAAGTCGATTCAAAGCGGTAAGCTTTGGAGCTAAGTAATCATGTTTTTAATTCCACTGGCACTGGTGGATTTCCGCGGAGATTCAAGCTTGTCCTTGCGCATTGCATCCCATCTGTACACACACACATCTGTACACATAAAGAAGAAGAGTCTCGGCTAGGCTATATTGCGGGTGATGGATGCTGGAGGTTGAGATTTATAGTCTTTTCTCACAACGTCAGAACCAGTACAAAAGTGGATGTCACTACTTGTTCAGATGATATTTTCCAGTGAAAATTCTTATATGGGTCATACTTCCAAAAAGAATAATCGGTGACTGACAGCCTCACACACTCTCCTCAAACATTGTGTTCATACGCGCTGTGCCGTGTCGAGGGTGTTGAAGTACAACTCACGTAAAGTTGATAATTCCGTGAATGACTGCAATTGCACATTTCGAACAGAGATGGCGACAAAGAGAAAAAAACGCCGGACTGCAGCTTTAAGTACCGGTTTGGAGAGTGAAAAAAAAAACAGTTAAAACTGGCTTAAGCCGGTTAGCTGGTCTTAGTTGGTCTCGGTCTGGTCAGGTTGGACTGTTAATGCTTTTAGTTGGATTTTAGGCATTTTTTGCAAATGAGCAAAAGGTCATGCAAGGAGTCCAGTTACTATAAGACCAGCCAACCAGCTTAAACTGGTTTTCAGCAAGGAAATCAATTAGCACTAAGCTAGCAGGTAAGCTTAGTGTTAGCTAACAAAAAAAGGGAATTTGGTTTAATTTTAAGACATTAATGTACATTTTTCCATGATAACACTATTCTGTCCTTGATTTCGAAGTTAATGTTATTTAGAGTACCCATAAAAAGTTCTTTCCATTCTTTCCAATCATTGATTCCTGATGTATAACCTTGACTAAACTGCATTATTTTTTCTGCTCTTGCTGCAGGACTGTTTCACCGTGCCATAATCCAGAGCGGCTCAGCGTTATCCAGCTGGGCCGTCAACTACCAGCCGGTTAAGTACACAAGGCTGCTGGCAGAGAAAGTGGGATGTAATGTGTTGGACACTTTGGACATGGTAGATTGCTTGAGAAGAAGACAGCTCGCGAACTGGTGGAACAAGACATCCAGCCGGCGAGATACCACGTAGCCTTCGGCCCGGTCATCGACGGCGATGTGATTCCCGATGACCCTGAGATTCTGATGGAGCAGGGCGAGTTTCTCAACTATGACATCATGCTGGGTGTCAACCAGGGTGAGGGTCTGCGCTTTGTGGAGAACGTCGTGGACTCTGAAGACGGCGTCTCGGGCAATGATTTCGACTTTTCTGTCTCGGACTTTGTGGACAGTCTGTATGGTTACCCAGAGGGAAAGGATACTCTACGAGAAACCATTAAGTTCATGTACACGGACTGGGCGGACAGAGACAACCCTGAGACGCGGCGTAAGACTCTGGTGGCGCTGTTTACTGATCATCAGTGGGTGGAGCCCTCAGTGGTGACGGCAGATCTTCACGCCCGGTACGGGTCACCCACCTACTTCTACGCCTTCTACCACCACTGTCAGAGCCTGATGAAGCCAGCCTGGTCCGACGCGGCCCACGGAGACGAAGGTGCCCTACGTCTTCGGTATACCCATGATTGGCCCGACCGACCTCTTCCCCTGCAACTTCTCCAAAAATGATGTCATGCTCAGTGCTGTTGTCATGACCTATTGGACCAACTTTGCCAAAACTGGGTGAGTGCATACCTTGCAACATGCACAGTCTGGAGTTAAACTCTAAAACCTATATTATGCTCATATACAAGTTATTTTTGGGGTGTGCTAGAATACATTTACATGATTTAAAACATTATTTTTTCTCATACTGTACATTTCTGCAGCAGCTCTTTTCCCTCTCTGCGTTAGTTCTTGTCTATATAAAGCCCAGCCTTTCAGAAAAGCCCAGTCTGCTCTGATTGGTCAGCTGGCTCAGTCTGTTGTGATTGGTCATCTGCTTAGAACGTGTGTTTAAAATGTAAAAGCCCTCACCATAATCAAGTTTCAGCTCCCAAGGCTTCATGCGCAGCTGTAAACATTATATGAATAGCAACAATGGTGTCATCATTGGAAGTCCATACAATGTTGTTTGCTCTTGCAGCAAAAAACAGCGTCCTCTCAACATTGACAGCTTTTCATGAGGGCGGGTCTAATTTGCATCTGAAATAACATACATTGTTAGCCTGGCAAGCAAGACCTATCAAGATGTCAGGTCTGGGAACTCTCAATTCGCATACCTCAATCCGAGGGTGGAATAAAAGGTTGTCTTTCAATATCCCTCTGCACGCCATAGGATAGCGCTAACCAACCAGAGCAACGAACGGCTGTGGATGAGTGAGTCCAATGCGTTTTCCCTCCAGCGGAGCAAATTGATATATTAAACTTTTGCCGTATCCGGTCGTCAAAACTCTGAACACATCTTCCTTTTTTAAGAATGACTCAAGTGACGTTCTCTTAACATCCAGAGTTGCGGCCAAAGCCAAATCGAAAGACCGCTGTTCGCCAGCTGTATCTTGTTTGTTTTTAACTAGCAGGGAAATCACGGCGCAGAACCGTCACAACTCTGCCGTCATTGTTAAGCCCGCCCACCAACTCTGTACACGATGTGATTGGCCGGACCAGAGTTTGTTTTTTCCACAACGAAAGTCAACGGAGAGTTGCTAGACCACACTTTGCAGCAAAATAATGTTTGCTGCCGCTAGGGTGCGTCTACATTTCTAGGCTAATACATTGTAGGTATCCAACGCATTCTCATCCTTTATCGTCATATAGAACGCTATATGACAAAACGGCGCTATAGTACACACATGGCATCCGTTATCGCTAATATAACACGTGCTGTGATGGTTGGGTTTAGGTGTGGGTAGGGTAGGGTAGTCTCATATTGCGCTAAAGGATTTATTGGATTTATTACGCCTTGGGTTCGCGTGTTATATTAACGATAAAGGGTGCCATGTGCGTAGTATAGCGCCGTTTTTGCATATAGTGTTTATGACGATAAAGGATGAGAACGGGCTCAGGTATCCCTCATTAAGTACAGTGGTGTTTGTGAACTCCTTGCAGAATCTGTGAAAATGGGAATAATTTTAACAAAACAAAACGCATGTTATTTTTTTATTTAGCACTGTCCTTTATTTGTTGTGATGGCTGTTCTTGAATTATCTATTAAAAAAATTTCAAATATTGGCTGATGCTCGAAAAGGAAACGCAATGCAATCAGAGGCGGGGGTGAAAACTTTTGAACAGGAGGTCCAATTTTTTCTTATTATGTTTAAATATCAGTTTGTTTGTGTTTTTCATTTAGTACTGCCCTTCGGAAGTAACAGAAGATACATACATGTTTTATGGAAGACAAATTAGTCAAATTTACCTTGATCTTAAAATGAAAAATGTTTTCATCCCCCAGCCCTTGCATCGTGTTTCCTTCTGGAGCATTAGTGAATGTTTGAACCTTTTTTTAATAGTTGTGTTTGAGTCCCTCAATTGTCCTCAGTGTGAAAGTTGGATCTCAAAATCATACAGCCACTGCTGGAAAGGGTTTAAATTAGGGCTGCAACAATCAATCGATTAAATCGATTAAAATCGATTTCTGAAAGAGTTGGCAACGAATCACATTATCGATTCGTTGCGTCGTGCGAACACGGAAATGTTTGTAGGCCTATATATATTTAAAAAAAAGTTTGAGTTGAGCGCGGAGCACTCTCGGTCTCTCTCACGCACTGTCGCTCAATCGCGGAGTTCGCATTTGTCAAACGAGAGAGACCCATGTGTGTCCGTGATGATCGCGATAGAGAGAGAGACCCGAGTGTGTCCGCTGATGATCGCGAAGAGAGAGACCCGAGTGTGTCCGTGATGATCGCTGAGAGAGAGAGACCTGAGTGTGTCCGAGATCGCTCATGCGGGAGCGAGAGACCGAGAGAGTCTGTGATCACGAGAGAGAGAGAGAGACCAAGTGTGTCCGAGATCGCTCACGCGGGAGCGAGAGACCGAGAGAGTCTGTGATCACTAGAGAGAGAGAGAGACCAAGTGTGTCCGAGATCGCTCACGCGGGAGCGAGAGACCGAGAGAGTCTGTGATCACGAGAGAGAGAGAGACCAAGTGTGTCCGAGATCGCTCACGTGGGAGCGAGAGACCGAGTGTGTCTGTGATCACGAGAGAGAGAGACCGAATGTGTCCGAGATCGCTCACGTGGGAGCGAGAGACCGAGTGTGTCTGTGATCACGAGAGAGAGAGATCGAATGTGTCCGAGATCGCTCACGCTGGAGCGAGAGAGAGACCGTATGCGTCCGTGATCACGAGAGAGACCGAGTGTGTCCGAGATCGCGCGCGTGTGCGTTTGTCCAAGATCGCACGAGAGAGACCGAGTGTGTCTGAGCATTAGTAATTTGGTACATAGCCTACTAGACATTCTCTGATACTAATACATAATTAGGCATATTATATGAGATATAAATAAAAACAACAATTAAATTCTTACCACTGAATTAGCAAACTGTGATTTGAATCAGATAGACAGATGAAAACACTTTGTCTGTCCAAGTAGCCTGCCTACCACTACAAAGGGGAATATTTTTTCCACAATTTGAAGCACTGAATTGTTCAAACTTCACTCTAAATGACTCACTGACTTCACTATATGCTCGGAAAGGATGAGCGGAAAAATACCTTACACCATAGGAGATGGTCAATCCATTGTATTTGATATATATATTACTTTATATTGTATTTATATTTTATATTCATTGTATTTATAATTAATATTAGGATAAACTAGAGATATTATCTTCTGATATAATAATTATTATTGCTATTATTACCTAGGTAAAATGATCATAAGTGCATTTGCTTGTTAAAAAGTTTCAAACATTTTGTTAAAGATTATAACATCTTTGACAAAAAACAACACAAGTTTGTGAGTGTGAGTTTGTGAGTGTGTGCGAGTGTGGTGTTGAGAACAAGTTCTGACATTCAAACAAATCCTGTTAAGTTTTCTGATTTGTATTTTTCTGTATTTTTTATCAATTTATTGTTCTGACAGCTCAGGCCTCTTTAAAAAGAAAATATGCATCTTTTTGTGCACTTTATTTTTTAAAAGGCCTATATATTTGGCAGATGTAAAGCATACATGTGTATGTTTTATGTTAGTCCATTTTTTTGCACTGGATCACTGAATTTGCACCTTTTAGTTCCGTTTTTTAATAAAGGATTGAAAAATAATGTTTTTTAATCCGATTCATTGATTAATCGACAAATTAATCGACAGATTAATCGATTATTAAAATAATCGTTAGTTGCAGCCCTAGTTTAAATATGCTAAATGTGACCTGGAGGATTTTCCTGAAGAACACTGGGCAGTTTAACTGATCAGGTCAAACAAAGAACTCAAGAACAGCCATCAAAACAACAAAAAAGTTGTGGATCATCCAGTTAATGACACACAGTATTAGGCCACATCCACACGAAGCCAGAGCTTTCCCTATCCAATATTTTTTTTCCTCGTTTTAAAAAAAAGTCCGTAAACACGGCGGCGTCTCAAAAAATATCTGCATCCACACGAAACCCCTGAAACCGGCTGAAAACGATGTAGTATACACCCCAGACCAGTATGTGGCGCTGTAATTCTGCCATAGAGATGAAAAATGCGAGAAGAAGACAGAGCACGCGCATATAACCTTGCGCACTGTGGGGAGTAAAATAAAAGGCTATGAAATAATATTACGCACAGTTGCTTATTTTCTCTTTTACCAAGAACTTTTTTGAACAACCATAAATTGCCTGGTACAAAATATGGAGTCACGATATTCGATTAATTAGCTGACTCAAACAACCGGCAAAAGTAAATGTGTCAATTATAGACATTTTAATTTGTATTAATAAACTTATGTTTTCTGTGTCATTCTTGACTGAAAAAAGGAAGTTGATGAAGCTGACTCGCCACTTTGTAGTATTGAACGCACCCACGGAGCTAATGCACTTCATACGGATTAGGCTATAGAGAGAGTAGGCTATCTGTTTTGTTTTGTTTTTTTGACAAAATTGTTGTTTGTCAATGTTGTTTAAACGTAGACATTTCAAGATTTCTATATGTTTCAAATTATTTGTGAGACAAACTCCAGTTCACAAGCAATGTTATATATCGCGCGGAACGTCCATGTCCTGATTATATTCTGCTATAGCCTATATTTGCTTCTTTTATTAAATCCAGGTAACTGGTTGATGAAACATTTATTAAAATAAAGATAAAATGTATTAAAAAAACGAAATTCACTTCAAAGAAAGGGCTTTATACAAAACAAAATTCAATGTGGTCAAAATTAGGTCTCCCGTATAGCCTTTGGCGCATATGCACGCGTATCACTTTTCATAGATTCAATAAACATTCACTTTACATTCAATAAAAAATATAACGTATTTAAACATAAATATTAAACTAAATACATTTTTTAATGGATAAAACGTGCTTAACCTACAGGGAAATGTAATGCCGGAGTGGAACATTCGGCTACAGGGGTGTGTTTTTTGAATAGCCGTCAAAAAACGTGTGGACGAAACGCCAATACGTATAAAAATGTATGACGTCTTCGTGTGGACGGGGCCTTAATAATCAAGGGTACTTAAACCTTTGAATGAGGTCATTTTTATAAATTATGTAAATAGAACTGTATGCAAACATATTTTATGAAAAATATTTTATTCAGGACAATGCTAAATAGACAAAATAACATACATTTGGTATGATCCCTCTTATTTAGTTAAAATTATTCACATTTCCACAGATTCTGCAAGGTGTTCACAAACTTTCAAGCACCACTGAATGTCTGTTGTTTTTTGCCTTGAGTAAAATCTGTTACTGAGCAGCATTGTTTACAGCACACTGAATGAATGAGAGCCCGTGACAGAGAATTATCAGTGGAACTTATCGCATTTCTGCCCCTCAGCAACATCGATCAAAACCCCTCTCTTGAGTTGATCACTGCCGCCCAGGTGAGCACGTCCTCAACGACGCCTCCTCCCTCGCTCCCCCTCTCCATCCTGCTCAATCCTGCCTGGAGCACAAAGCATTATAGATCTGTATGAGGAGTGCTTGTAATCAGCTCTAACAACACAAATCTAATTTGACAACTGCTGTTACTGAGAGAAAATTGATTGGTCATGCTGCTGCTTCTCCAATTTTACCAGTCACAATAAAAATGACACCCCTTGGCGTTTATAAATCTTTCTTTAACTGTTAAGTGCACACTAGGTGTAGCCAAAAATAACATACACAAAGTGGAAATGCTAATGGCGGAGTACCGCAGGCTATTTATTTTTATTTTTTGCGCTAAATGCTCAAGTCAACATTCTGCAAGCATATCAGAGAACATTTCAGAACAACATCTGTCCAGAAAATGTCAAATTAGCTCAAGGGCATGGGACATTTGTACGCTAAACTCTGTTTTTTCCCCATAGGGTAATATCTTTCTTAGTTAGACTGCCAGATTTTCTCTGTTTTCTCAGTAAAAACAGAAACAACAGAAATGGTTTGACTGGTGCAATTTGTTGTTTCTGTGTTGAAGTATTTCCTATTAGTGCTGGTTGGATTTTAATTTATGTTAATTTCATATCCATATTGTTCCTTAAATCCCAAAACGTATATTTTAGTCTATGCCGTTTTAAGTTGCATGAACAAAACATGCCAACAAAAAATTGCAAAACAATCAAAATTCTCAATTTTATCACACAATTCAAACGTTTTAAATGTGGTTTTGGTGCTCTTTAATGTGTGCTTTTGCAAGTGAACTGATAATCTTTTACTCTAAAGGTCCCGTTCTTCGTGATCCCATTTTTCAGACTTTAGTTAGAGTGAAATGTTGTTGTTATAAATAATAAGTATAAATAATATCTGTAAAATTATAAAGCTCAAAGTTAAATGGCAAGCGATATATTTGATTTAACAGAAGTAGCTTACATCGAACGGACCGTTTTGACTACATCCCTCTACTTCGTTCTTTAATGACGTCAGAGAACAGTTTTTTGACTAATAAATAATGGATACATACAAGCAGATGACAAATACTTTATAATAACCGTAATTAAACTACTAAACTATACCTGTTCCATCTCTATACAGCACTCTGACTTGTAGGCGTTATTGTCCGACTGGAAATTAACACCGTTACTGAGAGTTTCTGATATTATCATCATTATCCTGAGAGACTGAGCGCGAGCTCATGAAGCTCCGCCTCCTGTGCCGCGAGCAGCAGCTCATTTGCATTTAAAGGGAACACACTAAAATAGTGCGTTTTTCTGAGCCCCACAAAAATGACAATTAAAACATGCTGTAAAAAATGTTGGGTATTTTGAGCTGAAACTTCACATACACATTCTGGGGGCATCAGAGACTTATTTTACATCTTGTGAAAAGTGGCATAATATGGGACCTTTAAGGCACCAAATAAACATGAATGAACATCAGAAGGTATGTTAAAACATACAGTACAAAATATACTTACTTGCTTACTGAAACAAATAATTACTATACTTTATTTAAAAAAAAATATATTTTTTTTATATTATCTTTTTATTTGGAAAGGCAAAATCCCATCATATACATTAATTACAATTTTAGTAATTTGGGATGAATTCAGTAAGTTTAGATGTATTGTCCATAATGCCCGCCATGTGCATTTCAATGCATGTCTAAATTAATCTGTCATGAAAACCAAGCATTATTTCTTATACGAAAACTTTTTTTTTTTTCTTTTTTTTAAACCAAGAGTTAAAACCATGGCCCAATCAAATCATGCTTGACTAGTGCCATAAAATAACAAAGAAAAACTCAACTCAAACTTCTTTCTGCACCCACTCTATGGTTAGAAAAGGAAATAAGAGCACAACTGAAGACAGACCAACCACCACTAGCTACTTCCTACTGATTTTGGAAAACAGATGGTGTTTTAAATTTAGGGGAAGGGAACATTTCTCCTTCTAGGGAACATTTTATTGGATATAAAAAAAATAAAAAAATAAACACAAGCCTGCAAGATGAGTCATCACTATTTTGGTTTGTTTATGTGCAGTATTAGTGTATTCTATTTGAATCCATTATTATATGTATGACCTCAAAGCTCATTTCCGATGCACAGATTTACAGATTATAATTTTACAATATCCTGAACATATTTAAATGTGAAGAGAAAAACATGCACTTTCAAGCCTTGAAAACACACGATCCATAAATAATCACTCAGAACAGCTAGCCCATTTTAAAAGCATCCTCTCAGAAATACTATTATGTTAAGATCATTTATTACATGTCAAACAGTGTATCCTCTTGCAGTCATTCATCTAATGGCTCTCAATAGGACTGGCATGTGCTGAGGCTGTACTGATGTGCTGAGTTTCTGATATTAGAGTTGCTCCATTTGTGTCGGGGATTATATAGGATTCTGCTTAGCAGAACAAAGGATTAGATGCAAGGATAATAAACCTCTCCATCACTTGAAATATGCACAAATTCATTACGTCCATCTTAACTAGCAAACTCTCTGGTTTAAATCTGAGGATACAGCCACAAATGTGCACTACAGCATGTGAAGTGTGCTTACAGCTTCTCCATGTGATGACCTAGATAGCGTCCCTGCCATTCGCTCTAAATTGGACACTTGTACCTGTGCTGGATACATACGTGAATACTGAACCTAGAGTGGACTGGGTGAACATTACATTAAGCTTGTGCTGTTTAATGTCAACTGTTGTATCAATCCCCAAAGCTAAAGTCTTCTTTCTGCTTCATGGTGCTTACAAGCAGTGTTTCCCCACCTGCCGTTGGAATACAACACAAAAACAACCATTAACTGTGAAATCCGGGTAGAAAGATATGTTTAAGTGAAGGATGCCTTTATTGGATGCCATGCCTGAGTATGAGTAGTGTTGGGTATCGTTTGAATTGAACGATTCCTGATTCCGATTTCCTTGTTTCCAATTCCAGTTCCTAACGATTCTCTATTCCACTTCTTTTAAGAATTTTAGCTAACCTTGCTAACCAACGGTCTTTCTGAAGGAAATACTCCTTTCTGAAGGAAATACTCCTTCTGTCACAAATACTCCTTTTGTCACAAATGTTGCCGAGATTTTCGTTATTTTTAGAAAAGTAAGCTACTCATGTTCGACTCGCGCTGGTTATGCCAACACTTTCGGTAAGACGCTTCTTCGTTGGTGTTGTTCAGCGGTTTCTTATTCTGGTTCGACGGACTGTGAATATTGAGACTAGGAATTGAAATTTTAACTTTCTAAACGATTCCGGGAAAATCGAAAAGTTAGTCCCGGTTCCAATCTGGTAATCGATTTTCGTAGACCCGTACCTAAGTATGAGCCCCTCATTTACTTCATAAATATTTGTTGTTTGGGTCAATCTGCTGTGGCTAAATCATTATTAGCTAATAGAAACAAAATACAAATTTAGAGCTTGAAAAACAACCACACTTTTTATATTTGATGACATCACTTCAAATTTCACCAGAAAGAAAATGTATCACCCAGATCTGTTTCAGCATACAAAATGGGTTCCAAAAAGGAATTTATGTGGTGTTTCCATAGAAACTTCTAGTGAAAACCCTTTTGGATGAACATTTTAAAACATGTTTCCAATATAAAGAATCTTCATAGAAACCGATAGATGCCAATAAAGGCCCTTTATTTTTAAGACCGTGAGTTTGACAGCTCTACATAAGTCTTTTTGAAGAAAAGTCAACATGGACATTTTATCTGTCTTTGGAACAATTATTAAAAATCATTAGGCTCTGAATTAAATGGAAGAATAATGGTAAAATTCTTCCAAACGCAGTACCATTAAACGAATCTCCAAGGCTTTTGAGACCTTTTCTCAGCTAGTTTTTAACAGTAAATTAGCACCCTAATTAATTTCTCACGTGTTAACCAGTGGCCATCGGTTCTGCAGAAGAACAATAGCATCCGAGAACCTTCTTCACACTTGTTAAGTGAATTGTTGGCGCATATCGCCTTTGTTCAGGCTACAAATGGACGGCAATTGCTGCTGTCTGCATTTTCTTTAGAGATTGTGGTGTTCAGCGTTTGATGGACAGGGACTGTTTCCTTGGCATTCTTCTACTGTGTCAGTTCAGCCTCCAGTCAAACAGCCCATGCTGTGCCGAGCCACAGACATCGCTGAGCAGAATACTGTTGTGCTTTTCCTTTTGCCCTCCTCTTTTTTCTGCATGCTTTCTTGTAACAAGAACACAAGACACTCTCAGAAATGCTAAGGCCTGCTGGGATGAATCCAGATATTTCTGTTTGAAAAGCCCATGTTTTTTCTTTATGATGCTGTCCCTTGTGGAGACATTGGCTATTCCACCCCGAGAATAAAACATGACTAATCAAATAATCAATAAGCCATGATTAATAAATAAGATTTAGCTGTGCACATGCCAGCTCCGACTGTAATCGCTGAATGATTCGACACCGCCTGCATTTCGTGTTTTATCGACGTATTTATATTGACATCTGTCTTATTGAAATTCTGTTGCCTGTACCTCATCTGAAATGGCAAGCAGATGCTCATTAACTCACACTGTCTTGTCTGTATCTGCCTCGTGATTGTGAAAACAAAAATAATAATTTCAATGCTGCATGTTAATGAGCGGTTTCCCTTGCGCTGACACCCTGAAGAAAACAGTCTTTTCAACATCAGTTGACCCTGCACCCAAGGCCAGGCCAATCTCTTTCTGAGGCTGTGCGATAAATTGCTTCCCTGTCCGCTTGTTTTGTCTTTTCTTAGACTACTGTGAGTCCACTCGGGAATTAAAAGGGATTGTGCTCCGTTTGTGTAACAGTCTCACAGAGCTCTCAATTAAAGTCTAGCACTCGATTCTGTAGGACAGGGGTTCTCAGCTCGGGCCTTGAGATCCACTTTTCCTGCAGAGTTTACCTCCAACCCTGATTAAACTCAGCTACCTGCAACTTTCTATTAATCCTGAAGACTCTGATTGGCTTGTTCATGTGTGCTTGATTAGGGTTGGAGCTGAACTCTGCAGGAAAGTGGAATCTTGAGGGCCAGAGTTGAGAACCCCTGCTAGATACACTCACCTAAAGGATTATTAGGAACCCCATACTAATACTGTGTTTGACCCCCTTTCTCCTTCATCCTTAAATTCCACGTGGCATTTGATTCAACAAGGTGCTGAAAGCATTCTTTAGAATGCATATTGAAAATAGCATATTGTAGTTAATGGACATTTGTGGGATGCACATCCAGGGCACGAAGCTCCCGTTCCACCACATCCCAAAGATGCTCTATTGGGTTGAGATCTGGTGACTATAGGGCCATTTTAGTACAGTGAACTCATAGTCATGTTCAAGAAACCAATTTGAAATGATTCAAGCTTTGTGACATGGTGCATTATCCTGCTGGAAGTAGCCATCAGAGGATGGGGACATGGTGGCCATAAAGGGATGGACATGGTCAGAAACAATGCTCAGGTAGGCCGTGGCATTTAAAATCGATGCCCAATTGGCACTAAGGGGCCTAAAGTGTGCCAAGAAAACATCCCTCACACCATTACACCACCACCACCAGCCTGCACAGTGGTAACAAGGCATGATGGATCATGTTCTCATTCTGTTTACACCAAATTCTGACTCTACCATCTGAATGTCTCAACAGAAATCAAGTCAGACCCAAATCAGACCCGACAACATTTTTCCATCTTCAATCTGCTCAGGTACTGGATGTTTTTCCCTTTTCACACCATTTTTGTAAACCCTAGAAATTATTGTGTGTGAAAGTCCCAGTAACTGAGCAGATTGTGAAATATTCTTACTGGCCTATCTGGCACCAACCATGCCACGCTCAAATTGCTTAAATCACCTTTCTTTCCCATTCTGACATTCAGTTTGGAGTTCAGGAGATTGTCTTGACCAGGATCACACTGTAAATGCATTGAAAGCAACTGCCATGTGATTGGTTAATTAGAAATTTGCATTAATGAGAAATTGAACAGGTGTTCCTAATAATCCTGCAGGTGAGTGTGTATATATATATATATATATATATTCATTTTAAAGGATTACACCTTGGAATCTAGTTCAAAGTTTGCGCTCTCGAAGCCACAAGGCACTGTTTTGGTGTGATTGAGCACGTCAGAGGACATTGAGTGTTTTCTGTTAGAGTGGTGTCATGTTAGCGGCCCTGAAGTTAATAACTAATGATCTGTACAACCAAAGTGAATCAATCAATCAAAACTAACTTTGGCCTGGACAATAACTTTATTCTAGAGCTGCTGTAAAGCCACAAACAAACTCTGGTTACTGCAATTTCCTATTACCACTGTATAGCTAATTTGAAACAATCTATATTGTTAAAAGTGCTACTGTATATAATGAAGGTGACTTGACCATATCTCTGAGATATGCAGATTTACTCTAGTAAAAGGTAAGGAAGCTGCGCAGGATCATGATAATAGGCCATGCTGCATGTCGAATGTGAATGAGCACCATCAGAGGAGAGCAGTCAGGACACATGTTGACCATCACTCACCCCGATCAATAGCAGTCATAATGAAGAGTACACAGGGGCCTGTGTCCTCCAGCTACCCATATTACTTCAGAAGCATTGCCTTCTTTTTGGCTTACTGATGGAAAATGTAACTGATAGGGATGTAGAGGTGCTGATACATTTGAAACATGTTTTTTTGTGTGTAATGGTTCAGTATTTGAGCCTAATTTTTAAAATAAATAAATGGATATAAACTTTTTAAAAAGTGTTGATTGCTAGTGGTGTGGGATATTGACATAAAAAATTCTATCTCAATATTTTCTCAGAGTTTGTCAGTAACGATGATTAGACGATATTTTGCCAAATGTGTTTATGTATTTGTACAGGACTAGGATTGCCGTGACAGCTGAACTCTGAAAGTTTTTGATATTCGTCATATTTTGTGCGGTGGTCAATTTGCAACAAATTCAATTTTGAAGACGAAGATGATTTCAAATTTACTTTAAGATAAACATTTAGTTTGACATTTTCCAATGCATACTTTTTAAAAGCGTACCTTGTCCAATACAGTTAAGTTGACTTCCAAATACAGTTAGTGGACTTCTTTTTCACAAGGGATTATACTTGAGTCATTAACTCATTAAGTCGTTGAATCATTCACTCAACAGATTTGTTAAAAAAATTCTGATTTATTCAGAAATGAAAACCCATTACTGTGTATTGCTTGGGGACACGATTGATCCTGCTTTGACTTTGTTGGCAGAGCAAAAATAGGCACGTGATTATTTAAGTAATTGAAAATATTACGTCTAAAATTGTATTCCTATCTATCACGTCCCGAAACATAAGTATGAGTAATTGTGCCTTATCAAATAACAATAATTATATTGTTTCTTGTTCTGTGAGGAACTGAGAAAAGTAATGTGGAGTTAAACAACACCCAGCCACTGTGTATCTGAAAAAATACTTTAAACAAAAGAAATTTAAATGTTTGCCTAAACAGTAAGGTTTCTTTGAAATCTCAATCTCTCTCTCTCTCTCTCTCTCTCTCTCTCTCTCTCTCTCTCTCTCTCTCTCTCTCTCTCTCTCTCTCTCTCTCTCTCTCTCTCTCTCTCTCTCTCTCTCTCTCTCTCTCTCTCTCTCTCTCTCACTCTCTCACTCTCACTCTCACTATCACTCTCTCTCTCTCTCTCTCTCTCTCTCTCTCTACTCTCACTCTCACTCTCACTCTCACTCTCTCTCTCTCTCTCTCTCTCTCTCTCTCTCTCTCTCTCTCTCTCTCTCTCTCTCTCTCTCTCTCTCTCTCTCTCTCTCTCTCTCTCTATCTCTCTCTCTCTCTCTCTCTCTCTCTCTCTCTCTCTCTCTCTCTCTCTCTCTCTCTCTCTCTCTCTCTCTCTCTCTCTCTCTCTCTCCTCTCTCGCTGTTTTATGTTGTATATTCTATATTCTGTCCACTGACCTTGAGAACAGCAATGAAAGATAAGAAAAACTCTAAATGTAACACTGCATCTTTCAAAAGCAAAGCCAGATGTGTGTGGACCTTGAAATGTATAAGATAAAAAACCACACAAATCAGAGCACACTGCCTTGTGTACTTATAAATAACTCCTATATAGAAAACTTTCAAATTAAAAGTACATACACTACCTTAAGTTGGAATGGGATTCAGTTGAAGATGGTGTTTTCATTAAAATAAGTGACCCTGACCAAAGTTCTCTAAACACTGAAGTGGAAACAGAGGCTTTTATGATCCGGCCATCGGATTTGGCGCTCTCAATGTCCGCAATTATCGAAGCGCTGCCAATTAGACTGATGAATAACCAATGCAGCCACAACGAATTAACTCAAGACTCGTTTTCACCTTGTCAGATTCATTAGATTTATTCTGCTGTGAATAAAAATAAAAAAAATATATAAAAAAAAGAGCTTTCTCTATTTATATTTATTTTGCATGTTTCTATATGTATGTATTCATCTCTGTAAAGGTGAGTTTTTCAATTGTTTTTAGCATAATGCTTTGTTGTAGCTTACTGGCTCAAGTCAATAGATCCTGCTGTATCTCTAATCTCTATGGCATTCTTATGGAAGCTTAAATCTGCCTCAGAATAAAACATTTTAAAGATAATTGCCAATGTTTATTCACAATTTTGAGTTTATATTTCAAAATTCAGACTTTATTTCTCAGAATTGAAAAGATAAAGTCAGAATTGCGTGATATAAAGTCGCAATTATCTTTTAAAATGTTTTATTCTGATAAAATGTACACGCAAGTGTACGAGTGTATATCTCTTTTCTAGAATTGTGAGATATACACTCACAATTGAAAGTTCAATCTTCGCAGTCGCAGTCTGCAAGTTTTAAAGTCAAAATTTGCAGAATATAAAGTCCCAGTTGCAAGCTTATAAAGTCAAAATTGCAGTAATATAAAGTCGAGGACTCAAAGTTTTAAAGTCAAAATTGCAGAATATCTAAGTTGCAATTGCAGAATATCAAGTCGCAATTGCAAGTTATAAAGTCAAAATTGCGTGTTTCAAAGTTGCAGTTGCAAGTTATCAAGTCAAAATGCGAAAATATAAAGTCGAGGTTGCAAGTTTTAAAGTCAAATTTGCAGTCAAAAATATTCAATCATAATTCAATCAGTCAAAATCAGTCAAAATATTCTGCAATTTTGACTTTATAACTTGCAACTTGCGACTTTATATTTATTCTGCAATTTTGACTTTATAACTTGCAACTTTGACTTTATTTTGAACTTCATAATAGACTAGCGACTTTATATTGTGCAATTCTAACTTGATAACTTGCAATTTGCGACTTTATATTCTGCAATTTTGACTTTATAACTTGCAACTTGCGACTTTATATTCTGCAATTTTGACTTTATAACTTGCAAGCTCTCAACTTCATATTCTGCAATTCTGACTCAGATAACTCTGCAATTGCGACTTTATATTCTGGAATTTTGACTTTATAACTTGCAACTGCGACTTTATATTCTGCAATTCTGACTTGATAACTTGCGATTGCGACTATATTCTGCAATTTTCGACTTTAACGTGCAACTGTCAACTTTAAATTCTGCAATTTTGACTTTATAAATTGGCAACTGCGACTTTAAATTCTGCAATTTTGACTTTATAACTTGCAACCTGCGACTTTATATTCTGCAATTTCTGACTTTATAACTTAATAGACTGCGACTTTATATTCTGCAATTCTAACTCAGACAACTTGCAATTGCGACCATATTCTGCAATTTCGACTTTAACGTGCAGCTGCGACTTTATATTCTGGAATTTTGACTTTATAATTTGCAACTGCGACTTTAAATTCTGCAGACTTTTCACTTTATAACTTGCAACTGCGACTTCAAAATCACGTAATTTTGACTTTATAACTTGCAATTGCGACTTTATATTCTGCAATTTCGACTTCTCAGCAACTTGCAACCTTGATATCATATTCCGCAGTTTTGACTTTATAACTTGCAACTGCAAATTTTAGCCTATATTCTGCAATTCCTGACATATTAACTTGCAACTGGGACTTTATATTTTGTAAATTCTTACTTTAATAACTTGCAATTGCAACTTTATATATCCGCAATTTTGACTTTACAACTTGCAATTTAGAATTTATATTCCGCAATTTTGACTTTATAACTTGCAATTACTGACTTTATATTTATAAATTTTGACTTTAGTAACTTGCAATTGCGACTTATATTCTGCAATTTTCAGAGAAAGTCACAATTACTTTTTGGATTTTAAATTTTGTGGTTGAAGCAAGCTTCTATACATTCTGGCCTCTATAGATAGACATACTGAATTTTTTTTGTTTAATTTATTGTTTGTCAAGAAAAATGGTAAGACTTATCACTGATCCCAGCTCACTCTCTCAAAACAACATCAACAAAAAAAAACATGATTTAAGGTTACATTCATTTGCATATATAAAGGGGAAAAGGTACGACGCAAGCACTAAAGTTTAATCCTGCAGAGTTTAGAAGTATGAACAATGAGCCTTAGCAAGCACGTACTAATTAAAATACGAATTAAACGACCATTAACAGTGGAATTTGTCCAGACTTAATTTGCTACTATTGCACTGCTAAGGATGGATTGTTTGACAGAAATATCTTTCAGACAGACCTCTTCCTTCAGTGTTAAGGTGCATGCGTGTTGTAGTAAGTCCATCCTAGTTTCAGAAGCGCAATGATCGTCAAGTTGTTTCCCTCTGAGGGCCTGAGATCTGAATGAGTAGGACTGATAGAGGCTGAAGTACTGCTTCACTGGGTAAGCCCAAGTGGCCTGAACCGCAGAAACATTCAAGCGGTTTAGGAACCCATTGAGTGGGTGACCTGACAGCTAATTCACTGCACACTGCACACACTCGACGCACACTGGAGGTTAGTGGGATGATCGGGACAGCAGCTTGTTCACTGGGGAATGAAACACGCATAATTGATATAAAATTATTGATATTAACATGGTTACCATAACAAAAGCACTGAACTGGACTTGGGTTTCTATATTCCTCAAGCAGAAGTTTATTAAAAACACACAAAGTTACATTCCAATATCTGAAAGAGTAGTCATACAATGGGCCATGGTCAGAATTCAGGGTTGTTATTGTTATTAACTAAAACCATAGAAAAGCGTGTCTTATTTTATTGAAATCATTTATAAGTGAAATAAAATAAAATACATTTTTTTTATCATATCACATTATAATTTTTACTTGGCTTAACTTAAAAACTATATAAATATATTTTGGAAAAAAGTCAAAATATTAACTCGTTTCATGGCCCCCAGAATATTTCATTGGATGAATACTCTCAACATACAGTACAATATAGCAAAAGAAAGAACATTGTCTTTGCTTTTAAACAAAAGAACTCTTTTTTTTCTAGCTTCATGCATTCTTTTTTTAAATCAACACTTGAATGTGGAAAGTTTCATTTTGAGCAAAAAGCTGAGAAAAACATTTTTTTTTTGTCAAAGACCACATCTGAATCGGATTCAGAACGATGATCAAAACACAGATGAAGGAGATCGAGTCTATCAACACCCTCAAAGCTACAGTCCCATATCTCGTCTTGGGTCGACATTTCATTCAGTAACATTTGGCAGTTCAGATTTCATGTAAATGATGTTGAATGTTGATGATCGCTTTATTTTACAGATGCATATGCTTACATATCGCTTCTGTCTGCTTCTTCTTCACCTGTGTTTTGATCAGGAGATTCTGTAATCTTTCTGAAGATGCGTAAAAACTCCCCCTAACGTATAACAGTGAAAACACGGAAGCCGGAATAGTCAATGTGTTCTCATCTTAGGCCATCATATAGTGATTATAGTTTTGAAATTTAATCTAAATCCTATGCACATGACACTCTTTAGCGTCAATATAACACGCACAGAGCTTTGTTCGGTCATGGGTAGGTTTAGGTCTGGGGTAGTGTTAGGGTTACACCACTAGGAAGCGCCTTCTGGCCCATATATATCTGTGTCTCATATTGACGCTGAAAGGGTGCCATGTGCGTTGGATGTAGACGCGTTGGCAAAAGCGTCAGGGTAACACTTTACAATAAGGTTCATTTATTAAACATTAGTTCATGCATTAACTAACATGAACTAACCGTTTTTTACTGTATTTGTTATTCTTTGTTAACGTTAGATAATACAAATCTAGCTGTTCATTGTTTGTTCATGTTAGTTCAGAGTGCATTAACTAATGTTAACAAGATTTTAATAAAGTATTAGTAAATGTTGAAATTAACATTACCAAAGATTAACAAATGCTGAAGAAGTATTGTTCATTCTTTGTTAATGTTAACTAATGTAGTAAGTAATGAACCTTAGTGTAAAGTGTGACCAGCGTCAGTTTATGACGCCTTGGGATAAGAACGGGCTGGAATATTCCGTCAATGGTGGGGAAATAGTTAATAAAAACTATACTAAGTAAAATTATAAACGTTTAAGCATTTTTTTAAGAGCCGGACTCACATAAGACTTTTTCTATGTACACAAAAGGCTTATTTCTCCAAATATTTTTTTCACAAATCTGTCTAAATCTGTGTTAGTGAGCACTTCTCCTTTCCGAGATAATCCATCCACCTCACAGGTGTGGCGCATCAAGATGCTTATTACTAAAATTACACTGGTCCGAACAAATCCACACTGACAGGCAAAACATGCAAGAGGTCGGTAACATAACCGAAACATATACTAAGTATAAACTGCCATAACTGCAGGATAAATGAGACTTCACAAACACTGAATGACTCAGAGTCCCTTCCCTCAGGGAGCCTTCAAGGTTAACAAAGAGAAGCACAACGCTGCAGTGCACTGGCCAGGAGACCAGAGGCCTTTTTAATGAATGTCAATGGAGACGAGGCTTCAGTACCCTGAATTAACTGCTTTTGTGAGGAAACAGTTAATCACTATCTGCAATAGGTTTTACCATAATTGTTCATTTTGGATTTATCTATTACTAAAAATGCGGTTTTATAAGAATGTAGGATTCAGTGTACGGCACTTCTCATTCCTTTCTCTAATATTCACAAGCATAACTGAGTGCCGTACAACCTTGACTGCGATTCAATGATGTCAAGGCTATAATGTGATTGGTTATCAGGAAAAACATCCCGCTCTCTCTCTTATCATGTGCAAGCTCGCGTTCACATATGCCTCCATCCAACAGCGGGTGGATAAGATCAAGCGCCCAGCATTTATTATTTTTAAATAATGTGTTTCACTCAGATGTACATACTGTAGAAAAGATCAGCCGCTACTTCCATTACTTCACAAGTAAAATATTATTACTCTGGGATATGAAATAAATCAAATATGCTACATTAGGGTTCGAGTTGACTAAGAGTAATACCCCCAGTTTAAAGTATGATTTTTTGTTTCCACCCAATGAAATGACAAGATTTGATATTCCGCCCTTTGTAATTTCCTCTCCATGCCCCTTAACATGCGTACGCAAATCAAGGAGGTGTGCTTTTATCAACTCATGTCTGTCCATCAATCATGAGAGTGATACTGCTGTCGAGTAAGACCACCTGACATTTTTCTGTAATTTTAATGTAGACAAAAGCTGCTTTTTGCTTATTCTGCGTTCTATTCCAAGCATATACAGATATGGTTTCAGTTCTTCACTGTGGTTCTGATAACAGGGAGATCTTTGGAATGTCATACAAATGTGTCAGCTGTTTACAGACGTATGAGTTTTTTAAGGGGTGGTTTACTGCTTTTTTTCTTTGCATGATTGTGTTTATGGGGTGCAAGATAACATGTATTCGTGGTATTTCTTTTTTTTAAGTCTTAATTTTTCATAAATTTCACCTTTATTGTAAGCCACGTTCTCCTCTGTCATTTGAACGACCGGTTGACTTCCTGAGTCTATGAAACCACTCCCTCAGAAACAGGCAGTGGGCTCAGATTGGTTAGTTTGGGCCGGTGTGTTGTGATTGGCTAAACTGTAGCTCACGTTGCCCGGATACTTAACCTTTACGGGCGAAGTTGCAAATGTAAATAAAGGTGTCGATACTGCAGTATCAGTATGAGCCAGAATCAGACCCAGAAAGCGGCGATGCAGAACCTCGCCAGACACGGCTCTTACAAAATGCTTCTGAATGGTAATTTGCCTATATTTTTTACTTTATACATGTTTACACAAAAAAGCATTCGAACTGACTGGCTACTATATACACAAACAGCGTTGACACTGGTTTACGTTCTTGATCAAATCGAAAAATAACACCATAAAGCACATGAAAAATACATTTATAACATTAGTACTTATACAAAATTCAGGTCGAAATGTTTGTACGCATTTGTCGTAGACACGAAATAGCATAACTAGTAACTTTAGCCTAGTGGGTATAAAGCCAGCGCTGGCATTTGATAAAACTAAAACATTACGTCTGAAATACATTTAAAATGATTAAGTCTTACTTACAGGTTGTGGCCCAACAACTGCTGCCTCTGGTTTTAAAGTTGGAACTGCTTCATTCCTGGAAGCTGTCTTTCGTAAAATGTGCAGCACAGAGAGCTACATTATGATCGCAATCAACCACCCCTTTAATAGCAACCATGTTATGAAGGATGTTCAGATCACAAATATTTTAACTTGTTTGATGCAACCTTCATTTGCTAACCTCCTGAAATATAATGTGTATGTTCAGGCCATGTCCACACTAATACGTTTTCGTTTGAAAACGTATATTTTCTCTCCGTTTTGGCCTTCCATCCACACTGAGACGCCGTTTTAAGTCATCGAAAACTTATCTTTTGGAAAACGCTCTCCAAAGTGGATAAACTTGAAAACGACGTTTTCGCGTTGTAGTGTGGACAGTGAAACCGGAGGTATTTCAAAACGATGATGTAAGTTTAGTCATGTGATCCATGTAGTACCAATAGATATTCATGTTTATTGGTATTGTGCCTGTTATGTGTTATTCATTTTTACACTATTGCTAAAATATGTTACTTTCTGTCACTTAAAGGGGTCATGAACTGGCTTTTTAAATGTTTTTGTTTTGTTGTAAGTTGAGGTCAACTTATGACGTTCGCTTGGTTTTTACCTTCAAAAACATAAAAATTAATAAGTTATGGGCTATTTTCTTCCCTAGTTTTAAGCCTACTTGAAAAATGCTCGGATTTTATGGGCGTATCGCATTGAAGACTAGAAAGTAAACGCCCACTGCTGTGAGTGGATAACTGTTTTGCATATTATAATGAGCTTCAACTCTGTCATTGGTTTCGCGCGGTGCACGTGGGGGAATTTGTTTTGAAAACCACTGTTGTAAAATGGCAACCGGAAATGATTCGCCCATACATGTTTGACCCAGAGTCCGATCTCGAATCGCAGGACAATGAACCAACAGCACCTCGAATACAACGGATACTTGTAGACACATATATTTCTAAAATAAAAATATTACTCACATAAGTGTGTTGCACCACTCCTGTTGGATCCAATATAGAAGGTACAGCGCCTTTTTAAAATCTTAATCGGTCTGCAAATCCAGCCTCGAACTGTGTCTTCAAAACAATCCTCAGTGAAATGAAGCGAACATACGGATAATGTTTTACACTCATCTGCAGGAACGTCAATAAAAAACAATTTTTACCAGGTATTCCTAATATTGGAATCCAGAGGAAGCTTATGCAGTGACTGTCTTCTTCCACAGCCAGGCACGGCACAACATTTTGTCAACGGAATGTTTATTGCTGGTAGCTCGCTCCGGTTTGTCATCACGAGGTATGCTTTTGTTTACCTATGCGTGAATGCGCTGAATCGGTGGGCGGGGCTAAACTGGCCATGTTGAAGTAGGCATTGATGAGCGGGTGGGGTTTTAGCGTCATTGACGTCATACCTCCACACTTTCAAAAATGAGTCGTTTGTTGAGGCTGGTGTCAATAAAAGCTTTTATTGGACTAACAAGGTCGTTTTCAGTTCTGAAACTTACAGGATATTCTTATAATATGATGACCTCTTAGATGTCAAAAGCTCAAGGAAAATTTGATTTCTCAGTTCATCACCCCTTTAATATGTGCTATTCTTCATAGCACAGTACTGCAAAGATGACCGATAATGTACTTACATTTGCTGTCCTGTGGCAAAACAGGAGAGCAGTCGCGTTTTAGACCAAACACATGGTGACTGAATGCGACCTGGACGCATCAGTGATGGTGAGATATTTTGCTAAATAAAATTACCCTGTTATTGTGCGATAACATTATTATTTATTTTTCCATCTGTATCATCTCAGTGAGCTTTTGTGAAGTTTCACGCATGCGCAGTAAAGTAAATTTAGAAGTTTCTCATCCACAATGAAACGTCGGAAAATGCCTGAAAACGCTAGTGTGGACGGAGAGCGTTTTAAACGAAACCCCGTTTTCAAATCAATCCGGCATAATGTGGGCGTAACCTTAGACCACCAGCAGAATTCAAATTTCTTTTGCATATCCTAATTTATTTGGATTTTTGAAAGTCTGTATAGCAAAAAAACAAAACATTTAGAGGTGGTTTGAAATGTGATTCCAGTCAGATTTTTACAGATGTGTCTCAATCTGGATATTCTGGCTGCTCAAATCAGATTCGAAATTGTCTTTTGCATCACTCATAAATGCGACACACAATGATAACATCAAAACAGGGGACGGAAACCATATTTGATTATCTGCAAGTCGGCCTGAAAATATCTGATTTGAGAAAAAATCGAATTGTCCTGCTGTCAGCCAATGTGACATAAAAGATCTGAAAATGCATTACATGACCCCTTTGAATGTCAGCAACTGCAGTAGTGACGTCTGCTAATTCTAAAGGCTAACATCGCTAATTATTCAATCTTCACATACATCAACACACTATATCTCGAGCTAAACCCTTATGTGTGAAACACCCACACAAAATCTGTCATCGCTGCAGATCAATAGCCTCGGCGAACACATACAAAGCATCACAACAACTGACCTCCAATCTCCAGTCAGCGGCATTGCTCTGCACAAATATGCCTCGTCATGCAAACTGCTTGATTGACAATTACGAGAATGCATGGTGATATTGAGATGCTAGCGTTTCCTATTAACTGCGAATGCCCCAGGTACACTGACTGCGACTCGCTTGCCACGCAGCAGGAATTCATATATGCTGCGCGGATTCATTGATGTCCTGTTCTCTGGCATGTTGCGCCGTGGCAGATCAATATGACCTTACCTCTGCTGCCTGCTTCTTTGAAACTTAATTACTGATATTCAGCTACAAAGTCATCATGCTCTGGCTTCCAATATTCATTGGGGATCATTACCAGCCTAATAAAACCAGTTATTTATCGGCTGCTGAGCTGACATTCAACCTATCTCCATTTACCTCAGACAAGGGAGGGGGAGCGCAAAAAAAAAAACCATGAAAGTGTGTGATTTCTCTTTAAAGCTTGGGTTTTCTGCCCTCTCAGATGCACATGCTCTTTTGCGCAGGTGTCATAGCATAGACCAGTGGCTTTCCACGACACGTATCATTTTTAAAAATGTATATAGACCATTTCACAAGATGTAAACAACACTGGTCCAGAAGCACTTCCTGTTTCAGTTTTTTAACACTACATAACAGCTGGGATAAAATACAACCAACAGAACATTTAAAACTAAATCAAAAAGTTAAACAAACATATTTAAGATGTTTTCTTTACATGTGAAATAAAGAAAACAGTTACAAACTGAAACAGGAAGTGTTTCTGGACCAGTGTTGTTTACATCTTGTGAAATGGTCTTTTTAGTCCTTTTAGTCCTTTCCTTTGCGTGTAAGATTATTAAAGGGGTCAGGAACTGGCTTTTTAAATTTTATTATATTGTTGCCTGAGGCCAACTTATGACGTTTGCTTGGTTTTTACATTTTTACAACATCAAAATGAATAAGTAATAGGCTATTTTATACCCTAGTTTTGAGCCTAGACAGCGCAGTCTCATCCCAATTCGTCATATAACTGACAGTTTGGGACGTCTTTTGACCATTCATCAATATACGACTTTTTAGGGCCCCTTTAAACGTCGGTAGATGACGTTATGGGATCCTAACTCTACCCCAGACCTAAACCTAACCCTAAACCCAACTCGTCACCAAACCGACGTTAAAGGTAAAGCGTCAGTTGTATGACGACCCGGGATCAAGTGGGCCCTAAAAAGTCATATATTGACGAATGGTCAAAAGACGTCCCAAAACGTCAGTTATATGACGAATTGGGATGAGACTGTGTTAGCCTAGCTCAAAACGCTTGTTTTTTATGGGCGTCTCGCACTGAAGACTTGGAAGTAAACGTCCACTGCTGTGAGTGGATAACAGTTTTGCATTTTCTAATGAGTTTCAACTCACTCATTGATGCACGTGGGGATATTGTTTTAAAACGTCCAATGATGTAAAATGGCAACCGGAATGATTCGACCCAGAGTCCGTGTGTTGCTAGCCTAGAAATCTAGACGCACCTAGCGGCTGCAAATTTTTTTGCCGCAAAGTGTGGTCTAGCAACTCTCCGTTGACTTTCGTCTGTGGAAAAACCAAACTCTGGTCCGCCAATCACATTGTGTATAGAGTTGGTGGGCGGGCTTAACAATGACGGCAGAGTTGTGACGGTTCTACGCCGTGATTTCCATTGGTGATTTCCCTGCTACTTAAAAACAAACAAGATGCAGCTGGCGAACAGCGGTCTTTCGATTTCGGCCTTGGCCGCGACTCGGATGACTTGGAGTTAAGAGGACGTCACTTGAGTCATTCTTAAAAAGGAAGATGTGTTCGGAGTTTTGACGACCGCATACGGCAAAAGTTTAATATATCAACTTGCTCCGCTGGAGGGAAAATGCATTGGACTCACTCATCCACAGCCATTCGTTGCTCTGGTTGGTTAGCGCTATCCTATGGCATGCAGAGGGATATTGAAAGACAACCTTTATCCCGCCTCTCGGATTGAGGTATGACAATTGAGAGTTCCCAGACCTAACATCCTGATGTAGGTCTGGCATGCCAGGCTGGTGTGTTGCACAATTCCTGTCAGATCCAATATAGACGGCACAGCACCGTTCTTTACTCTTAATCGGTCTGCAAATCCAGTCTTGTTTACAAAACCATCCTCAGTGAAATGAAGCGAACAGACAGACAATGTTTTACCTCATCAGCTGGAACGTCCTTAAAAATAAAGTTTAACCATTCATTCCTATTGGAGTCCAGAGGAAACATATGCAGAGACTGTCTTCTTCCACAACCAGGCACTGCACTATATTCTGTATTGCTCGGTAAATCAATTCGGTTTGTCATCACGAGGTAGGCATCTATGTTGTAGCTGATCTAGTGGGCGATCAGTGCGCACATAACATGTAATACTGAACAATAGAGGAATACTACAGTGCAGACAACAAAAGGCCTGGAGCGGCATTACGATGCTTGATTTCATGAGGTCAAGCACAATGTTTCAAACATGATTTTGATTATGTAACCAAACCACTTTGTCAGAGCAGTTCTAGACATACGGGGGATGTTTTACGATCAAATTTTAAAATGTATTTAATATTAATGTTTGAATTGAACTGCAACATTTGAATAATAACTCACAGAATTACAATGTTATCCTTTTTATAGGTTGTATGTGTATTTTCTGATAGGACTCTTGCTCAGATCATGCAAAAGTAGTACTTGGCTTAAAAGGTTTCAGAACCACTGGCAGACAATATTAGTGCAATATTAAACAACATCTTTCTTGACTTGTCGTCACACTGTGAATTACAGCAAATTAGTGGCAGGGACCATCCCTGACAACATGGAATTGAATGACATGCTCAAGAGGACACAAGTGATACCCGTTACCAGCAAAAGTGTATTTGTGATGAAATCATTTGTTTTGCAACCAAATATTATGAAGTTTTCATTAGGCTACATCATAGTGTATGTTTTACCACTTTGAAAACTCAGCATAGTCACTTCTGGAGCTGCAAGATAAGTAGAATGTGAATATTTACATGGCATACGTTAAAACAGATGATAAATCACTCGTGCCACAGAGGCTGGGTGCCACCTTGCTTTGCCTTATTGAGCTTGTAATGTCAGTTGGAGAAACAGTGACCCCCAGAGGCTAAGTACACACACACACACACACACACACACACACACACACACACACACACACACACAGGGCCTTTGCCAAGCAATCCCCCTTTAACATTCAGATTAATATGGTCCACTTTCTATCAGCACACTCGCTGTTAATGCAATCTGCACTGCTTTCCCAAAGCAATTAACAAAATGGATGCACTGCTGTTGTTTTATCAAAAACAAGTTGCATCCTGAAGCACATCTTAGCTGTTGATTTATTCATTTGTTTCACTTTAAAAGCCTCAGGCACATCTCTTTTTATACAGAATGAGCCAGAGGATGCGTGAAGCCCAGCAGGCAGAGGTGCTTAGAGATATGAGCTGTAGCGTAATGTCGCATGAGGGAGAAATTGAAAATCATGATTTGGAAGAAGTACCTGGTATCTTTATACAACAAGAAGTTGCAACAAGACTCGATAGGAGTGCAGTTATGATGAGGAATGTCTACTGGATGTAAATTGTTTTGTTGATCTGAGAAAGGGCATGTGTCTTTATGCTGTGCTCAGACTGACCAAGAATAAAGGTAGTGTTTCGCTGAAAAGAGAAAATAAAAGGGTGGACAAGAATGAAGCATGCTGATTTTCATTAACGTTGAAGATTGGAAACTATGATGATGATATTAAGAAGTGGATAACTTTATCCAACACAATATTTTCTAGAGAGTCGGCTCCTTAAAGCACGGGTGTGTAATCATGCTCCTAGAGGGGTCAATATCCTGCCAATTTTAGCGATTTTACCCAAGACACTTGCCTGAAATTCTAGTAATCCTGAATACCTTGATTAGCTGCTTCAGGTGTGTTTAATACAAATTGAAGTGAAACCCTGGAGGATATTGGCCTTCCGGAAACAGGATTGAACACCCCTGCTTTAGAGATAGAGTATCCAATTTCAGACAAACTTCTCTAAGCACTTCCCTACGTGGAAATCCCCGCTGCAATTTTGCAAGTGCATTCAACTTTGTTCATTGGACAAGGGAATTTATTTGAACAAACCCTTAACCCCCCTATTTTGACAGAGGGAGGGATCTACTCATATGTACATTTCAGGCAGATCCATAGACCACAATACAAACGATTTTAATTCACAACAGCAAATTGCATTTCGCACTTAATTTCCCCACAAGTGATCAAGGGTTTAAGGCATTCCATTAAAACATTGCAAGGGTTCTGCCTGTACTGGGCACTTGTGCTATGCAATCACTTATCAGCATAGTTCATGAGTCGGTGTTTCCCAGAACCATTGGACAACGAACATTCGCAAACAGCATTGTGAAGTTGAAACGAGAGCTCTCGACCTGTGGTTAGAAGCATAGTTATTTTTTGCATGGCATGTGCAACTTATTCAATCCTTATCTTGAGCCAGATAAGCAAGCTGACATTCAGTACAGTCTATATCTTTTATTTAGAATACATACAAATGTCATTTATGTCTTTTAGTTTGTCAAGAGATTTAAAGCAACATTTGTTAAGAGTGCGCATGCAAGAATAAGCAAAAATACTTGATGGTACCTTAGTCACTGCAAGCCCGCTTTCATCCTTTGACATCATATAGGTGACACCAAATAACACTTCGTTGAAATACTACGCACATGGCACCCTTTCAGCGTCAATATAACACGCAGACCCTACCCTAGACCTAAACCTACCCATAACAGTGTGTGTTATATTGACGCTAAAAGGGTGCCATGTGCGCAGTATTTCGACAAATGTCAAATGGCGCCACCTATATGACGCCAAAGGATGAGAATGTGTTGTCACTGCATGCGTTCACTGAAAAAAGAGCACTGTAAAGATTCTGCTAGATAACTTATTTTGCATTCCATGAAAAAATAATAACATGGGTCTGGAACGATTCCTTAAAGGGTTAGTTCACCTAAAAATGCAAAAAAATTTGGTCAGTATTTACTCACCCTCATGTTGTTCCAACCCTGTAAGACCTTGGTTCATCTTCAGAACACTAATTAAGATATTTTTGATGAAATCTGAGCGCTGGATCACTCCTGCATACTAGTCCATAGGCTTCTTGAGGAATTAAAACTTGCTGGCCTCAAAAAGTTATTAAAGACATTGTTAAAATAGTCCAAGTGACTACAGTGGCTCAATCTTAACTTCATCAAATGACGGAGAAAATGATGTGTGCAAAAACGAACAAAAATAATGACTTTCTTTCAACTATTCACTTCCTTTTCTATGCCTCTATAGTCAGTTAACGTAGTGTGATAGCGCAATAGCTACGTACAACAACAGATCATATGCTGTTAAACTAGTTACCTGACTCGAGGCAGAGAGAGAAGTAAATGCATAGTTGAAAATAAAGCTGCTATTTTTGTTGTTTTTTGCACACAAAAGTGTTCTCGTCACTGGATAAACTTAACATTGAGCCACTGTAATCACTTGGACTATTTAACGATGTCTATAATAACTTTTCGAGGCCAGCAAGTTTCAATCCCTCAAGAAGCCTATGGACTAGTATTCAGGAGAGATCTAGCTCTCAGATTTCATCAAAAATATCTTAATTTGTGTTCCGAAGATGAACAAAGGTCTTACAGGGTTGGGACAACATGAGGGTAAGTAAAAACTGACAGAATTTTCATTTTTGGGTGAACTAATCCTTTGAATTCTAGCAACCATGCTTTACTAGCAACCATCTCAGTGACATTTATTAATTGAGCTTTTATTTGTTTTGCAGAGACCCCAACAAACCAGTGCCTCAGGATACCAAGTTTATCCATACTAAGGCCAATCGTTTTGAAGAGGTGGCTTGGTCCAAATACAATCCCCAAGACCAGCTGTACCTGCACATTGGCCTAAAGCCGGGTCCGGGATCACTGACCGTGCCACCAAAGTGGCATTCTGGAAGCACCTGGTCCCTCATCTGTACAACCTGCACGACATGTTCCACTACACCTCCACCACCACCAAAGTGCCACCACCCGAGACGACTCAGAATTCCCTGTCCACCAAACGTCCCAATAGCAAAGCCTGGCCGCTCAACACCAAGCGGCCCCAATGTCTCCAGCGTACAACAGCGAGAGTGGGAAGGAACAATGGAATGGGGAAGAGGAACCAGGTCCTCTGGTGGTGGAGAACCCACGGGATTATTCCACCGAGCTGAGCGTGACCATCGCAGTAGGAGCTTCACTGCTGTTCCTCAACGTTCTGGCTTTTGCCGCTCTGTACTACCGCAAGGATAAGCGTCGGCAGGAACAGCACCCACAACCCAGCTCACCGCGAGCCACCACCGCCAATGCACGTCGAACCGTCACGGCCCTGAAGAGGAGATCATGTCTTTGCAGGTGAACCAGACGCACCACGCAGTGCGACGTCAGTACCTCCCGGTGACCGCTGCGGCTCGCCTCACTTCCCGACTACACGCTGACTCTGCGGCGCTCGCCTGAGCGATATCCCGCTCATGACGCCAAACACCATAACCATGATCCCCAACTCACTAGTGGGCATGCCAACCTACATCCGTACAACACCTTCCACGGCCGGCTTCAGACTCCATCCGGCCTGCCACATTCCCACTCCACCACGCGTGTATAGCTTTATGGAGATCCAGCGAAGGGAGGGATGGGGAAAAGTCATTGGCATTGGCTGAGGGATGAGGGATTCAGGATGATGACAGAAACAAAATGATTTGAATAGACTTTTGCAAAAAGCAGTGACAAGTTCTTTCCAGATGTCAAGTTGTGCAAACCTGCCAAAACAGAACTGCTCTCTTTCCTTCGAAAAGGACGAGCGTTTCAAGCAGTATTTTTTCCAATCATCGTTTTAAAAGGGGAAAAAACGCCTTTCTAAACAGAAACGGGCGAATGGGTGATTGTTTTTTTTCTCTTGATTAAATAACAAAAAAAACTAAAAAAACAAAGGAAAGTGCATTGTATTTCCCATCACAGTCTTTTGTGGGAAACACGTTTCAAAACAGTGGCCTCTAAGGTGACATCTGCATAATAGTGTTTGCTTTGCTTTTCGACTTCTTTTCAATGCCTTATAAAGAGCTGTTTTCTCTTAATTTGACGATCTTTTCCTGAGATGAGTTTGTGTGGAGCATAGTGATCTGACTTGAGTGGTTGGATTTTAGGAAGCCTGAGACAGATGACTGAATACGGAAAGCGGTGGATTGAAATGCTAAACTGCAACTCGTTTTCCAGTTGCATAACCTCACATGTGGTTTTTACTTTTTTCTTCTTGGTTACACTGAAAATCTTTTGTTTGGAACTTTTCCACACAGCAGCAACACTGGAGATAAAGACTTCTAAAGTTACTGTAATTGTTTTTCTTTAAAGAAGTGCATCTTTTACAACAAAATTATCTATCAGCTCCTGCGTCAAATTCCCATGAAATGCACACTTACACACAACGCTCAGAGCATTGTTTGACTGGTGCGCATGTGTGAGTGATTATGGGTACGATCGGGCATATTTGAGTCTGTGTGTGAGTGTGTTTGATTGCCTTTTGCCATGTTTTTTTGTTCAATATTTGTGTGATGAGGGCGGGTGGGGGGAGGGGCTTATTTACCACTGCGTTGATTTTGTTCACCACAAGTAGTCTTTCAACTGCGTCTATTGTCGTCTGTCTTTGCGAAATAGAACTTTTTGTTATTTTAAAAAAGTTACATATGTCTAATTTTGCTTAAGAATTACAAAGAATTATAAATCTATTATTTTACATGCAAAGAGAAAACAATAGCTTAAGATTGAACTGAACTAACTGACATGATTCCATTGACTTTGTAAGCGTTCCTCTTGACTGGAGACAGTGGCCTCTTTACACTGAATAACCACGGTGTAGAACTGTCTTTCTTTAAATATATATATAAATATGGGCATACATACATATATGTATAGGGCTTTTATGAAGATTTTGCTCCCATTGACCTGAAAGTGTAAATGACCATTGTTATCAATTATTAGGCTGAAAGCACCCATATTCAGAGGGCAGAGCAGAGTGTCTGTATTAGTTTTATCCTCGAACACCATAATCTGAGGCCACAACAAGTGTCTTTTTAATAGCTCTATATGTATATTTATGTATAAATATATTTAATATTTATTTATGTATACCAGATGTATACATGCTGATTGTGCCATGTGCCAAATTAAACCATAAAACTGGAGAAGAAATGTTTCCAAAACACTTTATTTTGATGCCATGTTGATTTTTGTACAGCTTCATTACAGTTAAATGAATATTTTCAACCTGATTTATGTTGCTCAGAATTATGTGTGGAAGGCCTAAATCAGACTCACCATGTTGCTGTATATAGCCAACGCATTCTCATCCCAAGGCGCCATATTTCGACACATTTTGCAAAAGCGTAAATATCCAACGCACATGGCACCCTTTAGCGCCAAATGAGACGGGTTAAGTTTAGGTATGGGGTAGGGGTAGGGTTAGACCACTAGGAGGCGCCTTCTGCCCGATTTATTTTTACGTCTCATTTGGCGCTAAAGGGTGCCATGTGTGTTTGGATATTTATGCTTTTGCAAAAGCATTGTATATGGCGCTTTGGGATGAGAACGGGCTGATATAGCACAGAAAGAGGCCTAAAGACCCCATGAAAACCAACATGATGCATGATTCCCATGAAAATTGTGTGAGATTGAATGCTAACCGGTCACTTTTAAGCAAAAACCTGCATAAATGAGTCAAAGTACCAACATAACATGATGTTTAAACCTGTTCAGCAAACGTTTGCAGAGATTTGTGAGTAAAAGATTGGTGAGAACATTATGTTTATAATTACACACCTGCAAACCAAAGGTATCACTGCTAAGCATCATTCCAGGCATGGTCGGAAACCAGCGTTATCGTCATGTATCTATGAATAAACCCACATCGAATGCAGCTGCAAAGGAAAAAAAGAATGAGGATTTCTGAAAGGAAGTTTGTTCGGACCACAATCGTTGAGCCTGAAAATCCAGCTTAAACCAGCATGAATTACATTTTGGTCCAGGCTGGTCTAGCTGGGGATGAGCAATGCTGGATTTTTCAGCAGGGCTGGCCTGTGATTTCAGCCAAACCCCTCATCCCGTTTGACCTTTATCAACCCCCTGCCACTCTTCCTAACAATAACTCAAACCCTCTCCATTTATCTAGAGTTCTGTCCTCAAATTACGTTGAACTGTCTTTCAAATCAAGGCACACACCTTCACCTCGCAGGTTCTCCACAAGTGTCCGAGGTTAAACCGGTCCAGTTGGGTGCATTGGGCCCCGAAACACACACTCTAAAAAATCCTGAGTTGTTTTAACCTAACTTTGGGTCAAATATGGACAAACCCAAACATTGGGGTAAAAATGTCATTAAAAAGTTTAACCCAATGGCTGGGTTTGTTCATATTTGACCCAAAGTTGGGTTAAAACAACCCAGCAATTTTTAAAGTGTAAGCAAGGACAACAAACTCTTCTTCACGATGCATTTAGCTGTGATGAAGAATAAACACCACGCCTCTGTGATTAAAAAACTCTTGAAACTAGGCTTGAATCAGATCTTCCAGAACCTGAGTCATCTGCAGATTAGAGAGTATTTATTACTCAAGTGGGTGTTTAAGGATGTTTTGATGGCAGCTGATTCATCACTCATAATCAGTGCTTGATCCCTGATTGACTGAAGAAATAACACAACATACATCATGGAGGTCTCACCGGAGGGTTTCCTCGGATGAGTGTGTTGCAGACGAGGGTTATATTACAGACGGCATGGATACTGAGCAGATAGAAACTCAGAGACCCTTGGGGCCACATGACAGACACCTCCTGACAATATCTACTGACTAAATAGTCTCGGGTCGTCACGCTAAACCCGAAGAATAGGCATAAGTATGACATTAAACGAGTTTTTAGGCTGTGCAGTGAAGCAATTTGATTGTAGCTTTGTTCGCTTGAGCGTGTACCTGCCGTTGAGGAAATTACTTTAGCTCCTAGGCTGGAAGCTGCGGTGCATAACATCTCCTCTGTGTCTTAAGTGCTGCTCTCATAAATCAAATGACTTTTCGCGCTTCCCTCTGTTGCTTTGCTCCTCTGGCCTCCTCTTTTACTGTCTCTGGTCTTATGGAGCTCTGAAAGGGTGTAATGCGCAGTAGAAACTGAACAGGATGTTTCCATTAATTAGATGGACCATTTTATGACTCTTGTAGTGAGGTCTACATGTTTTACTGTGTTCAGCAATGCCAGGCCTCCATACACACACAGTACAGCCTGGTCTCATCCCAAGGCGTCATATACTGACACTTTTGATATTTCGTCCACATCCAACGCACATGGAACCCTTTAGTGTCAACGCAGATATATATGGGCCAGAAGGCGCCTCCTAGTGGTCTAACCCTGACCCTACACCATACCTAAACCTACCCATAACCGTGTTTTATCGACGCTGAAGGGTGCCTTGAGAAATGCGTTGGATTTCGATAAAATTTTAAAAGCCCTAGGATGAGAACGCTTTGCACAGCACTCAACTTGCGTAGGGGCCCTGAACTCTCAAACATGATTTAGGGCTGTGCTTTAGTTTCCTTTTTGATTTCGGCCTTCAACGTTAATGAAAACATGATGCTGCTTCCCATTCCTTTCCTTTAAAGCAGTGCACTTTCACCAGTACATAACATCCAAATCAGTCAAATTTTGTAAAGCTTGGCTTTTTGTCTGTGTGATCCAAAATGGCGAGACACAAACAAGTACAGGCTACTCTGGGTCAAATACATGCAAAAAAATTTCAAAATGTCCATCTTAGGCACTTTTTTACTTAAATGCATTCAGTTATGTCTTTAGTGATCATATCAGCTGGGAAAGTAATCGAATGTTTGTCAGTGTATTAGGTCAGTCTTAAAAGGAGCTGTATGCAAGAAATGTATTTCAATTAATCATAAATTTTCCCTGATGTGTCACTAGACATTAAGAAATTATGTTAATTTCAAATACTTATATCACTGATAACAGTAAGTCCGGCCCGGATATTGTCATTTAAAAAGTGAAGTCGCTGCCCTTGATTGATGTTGATTATGTCAAGTTGTGTTTGTGTTCCAATACATCACCCTCCACTGATCTACCAATCACAGAGCGGCATTTGGGTCTGCCAGATCTCCTCTAGTTACCACAGCTGCAGATACAAAACGTGTCGGAATCGGATAAAAAAAAATTCTGCGAAAACCCCCAAAAAACTTGATATGAATCTGAAATACTTTGTTACGTCTGAAATATATAATTAACAGAAAAACTCACTGTGTAGGACTCGTCAGTTGCCATTGGAAGCTTCTTGTAGCAGCCTACATTCCTGCTGGATCCTGCAGCATATCTGGCAACCTCGAAGTCATGGGGGAAGGCCATACACCCTAATTTGAAAGTGATTGCAGTACCAGTTTTGGCCACAATTGTGCATACAGCTCCTTTAAAGTGACAGCGGCCTAATAAACCAGCTGCTGTCATTAATGTTAATCAAACTACAAAAGAAAACAAGAGAATGAGATTCAATGCTCCTCGCTGAACAGCATTAGAAACTTTAATAAGAATCAATGTAGATATAAGTAATTCATAAAGTGAAAGACTATGCAATGTTCTCATTTTTACAGTTGATTTTTCAATTTGGCTAAATTGTTCATTTCATGCATATCTTTGTTATGTTGTATTTGTTTTTTGTTATTGTATTATTGAATGTTTTCTGAGTCACTGTTGTAGGTTGACAGTGAAATTACTGATTAATGGATTGGGGTTATTTTGGGGTGTTATGAACCCTCTGACAGGACAATGTTTTGCTGAGAGTCTAGAACCGGCACTGGTGTTCAGAATGCTATTTTTGATTTTAATTATCTAGTGTCTGACTCCACGGTTAACAATATAGCAGAAACATTTTTGGTTTTGCGTTGCTTTGTCTGGACCTGTTAATATAGAGATACAGAGTGGTGTTTTATTCAATATCCTCTTGTCAGGGTAACAAACAATCACAATTATCTTCCATATTAGTGCATTAAAATAACTTGTTCACTGAATAAAAAGTACAATTTATTGCAACTTTTTATCTCACTATTAAGTTTATATCTAGTAATTCCACATTTATTTTTTCACAATTGCAAGTTTATATCTCCCTCAAGTCTCTCTGGTTTTCAGGTCTCTTGATATGACTTGGGTCCCTCCTTCAATTTAAAGATAAAATAAGGGGATTTCACTCATCGGTTATGTTGTAAACCAAGTGGAAATGAAATCTTAGAATACTATTACGTCTCTTATTCGGGAATCCAGGTCATTCAGGTATCATTTGTGTCCATTGGACGAATCTACGCAGGCATGTTTAATTTAGGCACAGTGTTCAAATCACTGACTCTGAATTATTTGCGATAATAGTGAAAGTCATCTTGGAAAGCACCAGAGGTGTCAAAGTATTCACATTTATTACTCATAGAGATAGGGTTTAAAAGGACTTCTGTAAAAGTTAAAGTATCAACTCAAGCTTTTTACTCAAGCAAAAGTGTACTGGTTTCAAAACATCTTAAAGTACAAAAATAAAAGTAATGTAAGGCAAAAAAAATGCCAAGAACCCTCTGGGGACCAATAACGCGTCCGCTTTTGATCGTCTTTTTTTTTTTTTTTTCACACAGCTGCAAACGCGTCCTAAAAATCAGCTGTAACTTGTCACAGAGACACGAAATATCTCTCTTTATGAAGCTGAAATGCTCTTCTTTTAAATGAAGCCATTTATTTATATAAAAACTATTCTCAGTTGATGTAATCTGTATGAAAATGGAGAGAAGCCAGTCTTTTCCCTTTCTCCTCATTACAGCGAATGACGTACTAATGTGACCCCGCCCACTGAGAGCGCGTGCTATTCAAACACTAATGTTGAGGCAAGCCATGACAACGCCCAGATCGATGAAAACATACAGTTTATTATGGATCTAACGTCGTCCTAACCTTTCGTCTTGCTGCGCCGTGAGAGCCTGGAAAAACCTTACCTCCGTTACCAGTTTTATTTTGAGGAGCATGGATTCAGCTGATGCAGTAAGTCATTATTCTTAAGTGCTTTGTTCTAATCGCGTTATTGAATATTGTCAGTAAACTGCACAAAGACTGTTTAAATATCAGATGCGTGTCTGATAGGAAGGAATAGACGAATTCACAGACGCTCGCGCCGTGCGTTAATTCATTTAGCTCCTACATAACATTAGTAAGAGATAACATTAGTTATGTAAAACCAAAACGAGTGTTTAAATATGATTCGGGTATGTGAACAAACGTATGAACGAACGTTCATTTAGTTAGACATGTTTCTGCTCATATTATTTTCTTTTCAGGATGTTTTAAACTCTAACTTTGAACCAAACATTTCTACAAAATGGCCCATAACCTAGCCTATTTAACCAGGATTTGTTTCCAGGTATGACTAAAAATGGGTTTTGACTTTCATTTATACTTTGATTTTATATTTATATGAAGAGAGATGCAAAAGCCTATGTGCCATCTGAAAGTTTCTTCTATAATGATCATTTTTAGAATTATAATTCTTATCAAGCTTGTATAATTAAGTTGTAGTAATTTCACTTAAATTGCAATGAAGACTACTACCTATTAATTGTCATTTAATTGAAATTACTGAACTTAAATATACAAGCTTGTTAACCCTCTGGGGTTCTTCGCGTACAGTCACACATGGGACCTTCACGGTCATAAGTGACCGAACCCCTAAAATAAAAATAAATAAAATTTCAGTAAAACCAATGAAATAAATTTTTGTTCAATAATATTTTTTCTTTTTTTCTGTGGTGTTTTGAGAGAATTCTATGAATATAATTAATATTTATGCAATAATTATGATCCATTTTTTTCCCATTGATGATAATAGAATTTTTATATATATATATATCATTTTATTATTTTTTTAATTAATGCTATGTTTTAGGTTAAAGTAGAGTCTAGGCTCTTAGAGAAAAATTTTTTCAAGCAGATTTGCGCCACCTGTTGGAAGTAGTGAGCATATTTATCATGCAATGTCATATTTTAACCACTAGATGGACATACAGCTTTCTGTAGAAAGGATTGTAGATTGTAGTTGTTTTTGGACATTAATTTACTGTTTTTTTCAGGTTGTGGTTAAGAGATTCTCAAAGACTATTTTTGTCAAGTTTTTTGATTGTTTGGTTGATTTAAAAGGTAATTAAATGGTAATTTGTTGTTTTAAATTGTTACTTTATAATACAGTCAAACCTGAACATTGCATTAGAAAGAGAGCAAAGCATTTTGCTACCCAATGTTTTAATTCTAACTTAATAAAAATGCAATTCTTTCAGTCATACATTTTTATTAACCCTTTATAAGAAACATTTTCAGTAAATTAATATATTTGTAAAAACAAATTATATATTTTATTGAATGAACAGTAACTTATTCAAAAGGCAATAGCAACAAAAGTAAACCAAAATAACAGCAAATTTATTTATCAAATGTTAAATGAAAAATAGAAAAATAAAAAATGTGTTTTAAATACCATCCTAACTATATTTACATATTATGTGCATATTATTTACATATTCAGTGAACAGAAACTCTTATTCAAAAGTACTTGAGCAGTATTTGTTTTTTTTTGTTTTGTTTTTGCCATTGTGGAGAATGAACTGTGGGCTACACTCAGAGATGTGTGTGTGTGTGTGTGTGTGTGTGTGTGTGTGTGTGTGTGTGTGTGTGTGTGTGTGTGTGTGTGTGTGTGTGTGTGTGTGTGTGTGTGTGTGTGTGTGTGTGTGTGTGTGTGTGTGTGTGTGTGTGTGTGTGTGTGTGTGTGTGTGTGTGCGTTCAGAGAGAGAGACAGTGTGTGACTTTTGCATTTTGGATCCAATGTCTCCCCTTTACTTGATTCATTGATTTTATTTCACATATTCGCACATTTCTCTGTTACAGTTTCACCAGTCTCACATTTCTCTATGTGTGTGTGTGTGTGTGTGTAAGAATGTTTATTTTGCAGGCTTACAGTCTCATGCTTTCAGTGCTGTTTTATTTCTTACATTGATGCAATAATTGCTTTTATTTCACAGATTTTCCAAAATTAGCTTTTGCAATGACACACGTTCATTTGTGTGTGCGTGTGTTTTTGTGTGTATAAGAGTGTGTGTGTGTGAGTGTATTTGTCTGTTTTGCATTCTTGATGTTTTAGAGATTCACCCCTTCACTGCTGTATGCTTTTTTCTGCATCGTGGCTGGTTTGTAGATTGTACGCACAAAAAAACTCTGTATTTTCATATTTTTGCCAATTTCCCATTCATTTCCTATGGCGGTCATTTTTGACCCGAAGGTCCCAAGTGTGACTATTTTTTTTACGACCAATTAGACTTTTCAAATCATGTCCCCAATTTTTTTGTGAGTTCATATACCAAGTACCATAAAAGTCACCAAGTTTCTGAACCATTCCGATGAAGCTACGATTTTTTATATTTTTTCTTATTTTTATTTGGTCAGAAATGATCAAAGAACCCCAGAGGGTTAAAAATGATCATTCTAGAAAAAAAATTTAAATAGCACTTTTTGAACTTCTACATATGATATATATATATATATATATATATATATATATATATATATATATATATATATATATATATTGTCCTTTCAATGTTTTCTTGTCTGACTCACCTGAATGAAAGGCTCATTATTATGCTGTGTCTTTGTCTCTCAGTATGAGAATCACCTAATTATTCATGATTGGGCTGGCCTGTTCACGCCCATTCGCATATTGCCTTTGCAAAACAAAAAAAATGTTTTTTACATATAACCCAATTCACAGTTTTATGTGAACGATTAGGAGGAGGATTTTCAGATCATTGTGAAGAAAAACCCTGCAACGACATCAATTAGTCAAAAGTCTTGTGGACGCATATTTAGTATGTGTTTTGTGCCCTTATTTCAGAAACTTTCATTTTTAGTTTTTACAATAACTACGCATAAACAATATTCTCTCAAAAATACAAACATGTACAATTGTTGCTCATAAGTTATTGTTGCCCTGTTTCTGCTAAATATAGTGTAATTTCACCTGTGCCATTAATATGTTTATAAGCAGCTGAAAAAAACACAGATGTCAGGGAATGTCAGAACATCTCAAGGAGGCCAAATAGCCCTTGGTCCCCAGAGCGTTAAGGACAAAAGCTTGGGTTCGTGCCACAGGGTATAGTTTCTAAAGGCCATAATATTATATTTGAAAGAATTGTGTGTACTACTGAGCATTAATGTGTTTCACAGAAGATATGATGACTGAGTTGCCTACAATTGTAATGGTGTAAAAAGTCAAACTTTAGAGGCACGTTATCAATATCCTGTGTTGGAATATAAATGTTCATAAGTTTAGCTGCTGTAATCTGTGAGGGCAACTGACAAGAAAATTGGTGTACCCAGCAGGGCAGGCTTACTAGCCTTGTATGGTTGTCACACTAAACAGTGTTGTCAAAATAAATTATTAATACAAGTGATTAATCAAAAAAGATGGACCTCGTATATTAGGGCAATAAAAACCAATAGAGTGTCGGAATGGTATGTTCTCATTCAACCACCATCAAATGCACTCTATCCGGATGGCATGGCGTAGGGGTTTTTTTTTTATGATGACAAGCCGGAATGAAAACAAGCCGAAATGAAATAGGAGCAACAAGGCTATTTTTTTGTAATGTAAGGAGTAGAAAGTACAGATAATTGCGTGAAAATGTAAGGAGTAGAAGTAAAATCCAAAATTTCTACTTAAGTAAGTTTACAAAGTATTTGTACTTAGTTACTTGACACCTCTGGAAAGCACCACTTAAAAGATTTGCTTGCTTTTAAAAGCTTGTGTAGTTTTCTCTTGATGATTGGAAAGTTTACTGAGCTTCAGCTAGAGAGATCAGAGATTTATTAAGTTCTTGTAGTTGAAAAATGTGTAAATTAACTAGGGATGTGTATCGAATATTTCAAATATTCGATATGTAATTATTATTCGAAAAATTAAATACTATTCGAATTTTGAATACGTTGCTTTGCTGGCCGTAAATGCAGTGATATATTCTAAGAACTAACTCGCAGTTACAATTAAATGCACTGGATGGCGCTGTGGAGTGTGTTGACAAGTTGTCTGTATTTGATCACATAATGTTGTCGTCGGCCTCGCGAAGTTTGGAATTAACGTTACTTGAAAAGGCTCTTACTAAACGGAATTACTTTTGATCAAATGAATTAATTAATCTGAGTTATGATATCATCACCATGAGAAATCACATGAAATCCAAACAGTCGAGCTGAGGAAAGACAGCTGTTCATCATTGCATCACAACTGCAGGTAAGCGCAGCTGGTTTTGAGACACACTGATTTTAAGTTTTGTTGGGGGAGACCGGTTTAAGAACAGAAAATGCAAAGAGCTGTTAGAAACACCGTTCTCTTTGTGTCTCTGAAACGTCTGTCAGCGTCTTTTCTCACTCGAGCATAAAGTGCTGACGTCGCCACTGCATGTAACGTTAGATATTATTGTTTTTCTCAACATAAACGTGAAACAATATAAACACGATAATCAATCATTTGCTGACTTGTGTGTGTATGTGTACGTTCTGTACGATATCTGACGCAATCTGCTTTATAAGGGTTTTTTTTTCGCTCGCGCTGCTTGAGCATGCTTTTAATAATGCTTTTATATGTGCGTGTGTATATATATATATATATATATATATATATATATATATATACATATACACACACACATATATATATATATATATATATATATATTGTTTACACATAGGCCTACTGTTTAATGTTTTCAACTAAAAGAAACTTTAACTACTATTGTAAGCTTGTTGTGTATTGCCTAATTGTAAGCTTGTCCAGAAATCGTGACAAAAACGTGAAAAAAATAACGTCATTTTTCGCTAACATAATTTAAATAAACGAATATTCAATTTTTATGAGCCCGAATATTCGAATGCAATATTTTTGTAAAAATGCCCATCCCTAAAATTAACTATGATTTATTAAATGAATAATAAAACGTAATACAAAGTTGGACTGGGAACATAGATGGTTTGCACTCGCTTTCTGACTTGAGTGACTGAAAGGAGTAGTTCACTTAAAACTTTTGCTGATAATTTACACACTCCCATGTCATCCAAGATGTCCATGTCTTTCTTTCTTCAGTTCGAAAAGAAATTAAGATTTTTTGAACCAAACGGTTCAAGGTCCAAAAGACAGTTTCATTGCAAACTGTTCAATCGGGCTTTAAATCGATTCCAGACGACTGAATAAGGGTCTTACATCAGTCGAAACGATCGCTCATTTAATAAATAAATAAATAACAAAGTTTATATTTTATAAGCTTGTCTGGTATATTTATCCATATATTCCAATATATAAATTAATTTTCTGGAATCATTTTAAACAGTTTGCACTGAAACTGTCTTTTGGACCTTGAACCGTTTGGACCCCATTGAAGTCCATTATATGGAGAAAATAGAAGAAAGACATGGACATCTTGGATGACTTGGGGTGAGTAAATTATCAGCAAAAGTTTTTTGAAAAGTGATCTACTCCTTTAACTGGAAGGATTCGAGCATATGCATTACTCTCTTTCTTTCCCTCCCTCTCACTCACTGAAATAGATTATTAGCTGCAGTATTGCTTTGAGGGCTACAGTATCCATTGAACAGACGTGCCGGAGATGCACAGTAATTGCGCCCACAAGGTATTACACATTAAATAGAGCTAATAGCACATGCTCTAAGGTGTTAAGAAGCGATCTCAACCATGACAAGCTAACGGCGCATTTTAATCTGAATAACCTTATGTACTGTGCCAACCCAACTGCGATGACTGCACACAAACAATACAATGATCTTGCAGGTAATTGCATGCAAAGGAAGGGAAATAACTGCATGTTTGAATGTTACATATTAATTGAAGACACTGAAGCGGTCATATAGAACTAATATGTGTTGAGTGATGTGTGGATGTAATAATTGTGAACGACTTCCCAAGAGACGCAGGCTTGGGTTTGAATTTTATGTTCATTTGAAAAGAGCTGGGGTTTTAATTTTAATGCATCTATCCACCTCACCGGAAAGTATCTGCACTCTCTAAAAACAAAAAAAAGGTGGTCCTGGAGGTATGTAGGCACCTATTGTAATTGTTAATAGCCTATTATCATTCCGCTTGCAGAAAAGTTATACAATTTGGCACACAGATAGAGGACAGCCTGAACTATAGCGCCACCAACTGTCCAAAATTGATCTCACATTTATGCAAAAATCTTTTGAACTAAAGGGCTAGGGGAAAAAAGATATATTCTCTGCAGTGCTTTAGTGTATTCAGATGAAACTTGGTGTATGTCATGAAAATGACCTGAGTACACCTGCAAAGTTTCAGCACAGTGTCACCTTGTGGTCAGGAGATATGAAAATGGCTAGATTTGGTGTAGCATGCCCGGTCGAATTATTCCCAATTTCCCATATTGACTATTTTGGGCATTGACCATTTCTAATTTAGTTGTACTATTTTTTATCAATGTATTATTGTTACAAAGTTCGGTAAGTGTCTTCAAAAAGTTTTAGGACAGTTCCACCTTTTGGTCAAAGATTATAATGAATTTTTGAAAAATGCTAATAGGTTTTGATTAATTTCGCCTATTTTATAGAATCTGAATGATTAGAATTATGTCATAGTTGGTCAAACATTCTGTCCATCATTTAAATTTCTTTGAAATCATCCTTTTCTAATTCCTCTTAGACCAATGGTCAGATTTTCACCAAATTTGATTCAGATCATCTTCAGACCATGCCGGCAAAAAAAAGTTATGGATTTTGTGTTGATAGACAAAACAGTTATCATTTAACATATCAATCGAATTTGATGGCGTGACGCCGAAACAGTATCTCAGTATATCGCTGATCTTCGCAAGGCTTTGCTGTATTAACTCCAGACCACATCAGTTTTGTGATAGCGCCACCAATTGGTCAAAAGTGATGTGCAATGAAATGTGATATATTTATGATTTTCAACCATTTTGCCCAAAATAATCTACAAATGTCTTTAATTAGCCATGTACTTCACCCTTTAATCACTGCTTGCAGCTGTATTTGTTATTATTATTATACAAAGTTCAATTTTGCTACGTTTCTGAAGTCGTTCACAAGAATTGAAAAACAGTTTCCATTTAAATCCTCTCTCCATTAGTTATAGTGTAAATCTCTGACCAGGCCTCTTCAGCAGTTTCCTGCTCTTTCTTTCATTAACTTAAGATGATGTTGTTTTTTCCTCTTAAAGTAAATGGAGTGAGATTTAATACCTCGAACATGACTGCCTTAGCCTCAGTGCGATTATGCAAAGGAACAAATATCATTATCATCATGTCATTATCTCTAATTTCAGGCACCTTAGAGCTGATTTGAGGAAGTCTTCCCGTAAATTATATCCATAGAGTGTGCTACTGAAAAGAAATGTAATTTGGCCCCAAGTAAAGCTACATTTTCAAGTGTGGCTCTCTTGATTCATTTTAATCGTTTTTTGTTTGTTTCTTTGTTTGTTTCTTTGTTTTTCAAAAGAGTGATAAGTGGTTTTAATAAGCATTCTTTGTGTTTTGAACAACCCAGGCTCATTGGGAAAAATCGTGCCTGTGGCGAACAGTTCAGCAAAATAACATTATATCACTTTTGGTGACACTTTCAAATATCCAAAAGTGGTGCTAAAAGCATGTGCCGTTTACATTTGAAACAGACCAAAGTAAATCTGGTAGCTTTTACTATATTGGTTGCGAAGTACGTACCGCTGCAGTTCATAAATGAAATGTCGTAAGTGGCAATTAAAGGTTTAAGCCCAATCACATTTGAAAATAACGTATCGCCTCTAATCCTAACCGATGATGTTAAAAAGTAAGTTGTTTTCAAATTAGATGAAAACATCATTTCTGATCGCAACCATGCCATTTTAGCTCCAGTCTTTGATTCCATTTTATCTCATGACTCATGTTTAATGTGTGCAATGCTGCACCATGTAAGCTTACAAGCAAGTTTACTAGGGCCCTGATAATTTCTGCGATCACGGAATAAAAAGCACACTCTTTTTACAACTAAAATAACAGTAAAGGGTAAAAAAAATTAATTCCCAAAATTAAACGAAAAACGGAATTTGCAAAAATTAACGGAAAAAACTGAATTTTGGAAAAAATAAAATGGAATTTGGGAAAAAATAAAACGGATTTTACAGGGCCCTAAAGTTTACCTGGCTTAGAAAAGCAACATGCTGATTAAGTGATGCAAACGTAAAAATGTGTTAGGCTGAATCCGAAATCGCCCCTAAAACCCTCATTAACTATTCCCTACGTTAGTCCACTTATACGGTTCACTGAAGGAGTGAATGAAAATGAGTGAGAAAATTCAGACAACTTTAATTTCAGCTGGAAACTCCAGTGAATTGTAATGTTTAGACATGTTTTTGCAGCATTTCGGAAAAAGGTAGAGGCATCTGCACATTATGTTGTTGTATTATGTATTTTGTTCAAGCACAAAATTTAATACTGTTTGATTTACTCAGGGATGCTCATAAACTCATAAATCATGAATACAGCAAGATCAACTGATATTTTTTTTAGCTTTTTTTTTTTCATTTTCACAAGTCTTAATTTGATTGCAGGTTTTTAAAGAGGTGAGTTCAGTCATCCCAAGCTTTTTTTTAGCTTTTCAGGGTTTTTTGGATGCGTCTAAGTTTGGAATCTGGAGCAAGGTTAGCGTGCAAAATAACATTCCTGTGCTTTTACTCCAAAATACAATCTGCTACAGAACAGATGGTATGAATAATCTCACAGCTATTTGAAGTGTTTAAATAGTGACTAGATGAGCACTACATTTGTTTTCATGATCACAGAAGTATTCTATAAAATCATAATGGCTGAATGCACATAAATGCAGGTACTGACATTATCTTTTTAGTTTTTAAATTTGTCCGTGTTGAAAGAACTCAGAACAGCTGCTCTCTGAAATACATGACCACCGGCAATCAAAACAGTCTAATAAATGATACATGATATCCTCTTTTACCTCCAGTAATATGGTATGCATTGAAGAAAAATGGCAAGCTGGCCTCCAACCGCACAACTGAAAACTAGCCCTAATTTAAAATATGTCTCTGGAAATGCATTTCTGTGGCCCTGGAGCATGGGCCTGAATATGAGTCAAAGTCATCCAGATTCTCACTGCTCAAATCATTATTTTCTCACTGTGTCACACATGCAGTGCACACCATTACAGGCATTTTATTTAAAGGGATAGATCACCCATAAGTTATTCACCTTCACCTTCTTGTACACAAGCTTTGAAACACAAATGAATATATTTATATAAAATCTGAGAGATTTCTGTCCAAATTTTGTTAGATTTCTGTCCAAAAAGATCATAAAGTTCATTAAACTGAATGGTTTAGTCCTCATTATATGAAGAGAATCTATACGCAGGACGTTTGAGCTTCAGCAAGAACCAATGAGGTTCATTCTTGGCCTCCTAATAATCCTGAATCGGCTCCATCATCTCTCTCTCTTCTCAGCCTATGGTGTGTTATAAAGCTATAGCTCTAACCGCGCTGGCGTTGTTGGTTTCTGGTTCATTGAAAGAAGTTGAGAGCTTTATGCATTTAGAATAAGAAATATCTTGATTTTTAGTTAGTTTGCAGACTTCTTTTGATTAATTTTAAGTCATTTTGAGGGGCCTCTTGGAAGTTCTGCTGGGGCTCCTAGTGGGCTCTAGACTCCCTAGAATATTTGATGATGAATATTTTCATTTAAGTCGTTTTTTTAGTATTTCAGAAAATATTTTTTTAAATAAAAAAAGAACTGCTTTTTAGAACTGCATTGGCAAGTTTTGGCCATCAGATTGCAGTGATACAAAGGTTTTAAGTCAGGGTTGGATATCGAGAATCGAATATCGATTGGAACCGGGACTAATTTTCGCTTTTCCGGAATCGTTCAAAAGTTACAGATTTCTGATTCCTAAGTTTCGATATTCACAGTCCGTCGAACTCGAAAGAAGAAACCGCTGAACAACACCAACAAAGAAGCGTCTACCGGAAGTTTTGGCATAACTCGCGTCGAGTTGAACATGAGTAGCTTACGTCGCGGTTCCAAAGTGTGGCTTCACTTTTCTAAAAATAACGAAATCTCTGCAAAATGCTAAATTTGTTACAAAAGGAGTATTTCCTTCAAAAAGACTGTTGGCTAGCAAGGTTAGCTAAAACTTTTTTGACCCTGCCTCTTAAATAATTCGGAATCGAGAATCGTTAGAACTCGTAATCGAAACAAGGCAAATCGTGAATCAGAAATCAGTAATCGTTCAAATTTAAACGATACCCAACCCAGTTTTAAGAATCTACTCTTAACTGTAGTCACTACAGGAAATATTTAAAGGAAAAAATATTCTGGCCTTTATTAGATTATTTAATCATATAATTGAACATTTTATTAATTCAAAATGAGTACCCTTAACTAATTGGCTAGCATCTAAAGTATAACATAATGAGTACAAAAGACCAACATTCTTTTGCAGTGAAGTTACCCAAAAGATGTCCTTGCTCTTTCTCGTTCTTTCCCGTTCCAGATAACAGCCTTTGTGGAAGAGTGATTAAACATTTGTCTGAAACATTTGTCTGTTCTCTAGAGTAGCATTTTGTGCCATATACCAATTCTGTTAATACTGAAGTGTTGACAGATCAGATTAGAACCTGTTCAACTGAACTTCTGTGCAATTCATTCCAGGAAAAAAATAAAAGTGTTTGTACTGTTTGTTTTGGGATTACCCAGGCTTCCGCGGGGCCATTAACAGGTTTGGTTGGCATAAACAGAGTAGAAGCTTGTTACTTTTTTCATCTTTTGTTGTATAAGCAGCATGTGAAGCCTAGTTGCCCTATCTTAATGCAATCATCGCACAGTGCATCTCTCTAGGGTGTACTTCATCAAAGCATTGCAGCAAACAGAAGCCAAGCCACAAGATGTACAAAACACATTTTCTTGCATAGCAATCAGCAGAAGGATGCTTGAAAGAACCTGTTTTCTTCTGCTCAACATGCTGTCAAATCATTTACTTCTGTGTCTATTTGAAATGCAGAGCAAATATGTCTGTTATGTATAAATGGAGATGGACATTGTGACAGCAGTGAAGGGCCTATTCACGCTGAAATCCTCCGTCCCCTGTAGACCAATCTGTATATTCATAGATGTGATGCAAGAGACTGTCAGCTGTCAAACTGTTTATCTAAGAACCAGATTAGAGATGTAACACACACGTGTGTGCCGTGATTCTTTGAATGGACTACTTAACCATCTGACTGAAGGTTATATTTATGTTTGACAATCTAGACTTACAATTTTAGAACGGTGGACAAAAGATAGGGGTTATAAAGCCCATGGATTTAATCCATATCTGGGTATCAGAATATGACGGAGACCTTTTGGCTCACAGGCAGCAATGTGCAAACACTAGGGGAGAGCGGGGCACAACCTAACGCTTTTTGGTTTTGGCTCAATTAATTAAAAAATAATTAGGTTAGATTAATATTTTTTTACACAAGCAACATACACATCTCTGCTACAAATGACCACTTAACGTTCTTTTAGGACCTACCATTTTCGTACAGTTGTACTGAAAGTGGCAGAAGTGCCGTTGCATATACAGGGTTAATTGTAACAGACAGAGGGGTTAAGTTGTAACACTTGTGTGTAACACACATAATTCAGTACTATTTTATTTGTATAGTTTGATATTGTTTGTGCATCTGTATAGACAGATATCCATACATCCATCCCTCATCCAATCATCCTTCTATTATGGATCAATATCATGGATAGAGACATAGAAAAGGGCTGCATAGTTTTGCAATAAATAATAATAAATAAAATTATAAATATTGTAATTGCAATTAAATTAGATTTATGTGTGGCAGCTGCATGTACAATTATTATTATTAATAATAATAACAGTAATAATAATACAAATGAGCTTAAAATAAAAAATAAAGGGTTTATTGCATTAATAACAGGCCATATTTGTAATAAATAAAGTTATCATTCATAGTACACTAAATTTTAAACATTTTAAATTCCAACATTGTTTGTAAAAGTCTAACAAAGTTGAATGTATACTCAAACCTGAAAAGTTGTGTGGCTCCGTTTTCATTTGATTATCATTGTACACTTGGTGGCTTAGTTGTAACACTCTGTTAGAACTAACCCCGCTGTGTATTACATATTTTAAGCCTAGCTAACAGTCGCTAGGAATTGATGACATGTTTCAAAATGGTGCTATGTTTGAGCCAACAAGACAGTGATTAAGGCAATATAAAGTTAGATTTGGAAACGTATACACCCAACTCAGAAACCGAAAGAAATAAAACGAAAAACGAAAAAATGATGAAAAAAATTACTTTCATGGTGTCAAAACACTCTTTGTCCAGTATCTTCACGAAATATAATCAAAACTAGCGGAAAGACAACCTGCTTGATCCTGACGAACTATGTAAACGGTCCGTGTTACATTTAACCCCGCGTTAGGTTGTGCCCCGCGCTCCCCTACTCATAATTTTGCAAGAGCAAGAAGTTTTTCTTGAGAAACTCTTACACCGGAGATACCATAAAGTGCTATAAATGTTTTAATGCATAGAGTTAAGGTCCTTTCACACTGGACGCGATTTTTGACGCACGAATAATTCGCGCGATGGTTTTATTTTTTGAACAGCTGTTTGTATAATGAGTGCTTCCACACTGAACGTGAATATGCTGCGCGAAAAACGACTTTTATTTTTCGCTTCTTTTATTTTTCGCGAATTTTTTTTGCTTCGATGTCGATTTTTTTGTCTTTTGAGGCGAAAGAAAAGGCTTCAGCCAATCATATACAAGGAAACAAAGGTGACGTGACCGCAGCAATGACGGATCTTCTGAATGCTTGTGTGTCGAGTCGTCTGTGAATGAAAATCTGAAACAAGGACTGGTGGGATGTTGTGTTCATTTGTTCGTATCGAGCCCAACCGGGTGTTTACAAGGCTTTTCAGTCTATTTGAGCTTCAATCCGTTTACTAAAAGTGTTTATTTGATTGCATGTAAACGTAGCCCCTGATAAATGGGCAACGTGATCTCATGAGAATACGTATGCATTTGTACGTAAAGTGTACATAAGTGTATGTGTATAATTACGTTTTATATGCGCAGAAACGTATAATACAGACGTATTTACAGTATTAAAACGTAAAATATTTACGTATTGACAGCACAAAAACGTCATTTATTTACGTATGAACAAATCCACCGACGTACACATTTGTACGAATGATGTATCACAATTTATTCATATTAATATCGTAGCATTATGTTTTGACCCTATTGCATTCCACGGTCTTATTAATTAAGTTTTTAGTCGCATTTATTGATATAATACTCATAAATATTAACATTTTGCTTGTTTCGCCTGCATGGTGTTATACAATATAAAACCTTAAAAATACGTTCTTTAACGTTACTTGTTTAACCGTTTTGTAATAGTTTATTTACCTTGAGACACACAAAGCGTTTTCTCCTATAAAAAACACAACAAAATTCACAAAAGACATCAATTTTATTAGGTTGATGTAATCCAAATATTTAGAATCCATAGTTGTATGCAAGAAACAACTCCTAATTCAGCCTCTTATCCTGTCGTGATCTTCGTCTCCTCCATTCTCAGCAGTGACCGTACATGTCAAACCCCGCGCTGGTTATAAATTTAAATTCAAAAAATGCGCCCCTGAGAAGCGATACGTCATATTTTACGGCAGTGATATCAAACGTTCATTGGCTCTTCCCTGCTTCGTCACAGATTGCGACATGAAGGACTGTGAGACGGTTGGTTAATCATTTGAAATGGAGAAGCGCGAACCGAAGCCGGATTAACATTTTCATTGATTATAATTTCATTTCTGCTCCGTACTTCACACAAAACTATTACAATACTGCCAGAGAAGACTGCGACTGCAGCGCTTCATCATGTGAACGGCTTTTGGTATCGGTTTTGACATTTTCGCAATAAATAAATTATTGTGATTATACTTGTTTGTTAGTTATGTTTTTCTTTAAAATTGTAGTTTTGTTACGTGTTAGTTTTAAGGAATTGTTATGGGTAGGTTTAGGGGTAGGAGTAGGATTGGTGGCTCAAAATAGATTTTAATGCTAACGTTATATTGTTAATAAAACTGCCCTTTTGCAACACCGTTTTATCCTTTTTATATTACGTATAAAATGGGTATGTTTAGGTTTGGGATTAGGGTTACAAGGATATCTACATCTATATAAAATGATAAAAAGGGAAATTATACAGATATCTGTATGATTATAGAATACGTAAACAGTTTACGTTTTTCAGCTGTAAAAACGTAATAATGTTACGTTTAAATGTTGCACATACGTCCATATTTTACGTTTCAGCATCTATCAAAACGTACTGAAAAGTACGTTTTCTATCTTTGCAAAAACGTAAAATACCTACGTATTAACAATGAGACCAGGCTGGAATGGGACAGCTCACCTTTTGCTGTGATGTTTCTAGCTCCGGTAGCATACTCTCTGTTCTTTAAGATTGGGTGCACCCAAAACCTTCTTTCTGCTTATGTAATGACCGTAATGACTCAAGTGTTACTACATGATCTAGTCAAGATTTGTGCAACCAAACACAAAAGTCATTTCAAGTGTTTGAGATTTTTGGTGAACTTTAGTATACTTTTAGAAAATTTCTTTAGTAACACTTAAGTCATTACTAGTTAGTTCCCATGGTCTTCGCTTTATAATACGAATCCAAATAATTAGTAATTCCCACAGAAGTATCTAGTAACACTTTCATCTGTGCACTATTACATACTAATTCATAATCAGAGTTTATTTTTAGTTAATAGTAGTTACTGAGATTGCTAATAAACTTTTCAGTAGTTCTCTGTGAAGTATTAAAAAAATAGTAGTTATTGATTACTTAACAGTGAACTAATACTTTTATCAGTGCGCTATTACTTACCAGTTTGTGAGTTTCTTGTTAGTTAATAATAGTTACTAGATTGTTAATATTGCGTTACTTATTGGTTCTAGTGTAGTTATTCATTAACGAAGGAACTAAAGTATTCTAAAGTGTTACCAGGCGCTTAATATACAGAAACTTTTGTGGTTCGCATCATGGGATCATTTTATGGACCAATATTTTAATTAAATCTCAAGTTAAAAGACAAAACTGCATGCATTCTGCGGAAGAACACAGTTTTGGTTGTGCTTGGGCAACGGATCTCTCTATTTACAGATATGATGAGACATGCACAGACAAGTGACGTATGTACGCAATTTCCCTTCAGGACTCAAACATAAACACTTATAATAGAATTACCATAGTGAACCAGGGTAAGAACAAACACACATTTTAGAAGAAGGATTGATGATTGTTACATGTGTGTCCTGAGTTTCCCCTGTCACTGTGTATTTGGTTTAGTCCTGTGTCTCAGTTTGCCGCTCCTCGTTAGGTTTCAGTTCCTTCACCTGTGTCTAGTTCATTTGCCCCAGCTGTGCCTTGTTCCCCTAGTCTGTTCTAGTGTATTTAGGCCCCGTTTACACGAGAACGCTCGTGGGTGAAAACGTAAAAATATTTTATCGGATGTGCCTATCGTTTACACGGCAACGGCGTTTTGAGGCTTAAGAACGCAAAAAAGTGAAACCACCCTCCAGAGTGGAAATCTTAAAAACGCTCCACCGCCGCGTTCCCGTGTAAACGGTAAAAGCGCAAAAGTCTGCTTGACAGTGAAGGTTGTACGCAGGCGCGTGGACTTGGTGTTGTAGTAGTATGCACTAATAGCCGCCTGAAGTGCATACTACATTGAATTACACACACTTTTGCGTCACCATCTGCACGCGGAATTTCCCACACAAAACGCTCGTCTAAACGCAGAATAAAAAGTGATGACGCAGACGCCACTTTTGCGTTTTCTCTTCAGAATCGTTTCCGTGTAAACATAGCCTTAAACCCTGTGTTCTCCTCACTTCTGGTCCGTTCTCGTTTATGTAAAGTGTGGTATCTGTTACTCCTGGATTATTTGATTAAATTCCTGTTGACCGGTTCTCCTTGTCAAACTGAACAAAATGTCAGCAGAAAATCATTTAACATTTTCGAGCAGTCTGAAAGTGTTCCATGACACTGTGGGAAACATGGAATTACATATTTCATTCTGATCAGGACTGTTGTCCTAAAATGACGAGATTTCAAAAATGCTACTTCTGCACTGTAAAAAAAATAATCGTGATTTTAACGGTAAAAGAAACTGTAAAAATGCTACAGTGCAAAACTGTTAAATGGTTACACTATACTGTAAATAACTGTGATAGATCTCATGGTACATTTAATTATTTTACTGTTAAATTTACAGTTTTTGAAATTGAAAAAGAACTCATTGTAAAATTTACAGTGACAAACCGTAAAATGACATTCCCGTAATTCCCTGTGTGACACTTCACATTTTTAGGGCTGTAGTCAACCAAAGAAATCCTTAGTCGAACCAAAGTCTTGTTCTGCGCCGATTAGTTGACTAAAAAAAAAAAGCGGATGTTTTGATTGAACATTTTTTAAACAATTGGTATAGAGCATTTCTAAAACAACAATGAAAAAACATCAAAAAATAAATAAAACTATAATAATAATACAATTTATTGAAAATTAAGTGATATTTTTTTTTACTGCAAAAAGTGAGGAGCACTGTCCTAGGTCTATGGTGACAGTCACAAAAACTGTGGCGCAAAAATAGCCTAAATGAAAGCATTTAAAGTTGGGGATAAAACATAGGCTAATTATATTTAGAATACAGTAATAAATAACTGCTTATAAAAAAATAAATATCAAGGAGTAAAATAATTGAACATTTCTATTGGTAAAAAAAAAAAACAAACAAAAAAATATGCGACTGGTTCACCACAATAAGAATGTCACAGTCGACCAAGACGGCATCGAACCGGATTAGTCGACTAAACGACTAAAGTTGACAGCCCTACACATTTTATGTATTTTAGTTTTCACTTTATCAGTTTTGTACATAAGGGTTTTAAGTTATATTTTATGTTGTTAAAGGGATGCTCCACTTTTTGGGTTTTACCGTTTTCGAATTAATTCAGCCGATTTTTGCGATATTTATCAAGAAATACATAATCAGACAGTTTTTGGCTCCATCGACTTCCATAGTATTTTTTTTCCTGACTATGGAAGTCAATTAGACCAGAAACTGTCCCATTACTCATATTCTTCTAAATATCCGAAAATCGGCTGAATGGATTCAGAAATGGTAAAACTGTTTAACTCTGGGGGCAGTTGTAAAATGAGCCTATTTCCAAAAAAAGTGGAGTGTCCCTTTAAATTATGTTTATTGCATTTTTTTTTTCATGTATGTTTCCATGATGGTGTTTAATGTTTGTGTGACCGACACTGTGCAGCTTCTTTGAATAAGTATTAAGCTTGTTGTGGAAGAGCAGCTTTGATTGATCACGTGACTCATCATTGCTGTGATTGATGGTTGTCAGTGCAATACAATGGTACACAACAGACATCAATACTTGGTTGGTATCTTACACTGTTGGTAAATTAACATTATATCAGATCATGAAATACGGTTTATTACTGTAAAGATTAAGTCTGTAAAACCAATAACGTTGCTACCGTATGTTTGATGGTAAAGTTCTGGCAACCACAGCTGCCGTGGAGTTTTAAATCCTTTCACTGGTGACATCATAATCACATGCTTGGAGCATTTATTGTAATAATAAGTGTTCTCATAAGAGTCTGGAGCAGCGAGGATTTCAGCATTCTTCCTCAAACCACACGAGACGTTAGATCAGAGTAGCAGAGACTGGGAAGTTCCTCTTTCCATCAGCCCAGTTTCCACCGTGACCATCATGCTTTCACTCGTGCGCCGTTGCATAAGGTCTCACATCTGCTCCGTTATGTAATATATGAGAATACAGTCTGCTAAAAATTAAGTTACACAAGAACCCTGTTGGAATTTATACTGTAAGAGGAGAATTTTAATTTATACCAAAGTTGTTTGGACACTTAAAGGGATAGTTTGATAAAAATATCAAGTCTGTAATTATTTACTCACCCTTGTGACTTTCTTTCTTCTCTGCAGTATAAAATACACAATGGAAGACAATAGTAACTAAAATGCTTGGTTATCATTCTCCTGATTATCTTCTTTAGGCCTATTTGTTATGTTTCCCTGAAGTAAATTCATACAGGGTGATTTAGAGTAAATCATCAATAAAAAAAAATTAATAAGAAAGCACACTCTTAGAAGAAAAGGTTCTATATAGAACCTTAAAACCCCTTATGTCACCGTCCCGTATACGGGATGCATAACTTTACTTTGATTTATTACTATTAAATCCTAATCTAATTATGACAAACTATATATATCGTTGGAAAGGTCTAAGACTCCTAAATAGATATTTGACTGCTGTTTTTTTGCTACAAAATATGAAGGAAGAGTAACCGATAAAGTTTTGACAAGAGTGCACCTCTAAAAAATCTGCCTCATAACAGACCTTTGTCACAATTCTGATCTTTGTCACAAAAAGCCAATTGATCGACTTTTAATCATTGCAAATTCTGTTTTTATGCTAAAAAACAAATAATCTAATATTTTTCAATAAAAAAACAAATAGTATAATATTATTCTCTAAAAATTATAATATGTATATATTATCCTCTAAAATATAATATTTTTTTATTGCCTTTTTTATTATATCACATATTTTAGTAGTTATCATAAATTAGGTATCATTTGAAAGCTTACGAACTCAGAATTCATCCTGTAAAAAACGTTTTGAAATTGGACGTTGCGTTACCATAGAAACGGTATTTTTGTATTAGGCCCCTCCCCTTTTGGGCATCATCTTTCATAATTTATTATCATAACCTTTTCCAATCTTGACAAAACACATATTGTCAGAAAGGTCTGAGTCTCAAGGTTCCATATTTAGTGACAGAAGTGATATTTGGATAGAAATTTATTAATTTGTTATGGCAGAATGCATACAATTAAATTCAATGGAATTCAATGGCACCCGGTGGCTATTTTTGGTATAACGCCTAAACAAAATTTCATGGGAACTTCAATTTTTGGGATATCAACTTAAAATTTGGAACACAACTTGTTTAGATATATAGCTTTCATTTTATAGTAATTTTATTGTAAAAAATATTTTGTAAAATATTTATTTTATATTTAAAAAATATATTAATAAATAATATTTGATTTACTGTAAATTATAACTTCCATAACTTTTTCATACTTTAATTTTTTGAAGTGCTTTCACTTCAGTAATAATCTGCTGATTGTTTTCTTTAAAACAAGACCAAACTTGTGTATATATTCCAAAGCATTCTTGAATTACAACCATTTAAGTTTGTATAGTGCATTTTAATGTAAATGATCAAAAAGGGGGTGACCAGTACTACAACAGTTTAAAAAACAATAATTTAATTACAACTACAAAATGTTGCAGAATAATGTAATATATTAATGAATTATAGCCTATAAAGAACCTTTCTGCCAAAAGGTTCCTTTCTTGTCATTATAGAACCTTTTAGCATAAAAGGTTCTTTGGAATTGAGTAAAGAACCCTATGCTTCATATATAGAACCCCAATGAACCCTTTTTTCTTAGAGTTCATGGACATCAACACATTAGATAAGAAAGCAAGTATAATACGCAACCGGTTTGATGTTTGCTCTAGTGTTCATGCATTTCAAATGCATTCTCTCTTGTGAAAATACCACAAACAAGAAAAAAATAGTGGTTTCGACTGCTGTGAAACTTCCTCTTTCATCCTCTGCAGAGCGTCTGTGCATAACTAGTGCATTTCCTTAGATGGTTTCACCAGGACCATGACCTGAATCGAGAGCTGTAGTGGTGCAGAGACGTAAGGGATAATGTAGAGCGAAAACAGGAAACACTGACAGGCACTTGAAGGGGTTGTATTCGCTATAACAACTGCCTCACTCAACATTATCCTGCTTATTACATATTACGTGTTGGGGAAGCTACTCTGAAACTGTAGTTTGACAAGCTACTCGTAAGTTAAAGTAGTTAAACTACAGTCAAGCTACCCGTTTAGAAAAGTAGTTAGCTACACTACAAGTTACAATCAAAAAGTAGCTAGCTACATTGAAACTACTTTTGCTTTTTGAACAACGTATATTATAAATAACTGAATAAGTGTCTGAGGAATGTTTTAAGTAAAATATTTAGTGTTTAAAACAAGGCAATGCAATTACGATTTCAAAGAGTATTGTTTTATTACACACAACACTAAAATATCTCTGACTGTTTATCAAAAGTGCAACAAATAGCCTACAACATTGCAAGAATCGAAATATACATCCAACGTAAATTGCATGTAGAACATTTTCTCAAAAATACTGATTGAACTTGGACAAATGAGGCCATGAGTAATTAACGTTAGTTGTTTCTCCATCCTCCAAATCTGCCGTCCGTCTTGCTATATAATCATAATATGGGTGCGTCAACCCACTTCTGTACGTCAGTGAACCGTTAACCGCAAGATGCGTGATTAAACGACAGGTGGCGGTAATGGCAATGGAGTTTGTAATCTAACAAGAAGAATATCCTTGCATCGCACTGATTCGCGCAGCCTCGACAATGTAGCAATGTAGCTTTTGCTCGCGCTACACCGCTACTTGCTGCAAACAGTAGTTAGCTACTGGAAAAGCTACACTATTTAAAAAGCAACTGAGCTACTGCCAAGCTACTGAAAAATGTAGTTAAGTTAGTAGCTACGCTACTTGTAGTTAACTACTCCCCAACACTGCATATTACATACCAATTAAATCAATAATTTGACACAAAATATATTTTTTTTGTTGTGTTACTTATCAAAAAATAACAGACTACATTCTAAAGTTTTAGTTTTACACCTCGTTTTAGTTGCTTTTTGATGTGTGAACAGGTGTAGCTCCTCTTATCCAATAAATCACAATAAGATGTTACTTATGATATGAAACAAAGATTCAACCTTCTACAATTATGCAAATCAAACATTAACTAATGTTTTGTAGCAACTTTATGTATCGTGAGAGATCACTGTAGCTCCTCAGTCGAATCCGATCTCTTCCACTTTACTGCTAGCTTAAAATAAACATGAATGAACATCAGAAGGAACTTCCTGAAATCAATCATGTCTCATGTAATCCATCAATCTGCATTTCAACCGCTGAAAGACAGTTGTGAAACAGCTTGTAAACAATGTCATCTAATTACATTTACCTCAGAAAAGACGTTCAGAATTCCTTAGCTAGAAAAATAAACTAAATGTATGCACTATATTGCATAATCATTGTATTTTTACTCAATCTGCTCTTGTATGACAGCCACCAATTTTTAAAAATAATGAGTAGAAACATAATGAAGTCTTTAAAATGTATTATAACGTGGTTATTGCACTTTAAACATAAGTGACACACCAGCTGGCATTCCCTGTGTAGTTGAGAGATTTATTTCCTTGAGGAAATGTGCCATGCTACAATATCCAATGTATCATTATTGAATCAAAATCTAATTGAACCATGAAATATGTGTCAATGCCCAGCCCTAATTTAGTTGTCCAGGTCATATTTCACTGTAAAAATACATTTTATTACTGATTCTTTGCATAATGACTTGACTTTCATGACAATTAAGCACTTTCTGTTGTCAGATATACCCCATTACCCTAAACAATTATGATGGAGTTATTCCCTATTAAATACACTTAGTTCCTGTATATATATATATATATATATATATATATATATATATATATATATATATATATATATATATATATATATATATATATATATATATATATATATATATATATATAATATATATATATATATAAAACATTTATACATTTTTATGCAAAAAAAACTTTATTTAAAAATCCTGTACAAGGTAAAATTAACATTACATAGTATGTTAAACATGGTAACACTGATATTTTTACAAAAAAAGTTTAAAAAATAGCCATTTATCAACAAGCCTTCATAACTTAAACGAAACTGTGCTTTTTTATATAAAACATGTATATAATTATTTGTTCAAATAAAACATCTCATTAGAAACTTGGAAGTTTGTGCATCGAGACAGACACAGTAAGCTCTGTTTCCTTGCCGTGGATTTCCTGACCTCAGAGATTGTTCAGGTGCTCCGTCCTCTGCGATCACATCTCTGTCAGACACATAAGATTGTGACAGCTCGGGTCAGAGGCGTGATATATCATGCATCTGGGGAGTTATGATTCATGACTGTCACTCCGCTGAGAGTGGTGCATGCTGGGAGTGAGGGCTGTTTAACCACTGGCCTTTGTTAGTAATTTAGCAATAGGCATATTAACATTATCACACTGATGGACATTTTACCTTTATTTCTCAAGAATGAAGTTATAATAGATTGTAGGTTTTTCACTAAGCACAATGTGACAAACGATATTATGTGTAATGCCAGTTGTTTTGTGTTATATTATCTACTAATAGATGACATATCAAGTTATATAGCAGGGACATTAAAGTAACTCTATAGTTCCTTCGGGTTCTGAGGTTTGCTATCACACACTTGCGGTTGGCCAAACAAGAATACTTTTGGACTAAATAAGTTATGGAAATGTGTATTTACATTGCTTTAACTAAAAAAAAAAAAAAATATATATATATATATATATATATATATATATATATATATATATATATATATATATATATATATATATATATATATATATATATATATATATATTTTTATTTTTTTTTTTTCAATTTATTTTTAGAAGCAAGATTTTTTTTAAAGTCAGTTTAATGTCACTTAAGTTGAAATTACTTAAACATCCAAGTTGATTGTACTTAAAAAATGGAGGCAGCAACTTTTCTTTTTACAGTGATATACTATGGGTACTTTGATCTAGATTAATACAATTCTACATTGTAGTTCTGATTACGCTGCATTATGCTTCCAAAAGATACAAATTTGGGGAAAAAGGTTCCAGCAAGGTTCTATATAGAACCCTGGGGTTCTTGACTTGAATTTAAAGAAACGAAAAGGAAAAACATTGGGACATTTCTTCGAATGTACGATAAACTCTAGCCATAAAATATGTATATGAGCTTTTTAATTCAGAAAAATGTACCGAAAGAAAAAAAATTAACAACTATACAACTATATCCATAAAATGAAACGTTAAAAGGTTCTAAATGCTGAAGCGGCTGACGGAACCCTTAAAGAGTGATTGAGTTGCATTTTCAATGTTAAAGGAGTAGTTCATGGTTCAAAAGACAGTTTCAGTGCAAACTGTTCAAAGGGCTTTAAACATGAACAAATCTTTAAAAATGAAAAAAAAAAGATTTGTTCATTTTGATGAACAGGAGAGTCACGAACGCGCATCACAGAACTCATAAGCTCATTTGAGCTTATAAAACTTAAACTTTATTATTTATTTATTAAATGAGCGATCGTTTCGCTTGATAAGACCCTTATTCATCGTCTGGAATCGTTTAAAGCCCTTCTGAACAGTTTGCACTGAAACTGTCTTTTGGACCTTGAACCGTTTGGACCCCATTGAAGTCCATTATATGGAGAAAAATCCTGGAATGTTTTCATCCAAAACCTTAATTTCTTTTCGGCTGAAGAAAGAATGACATGGACATCTTGAATGACACGGGGCGAGTAAATTATCAGCGAAGTGAACTACTCCTTTAATATAACATCTGCTTTAAATGTGACCAAGCGCCAAACGGTGTTTATACCTGCTAGTTCTCTGTCCAGGTTTTCAATGAAGCTCTGTAGATCACTGGTGTCCCCGAGCCTGGCTGTGAAGAGCAGAGACAGAGACGTCAGCACACTGGAACGCTACACACATTTCCTGTGGAACATTCCAGCCAGAAAGAAATGTGACCCTCTGAATTACGAAGGCAAGTGAAATTCCCCATTCATGATAAAATGCCACATTCAAATGGTTTTCATAAGCCAAGGTCTCTGATTTTGACATAAACAGTTGTTTCATAAAAGCTCTTATTTGAGTGTTATTGTTCGTTTGGTGGATTATTTGCATTCAGTCTAACAGCAGAAAGTATAGAAGGTGACCCTGCACTTTAAACACTAATGTTGTGTTTTCACTTCATCCATTCCTTGGATGAATGGGGTTTACTAGCGTGTTTACTAGAACTTCTCAGGTAATGTCATTGGTGTGACCTATTTAAATATATCAGAATACTGTCTCAAAAAAGTTACTTTTTTTGGTATAAAATGTTATATAAATCGGGCTAGGAATAATATATTTTCAAATCCCTCTGTAAATGTCTTCATACAATAACTAGGTACAAGACTGGGAAGTTTGGTGTATATAGGTGCTACTGAAATGGAGATTTCAGACTTGGGCCGTTTTCATTTTGAGAAAATGGCTTTAAAGATTTAGCATCAGCCAATGAGATTGCACATTTACACCCTTTTACTTTCACTTGTTGCTGATAAAAGGAAACGAGCATATTGGATCGACAGCATTGTACAGGAGATAGAGACCTCTCTAACTGTACGTCCACACCAACTTGAGCTTCCAAAGCGTCCGGAAGTCATTCATGTTCAATGGAAGCTGGCTTTTCTCAGCAGCAAGGAGCGTCAAATCTACCGGCGTCGCGTTTTGGGCATTTTCGGTGTTTTTGAGCGTCCATCAGAAAGTTGAAATAAGCTCAACTTTATGGTATGAGCCTTATGAGTTATGACACGGTTCAGCGGCAAAAAGCCAGCAACCAATCGGAATACAGACGTCCTTCGCGCCGGCTGATTCCAAACATACAATGTAAACTTTCGTTCCTACCAAAACATTAGATCCGAGAAAAATGGAAGAGAAGCTAATAATCGCTGTTGCAGGTTTCCTATCATTTATGACATGCTTATAGGGACCGCATGAGCCCAACTTTTATTTGAAATATTTACTAACACTGGTTTTAAAGCGGGAATGCAATTCATTTGCTCACAGTGACACTGATTTGACCGTACATAATAATAATAAGAATTGCTACCTATTCTTTTTCCCAACCAAATGTGACCAAAACGGTTATAAAAATGCTGTCGTTATAAAAGATTTCTTCAATGCGTTGTTTTGTTTTGTTTGTTCATTACATTTCATGTTTTGACACTTCTATTCTCGCTGCAATGTCAGAGCCGGGTGTGTCATGATTCTCCAAATCCTCGCTTCGATTACATTTTCGATTCTAAAGTTGCGGTTCGATTTTCGATTTTTGTCAATCGGCAAATCAGGATGCTCTCTGACTTACATGCGCTTTATGATGGCGCTTCATGAGCTCTCGCTCTCTCTCAGCATCGACTGATTCCACGTTCGTATGAAGCGTATGATAGCGCACGTTCTTACATGCGCTTCATAAACACAGGCACACTAGCACACACACGCAATCACACACATGCATCTTTTTTTCTGCACCCGATGAATAGACTCATTGAAGGATAAATAGCCTAGTTTCAATTTTGCGGACACATTTCCAAGTACAGGGACGAAAACGTTCTGATACGGTTGTTTAACTTGACGCAGTGGTTCACAATTTTTCGGTTTCTGAAGATTCCTCGGCTCCGCTCCGTTCCGCTTAGGGTCGCGCGCTCAACCCTGCTTCCGACTAAAGTTTCTTTTCTAGTCGACTATTAGTTGTTTATTTAAGTCATTAGTGGACAATTCACCCCTTTATATTGATTTAATAACTTAAATAGGCTATACAGGATAAGGATAAGCGCACTCAAGCGCACTGAGCCGGCAAAAGTGAATGTGTAAAAAATAGCAAGGAGGCATTTAATTGTTTATTAATAAACTGTTGTTTTCTGCGTCGCTGCAAATATGAAGATGCGATGCGGACTCGCCATGAACGAATAAGATACAAAGGCATAAAAAGGAAAAGTTCCTCCCTTGGCGCGTCCTGGGCGTGGACAGAGATGTGACAGGTGGGGCGTCCAACGGGAGGCTTTTTCCCACACTTTGAGCAGCGACTACCTTGTGTTGTTAGGGGGCCCCCTAGGTGGCGGGGACCTAAGCAACATAGTATTCATGCGGCCTTTACCGAAAAACCGGGACATTTGGTGTCCCTTGAGATGCTAAAATTTCCGGGACAGGTTATTAAAACGAAGGACAATCCTGGTAAAACCGGGACAGGTGGCAACCCTACACGTACATTAAAGGATTAGTTCACTTTTGAAAAAGCTTTTGCTGATAATTTACTCACCCCCATGTCATCCAAGATGTCCATGTCTTTCTTTCCTCAGTTCGAAAAGAAATTAAGGTTTTTGATGAAAACATTCCAGGATTTTTCTCCATATAATGGACTTCCATGGGAACCAGACGGTCCCAAGCTCCAAAAGATCGTTAATAACAGTTTCAGATGCAGCTTCAAATGTCTTTAAACGACACCAGACGATGAATAAGGGTCTTATCATGCGAAAACGATGGGTTATTTCAAAACTTATTCCAAAATGTAACTTTTCTAAGGACAAATGGTAGCCTAGCTCTATTCTGGAGGCGCGTTGCTAACGTCACGTAATACGTAATTACGTTCAGAAAGGTCACGGCGCGACGTAGCCGGAAGTACAGAATCAAAATCGTCCGACATCGTTCTTTTACCTTTTAATTCCTTTTTTTGTAAACGGCGTTTGAGTTCAGTTTGCACGTTCAACCTATGTGTTCAACTTACTGACTCTGTACTTCCAGCTACGTCGCCCGTGACCTTTTGAACGTAATTACGTATTACGTGACGTTACAACGCGCCTCCAGAATCAGAGCTAGGCTACCATTTGTCCTTAGAAAAGTTACATTTTTGGAATAAGTTTTGAAATAACCCATCGTTTCGCATGATAAGACCCTTATTCAGTCGTCTGGTGTCAGTTTGAAGACATTTGAAGCTGCATCTGAAACTGTTATTGAACAGATCTTTTGGAGCTTGGGCCGTCTGGTTCCCATGGAAGTCCATTATATTTACATGGAAGTCCAAATAAACCTAAATTTAACAGAAAACGACGCGAATGGCGCTCTGTGGCGCGACAGGGTTTTGAAGAAGGTCCTGAGCCAGAGCTGGGCGCGCCGACACACGCCGAATGGGCACTGTCGGTGTGTGTTCGAATTGTAAACACATGGTCCTGCGCTTCTCGTCCGGTGTGTAACCCCCTTCAGTCAGAGCATTAAAAGCATTCAACAAGCTTCCTCGTACTTTTTGACGAGCGTCCTTGACAGGGCGGCCAGAGCTTCTTTGACGCTCAAGTCGGCGGCGGTGTAAACGTACAGTTAAGTATCAACTTTCTATAACAAGCCTTATTTAGAAGAGCAATGTGGCCTAATAAAGGACTCAGAGGTTATATATGGATTTTTTACAATTGTTTGATTTAAATTATCAATGGATATTGGTAGGGACGTGTCCCAAGCATCCCTAATAACTTCTATGCCCTTGTAATAAAAATAATAACACAACAATACTGGAAAATTACACTAGTAAAACATCTTTTAAACTGACTGATTGATTCAGCTGGCTTTTAAGATGTCTGTTACTGCTATTCAGTTCCATCACACCAGCATTCATGCATTCTGAAGGCAGATCAAAAGCCTCAAAGCTGAACAATCCACACACAACGGCCAGAATAAGACAGACAGAAAGAGCACACAGGGGTTGGAGCCACGGAGGGCCTGTTTAGTAAATGTGATGCCGTCTGCCGGGTGTTGTGATGTTAATACCTTTAGGTGCCGAGGTCATGCTTGTGATGTGGAGCTCCTCTTGACTGGCATTCAGACTGTTCGCCAGCGAAGCCTCGCTACCTGAAGAGACACAGAAGGGTTAATGTGTGCCTCATACATCTGAATGCCAGGGTGGCCGAGCACACACAAGGGGATTGACATCACAAGAATAAAGCTTTCAAAGGTTAACTAATGCATTTGTTCTATTACATTAGGATCAAATCCAAGAGAGATGTGAATCACATTAGCAAAGCTAAAGAAGTGTCTCTGTGTGGGTCTTTATAACAGGCGAGAGCTAAATCTAACAAAGACAATGTTTGGTTTTTCAAAAGTTCAAGAAAGTTTTTATGATTAAAGCTAGTCTGTATTACATATATTTGAAGTCTATGGTCCTCATTTAGTGAGAACGTGGGTGTGCGTTTGATAAAAGCAGAGAAAATATAATCCGTTGAATTAAAAAAGTTCTCTTTATGTAAATAGTTTTTGGAAAGGTTTGACTGTAGTGTGCTTACAGTAGTCTGAATAGTCTCCATCACTGACTCCTGTGTGTCTCTTCACATCTCTCAGCACGTGTTCAGAGCTCAACTCCTTCACAACATCATTAAACTCCTGCAGTAAGTCTCCCAGCTCCAAATCCAACTCTACAATTCACATTGTACATTAGAATTAGCTAAATACTGAGAAATCATTTATGGCTGATGTCTACATGAAGACTGTTAAAATGAATAAACTCAAAGAAAATGCAAGAAAATGTTAATCTTACCAGAGTTGTTTGGTGTAGACATGATGAGGTTCTCTGAATAGTCCTGGAAACTGATTCTGATTCTCCTCAGAGAGTGTTTATATAGACTCCACCCAGCACACAATGGGTCGACCAATCACAGCACGGCTTGGTCTCTGTGGTCACAGTAAAGAAATTTCCCCTGACTCCTACACACATGACATCACATGCGGAAGAGAGAAAGCTAGTTTCCACTTTCACAGCACTATTCACTGGAAGACAGATATACTTGCTACCAACTTTTTTTGTTGTTGTTGATTTGTCTTAATTTATTCTACCATTGCATTCAGGTTAAATCTCTTTGGGAGAACTTAAGTTGTTATATTTCTCCTTTTATTAAATGTGATTTAAACTTTTCATAGATACATTTCTTTATTTTATTTTGGGAGTGACAATGCTATTAAGATTGTTGTTTATTTTTGTAGCATTGTAACTATATATATATATATATATATATATATATATATATATATATATATATATATATATATATATATATATATATATATATATATATGATATATATATATATATATATATATATATTAGGGCTGGAAAATTACGATTAATCGCATCCAAAATAAAAGTTTGTGTTTACATAATATATCTGTGTGTATTGTGTATAATTATTTTGTATATATAAATACACATATATGCATGTATATATTTAAGAAAAATGTGTTATTAATATATCAAATATTTATATTTATGTATACTATTAATTTTGTAAAAATATATATAAAGTATATACATGCAAATATTTCTTAAATGTTTACATGCATGTGTGTGTGTATTTATATATATATATATATATATATATATATAATAATTATACACACTAACACATATATATTATGTAAACACAAACTTTTATATTTGGATGCGATTAATCGCGATTAAATCTTTTCTGGCCCTATATATTTCCACAAACACAGATTTCTCAAGACTTTGCCTAGATTTGAGTTTTTATTGCTGGATTTCCCTCATTGTAAAATCTCTTAAACTTGTTGATAACAATAAGAACAAGTTCAAACAATTAAAAAATAAGGTAACACTTTAGAATACGGTTCCTTTCCTTAATGAATTACTACACAATAACCAATATTAACAATCTAGTAACTATTATTAACTAACAAGAAACTCTGATTAACAAACTAGTAAGTAATAGCGCACTGATGAAAGTGGTAGTTCACTATTAACTAATCAATAACTACTTTTTGTAAAACTTCCCAGAGAACTCCTGAAAAAGTTTAACAATCTAGTAACTACTATTAACTAAAAAAAAACTTGAATTAACAAATTAAAAATTAGTAAGTAATAGCGCACAGATAAAAGGCGAACTTCACTAATAACCATTCAATATTTATTTTTTATGCCTTCCAGCACTACTCGAAAATGTTCATAATTTACGGAAAATTAATCAATAACCAATGCAGGACAAATGACTAGCACAAAATTAACATTTTAACTTCTACTGTAAACGAATACACACGGTTGTTTACATTATCAATATGTAATAGCATAGCAGACTTATGATTTGGGAAAGCTGTTAATAATTGGCCTATGCTGTTTATTTATCAACTGAGAAATGGGTTTTTAAATGCAGTTGTCGGGACCTTGCTTGTCCTGTGGCCAATTTTCCGGCATTCCTCTGGCCTGGCATTGAATCACTCGAGTCACTGTGATACTGGAACATATTGAGTCTTCAAATACCATATACAGTTATTTCATTATTTAACCCCTTACCTGTCACTCCCCTTTTTGATCATTTACATTAAAATGCACTATACAAACTTAAATGGTTGTAATTCAAGAATGCTTTGGAATATATACACAAGTTTGGTCTTGTTTTAAAGAAGACAATCAGCAGATTATTACTGAAGTGAAAGCACTTCAAAAAATTAAAGTATGAAAAAGTTATGGAAGTTATAATTTACAGTAAATCAAATATTATTTATTAATATATTTTTTAATATAAAATAAATATTTTACAAAATATTTTTACAATAAAATTACTATAAAATGAAAGCTATATATCTAAACAAGTTGTGTTCCAAATTTAAAGTTGATATCACAAATTTTGAAGTTCCCATGAGATTTTGTTTAGGCGTTATACCAAAAATAGCCACTGAGTGCCATTGAATTCCATTGAATTTAATTGTATGCATTCTGCCATAACACATTAATAAATTTCTATCCAAATATTACTTTTGTCACTAAATATGGAACCTTGAGACTCAGACCTTTCTGACAATATGTGTTTTGTCAAGATTAGAAAAGGTTTTGATAATAAATTATGAAAGATGATGCCCAAAAGGGGAGGGGCCTAATACAATAATACCGTTTCTATGGTAACGCAACGTCAAATTTCAAAAGTTTTTTACAGGATGAATTCTGAGTTTGTAAGCTTTCAAATGATACCTAATTTATAACTACTAAAATATGTGATATAATAAAAAAGGCGATAAAAAACAATATTTTTTTATTGAAAAATATTAGATTATTTGTTTTATTATTAACTTTTAGCATAAAAACAGAATTTGCAATGATTAAAAGTCGATCAATTGGCTTTTTGTGACAAAGATCAGAATTGTGACAAAGGTCTGTTATGAGGCAGATTTTTTAGAGGTGCACTCTTGTCAAAACTTTATCGGTTACTCTTCCTACATAATTTGTAGCAAAAAACAGCAGTCAAATATCTATTTAGGAGTCTTAGACCTTTCCAACGATATATAGTTTGTCATAATTAGATTAGGATTTAATAGTAATAAATCGAAGTAAAGTTAGGCATCCAGTATACGGGACGGGGACAGTTAAGCCTCCTCCCAAAGAAATATGTTTTTATGTATGTCTCCAAGCTCTGTGTGTGTTTGTGTGTAACTAGTAATGACCCAAGTGTTACCACCAAAAATCTCAAATGCTTGAAACGACTTTTGTGTTTGTTTGCACAAGTCGTGATTAGATCATGTAGTAACACTTGAGTCATTACTAGTTAGATCCAATGATCTACACTTTAGAATACGGATCCAAATAGTTAGTAATTCCCATAGAAGTATGAAGTACAACGGAAGCGTATTGCTTTCACTTGAGGAAACAAAATCTACTCTGCTCTAGTTTTTCTGAATTAACAAGTTAATTATCTCAGATTTATGAATTAAAGTTTTTCTGAATTAAAGGAGTAGTTCACTTTTCCAAAAAAACTTTTGCTGATAATTTACTCACCCCCATGTCGTCCAAGATGTCCATGTCTTTCTTTCTTCAGTCGAACAGAAATTAAGGTTTTTGATGAAAACATTCCAGGATTTTTCTCCATTTAATGGACTTCAATGGGAACCAAACGGTTCAAGGTCCAAATGAGAATTTCAGTGCAGCTTAAAAGGGCTTTAAACGAATGAATAATGAATAAGGGTTGGACTCGGAGAAAAGACTTGGATTCGGTTGATGAATGAGTTTGAACAGGAGAGTCACAAGGCGCATCACAGAACAGAGCAAGGAGACCATTTGAGCTTATAAAACTTTTTCTTTTTAAATGAGCAATCGTTTCGCCTGATAGAACCCTTATTCATTCGTCTGGAATCGTTTAAAGCCCTTTGAACAGTTTGCACTGAAACTGTCCTTTGGACCTTGAACTGTTTGGTTCCCATTGAACTCCATTAAATGGAGAAAAATCCTGGAATGTTTTCATCAAAAACCTTAATTTCTTTTGCATCGACTAGAGGAAGAAAGACGTGGGGACATCATTGGATGACATGGGGGCGGAAATTATCAGCAAAAGTTTTTTGAAAAGTGAACTACTCCTTTAAGGCATGTAGGCATGGATGTTACCATGTGAATATTTAACTTGAATTTTTCGATCTGAATTTGAGCAGTTGAATTGAAAACTGAAGCATTCAGTGGCTGTTAAATTTCAAATAGTTATGTCTCTTATTTGCTTCCATAGACAGCGCACGGTTTGAAGGTCAAAATGAACACAGATTGACCTGGAAATGCAGTAGTTTCACCATAAATGCATTTAATTCAATAAAATGTAGTACTCTCACCATAAATGTATTTAATTAAATACCACTTTTCATCTTTTTTTACTTTAAGACCGGGGTTTTAAACAAGGAAAACTACAATTAACCTCAACAAGGACATAATGACTCGTGCTCATTTGTGGAGGTGGAAAAACAAGTTCTTTGTGACATGCAAGATTTCTTGTATTAATATTGAAATGCAAAAGAAAAGACATGAGAGTCGGCTGTTTTTGTAAATTTTAAGTTTTGATTTAAAATGTTTGCGATTTTAATATTTACATGGTTAAATATTTGATCACGTGCTTGAGCAACTTAACCCTCAGGTGCTCTTCGTTTCGGAGTCACACTTGTTATCTTCCCGGTCAAAAGTGACCGGACACCTAAAAATGAAACTTTCTCCATCCCAGTAAAACCAATGCAATTTATTTCTGTAATATAATATTTATTCTTTTTAATTTAGTATTTTGAGACAATTTAATTGAATTTATTAATATTTCTGCAATATTTATGTTTTATTTTTGCCATGGGAAATTTTTTTTTATTATATATATTATTATTTTTTTTTTCAAAAAAAATGTAATGCAGTATTTTAGTTTAATATAGAGTCTAGGCCTTCAGAAAAAAAAATATTTTGAAGAAAATTAGCACCATCTGGTTACAGTATAGAGTAAAAAGCGTAGAATCATGGTGTAACCACTAGATATCATGTACCGTCTCTATGGAGAGGCATGTGTAATTCCCCAGCTGTTTATGAACACATTTTTTGTTTGTTGTTTGTTGGTGGATTTGAATATATGGTTGAAACAATCTCAAAAACTATTTCTTATTAAAAAATTCACTTTTTTTTCTTTTTTTACAATTTCCCTATAGGGTCATTTTTTAACAAAGACCACAAGTGTGACTATTTTTTTAAGACCACTTAGCATGCTCAGATCATGACCTATTTTTTTTGTGTGTTCACATACATAATGCCATGCAAAAGTCACCAAGTTTCGATAACATTGCAATGAAGCTGTGATTTTTAAAAATTCAAAACATACTTTTTGTAATCAAAATGTATTGGTGATGTACGTGTATAAAAGTGTGTTTGTATGTGTGTGTGTGTGTTGGTGGGTGTGTCTGTTTTGCACTCATGGATGTTGTAGTAGCGTCACCCCTTTACCTGCGGTGTACTTTTTTTAAGAATCGTGGCCGATTTGTAGATGGTACATACAAGAATTCGAGAATTTTTTGTGTGTGTCGGATTCCGGTTAATATGGGTTGTCAGTTTTGACAGAAGAGCAAAAGTGTGACTCATTTTCCTCGACCACTTAAATTGCTCGAATCATGAATTTTTTTGTGTTCTATACCCAATGCTATAAAAGTCACAATTTCATAATTTCTTGAAGAAGCTGTAATTTTTAAATATTCAAAACAGATTTCTCTAATCACAATTTATAGGTGTTTTTGTGTTTAAGTGTGTGTGTGTGTGTGGGGGGGGTGGGTGGGTATGTCTGTTTGCACTCTTGATGTTTTAGAGTGTCACCCCTTCAATGCTGAGCACTTTTTTTCTGCATTGATGGCCGATTTGTAGATTTTACACACAAAAATTCTCAAAGTTTTTGTGTTTTTGTAAATTTCCCATTCATTTCCTATGGCCGGTCAACTTTGACCGAAGAGCACAAGTGTGACTATTTTTTAAGACCACTTAGCCTGCTCAGATCATGACCTCAACTTTTTTTTTTTTTGCCGTTCACATACCCAATGCCATAAAAGTCACCAAGTTTCGTAACATTCCGATGAAGCTGTGATTTTTAAAATTTCAAACACAGAACATTTTCGGTAGGAAATAACAGAAGAGCACCTATAGGTATATCCAAGTAATGCATGGAATTAGGCCTACGTTGTTTAAATTGTGTAAACGTCATAGTCCATTCAAGTTTGTAAAAGTGTACAAAGAAATCGCAATGCTAACAAAACTTTTATTTTAAAAAAAATAAAATATATTTTTTGTCAAAATCCTAATTACATACATTGGGCCCTATTTTAACGATCTGAAACGCAAGTGTCGAAAGCGCAAACGCAAAGCGCAAGTAACTTCGCGGATCCCGGCGCTGCTGCTATTTTCCCGGCGGGATAAATGCCTCTTGCGCCTGGTGCAAATCTAAAAGGGGTTGGTCTGGAGTAGCTTCATTACTCATAGGTGTGGTTTGGGCGTAACGGAAATAAACCAATAAGAGCGTCATATCACATTCCCTTTAAGAGCATGATGAACGAGATGTATGGAAGCTTGTTTCCGCCATGAATAAAAACAAAATAATAATAATTGTGCAGCTTTTATCTCACAATTCTGACTTTTTTCTCACAATTGCGAGATAAAAAGTCAGAGAAATTGCGTGATAAAAAGTCAATTGCAGTAGAGTCAGACGAATATTCAGTAGGAAAATTCCGAATATAAAGTCGGAATTGGTAATATAAAGTCGCAATCGTATAATAAAGTCACAATTCGTGATATAAAGTCAAGTCCGAGATATAAAGTCAGAATTGCAGTGATATAAAGTTGCAAACTGCAGTAATAAAGTCACAATTACGTGATATAAAGTCAGAATTCGACATGATAAAGTCAAAATTGAAAGTATGTAAAGAATTATGTATGTAAAGTCAGAATGTAGATATAAAGTCAGAATTGTGACTTATCAGGCCAATTCCAAGTGGGAAAACTTTTTTCCCCTCAGAATAATTTAAATCTCATAATTCTGACTTTATATCAGTGCAGTTTATTGACATTTATGACACGCAATGCGAACTTACCTGTAGCAATTCTGACTTTATATCTCGCAATTCTGACTTTATAACTTCGCAATTTTGACTTTATATCACACAATTACTGACTTTATAACTCGCAATTCTGACTTTATATCACGCAATTCTGACTTTATATCTCGCAATTCTGACTTTATATCTCGCAATTGCAACTTTATATCACCCAATTTCTGACTTTATATACTCGCCATTCTGACTTTATAACTCGCAATTATCTGACTTTCCATCTCGCAATTTCTGAGAAATGATGTCAGAATTGCAGAGAAGTAAACTCGCAATTGTGAGAAAAAAGTCAGAGATTGTGAGATAAAAAGTAGCAATTACCTTTTATATTTTTCATTCTATGGCGAAAACAAGCTTCCATAGAGATGCGCTTGTTCCATGGCGCAAATTGCGTATTTACCAGGCGCGCTTCAGCATCGGTTCACAGCCGAGTAGAACGATGTTCTCGTCAGGGCCGTAAAAAGAAAGAGAAGGGACACTGGGGATGGGACAAACACACCCAAATTAGCTTCGGGTTAAACATGCATATAATAATTTGGGTAAATGTGTAAGCTTTATGCCTGTTTTTCCATCATCATGGACACAACAATGATTTCCCTCATGTTTATATATTTTTCCGTATAATAATGTATCATTTGCAAAAAGTAAAATGCATCTGTGTTGATGAGAGAATCATCTACAGTGTATGCGCGTTGTTCACACTCTGTATTATGGCCAAGCATGCACGCTTAAAATAGCATCTGAATATACGCGCAACGCGCCACTGACTTTAGACCAGGTTTTTTCTGGTCATTGGTGCAATTGTTTTCTGTAACTGCAAAATAGCACCAGGGATTGTTTGCGCACCGACCCGCCACAGGAAGCGCAAGTTCATTGTTAGTTTACCGACGTGCGTCTGTGTAGGAAAAAAGCCCGCTTTGCGCGAGTGCAAAATAGGAATGATAAATGCATCAGTGTATAAAGTCATTTGCGCCGGGTGCAAGATAGAGCCCATAATGTTACATATCACCCTGGTGGATCTCATAATCTCACCCCAGGGTATGTTACAACAAACTATGGGGTGAATTGTAACATTTCACTCCTCGTGTTTGAAACTAAACCATGCATTTGATAGCAGACACTTGTAACTAGTTTGAATCACATTTTGAACACACTGGCTTAAAAGTACTCCAAGAGACAGAAAGGTCAAAAATGTTACAAGCCATCCCCGGTGTCCCATTATTCACGAAGCATTTTAGCCCTAAAAGTAGCACCAAAGTCTGGGACAGCTTAAGTTCGAGAGGACATATTCACTAGCGCTTTCACAGACCCAATGGTCACGCTTTACATTTTCCACTCACATTCACCTATTCACTCGCTCAAATACACTGACTTTTAGTAGTCTATTTAAGCTTGCATTAGGTGTTATTGCAAGTGTCATTTTTCATTATTAGGCAATTCACTTTTCTATCTCTCTCTCTCTCTCTGCCTTTTTTAATTACACTTCACTGGGGCCTGCACAAACATGATATGCATTTCGAAGACATTACACTTATTATTTTTGTGAAGGACACAGACATATTTAGATGTCGTAATTCGATGATTCGTTATGTGTTATTATGTTCCGCATGATGGCCCTGTCATCTAACAACCAATCACCGTGATCATGGCGAGGAAGCTCGTGCATGAGAATTGACGTCATCCATAGCAACGAAGACTCACTCTTAGTTTGGGAGTTGTAATAAATCTCCAAGCTAAAATATTTTAGTGCGATTTAGGAGCACTCTTCAGTGGTAAGAGACAATTCTTTGTACATACAATATACGGCCCCAGATTTTTATTTTTTATTTTTTATTTATTTATTTTTATGAAAGTTGCTGTCAAGTTACCATAGTTGCCAAATATTGACGGAAACTCGTAAGGGCTGTTATCATTCTTGTTTTGTGCACATAACTTTTTATAGGTGTTTTTTTTTTTTTTTTTTTTTTACTAGTTCCACAACACCAAAAAAAGGCACGCTGGTTTACAAATATTAAAAGAATATAACTGTGGCTAGAATATGAACATGAGAGCCGTCAGATAAATGTGATATCACTAGTGCCCTCACGATGGCGTCACTGAGACATGTTGAAAACATAGCAAAAATAAAACAAACAAAAAAAACATAGCACATCTACAAATGTAACTGTGCATTTTGTTTTGAAATCCACAGTTCCAATTTATGTTGGTTCAGGAAAGCAAAACTGAACATCAACAACTTAAATGAAAGGTATAACCACTAAAATCTCTCTTATTATAGTTTAGACTGTATATGTTATTATAAAGCATTACTGAGAGCTCAGTGTTGAATGGGGGAAAATGCTCAAGCGCAACCCATCTATCATTAAAAGGCATTCAGGCAGAAAAACATCCCGTCAGACCAGTATTTTTCGCTTTCACCCAACGGCAGCGTTATAATCGCGGGTTAATCTCGAGCTGCTCACCTGTGGCACAGGTACGCGGCGCGCTCCCGAGTCCTGACGCATTTCACGCGAGCTCTCCTCGTGCTCACAGAGCTCAACATGTTCCTGAAGAATGGACAGCTCAACACCACCACATGATGAACTGGAAAACTCTACAGGTCAGTATCATATACAGGACATTACTCGGTATTATTATTAGATTTTCAGAAAGAAAATATTTCACTTATTTTGGCGTTGAACGCCAAGTCTCACCAAGTAAAGTCCACAGACGTCAGTCTGCTTTCAGTGTGTCAGGTGCGGATTAACCCGTTTCCATATATTTCATTTAATGGTTTTAAATGACAAATTAGACTACTGCATACAAATAAATAGAAGATACACGTCTAGCCGTTTAAAGGGACAAAGTCCAAAATGTGTTGCTGGCACTTTCCATGAATGGAGCAAACTACTAGTGTCCCATAACTATTTTTAGAGCAAAAAAAAAAAATCCCATGTTTGTTTGTTTTATTCAAGAAAGCTATGTTAGATATTATGCATTTATTATCACACAATTTTTAAGCTTGACTATTCAACCCTGTTAGCATTTATAACAATAAAAACGATCAAATAGCCTACATAATTAATTATTGGGAAAATATATGCTTATCAAACTGTTGCAGAACCTGTTAAGCCCCTTAAGTGTAAATCTGTCACTCTGCTATTTCCTTTAGAACATTTAACCTTTGGATTTTATGAATGTTTAACTGGATATTTATTTGTAGAATATTAAGCAAATAAACTATACAAACAACATAGAAAAGTACATTTGATTTAATATTTAAAGCTTACTGACACTTTATTTTAGTGTCTTTGTTACACACGATAAATGTTACTGAGAAATTATTATAAATTGTGCTTAACGACATGCAACTAACCTAAACCGCACCTTACTCTTAAATTTATGATTACGCTGTAACACAGACACCTTCAAATAAAGTGTAAGACTTTATTTTAAGGTGACATAGTTACATTGTACTTACTAAAATAAGTAGCCTACCGAGTTATAATTAACTACATGTATTTACTATAGGGTTAGTGTCAAGGTATTGTTTACTTGAAATAATTATGCATAATTTACTGTAATAGTAAGTACATATTGTAACGTGTAACTAGATCACCATAAAACAAAGTCTTAACTATTTAAATTGTGGAAGAAGATGCCTTGTTGGGGGATGCATTCATTTTTAAGAATTCATGACCTATTTTGTATGCAGGTATTTTCAAGCTTAATGCAGATTATATATTCTAAAGTAAACTCTCTGGCTGCTGGAACATCAAGTAAGCCTAAAATACAGCCTTTGTAAAAACGCATTCAACAGGGGAGAAAAAAAAGACTGGCTTGGTGGTTAAGGATTACACAGTGTGGTTAAACTTTCATATGGAAAGAAGGGTGTTGCTTTCTTTCACGTAGTAAGTTGCTTCTCTTGTTTTGCAGTGGGTGCTTCTCTTGGCATTTGCAGGGCAAATCCAAAGCCTCGGAAAACTGTACTTTAATGTCCTGGAGGAGCAAGAAGTGGGCGTTAAGATCGGAAGCCTGAGCAGGAACTACTCGGCTCCATACCATCTCCGGACGAGACGTACGTCAGGGTGGACGAAAGCACAGGTGATCTTTTCACTAAAGAGCGCATCGACAGAGAGACCTTGTGTCCGACACATCAGGACGGGGACTGTACGTTCCGAACACTGCACTCGTGGGTCTTAATTTCGATTTGGTGGCTATAATAATTGTAGTGGATGATATTAACGACAACGCTCCTTTTTCAGAGAGGAACGAGATTCATATACGCATACCTGAAGATGCATCAAATGGGACGAGTTTTCCACTGGATGACCAGGCACAGGATAAGGACACTGGCAATAATGGCTTGATACATTACCATTTGATAGCCTCCAATGGCTTTTTTGGCATCAAACAAGATGGGTATGGACTTGAGCTGGTGGTACAAAGGGAACTGGACCGGGAAACTCAGGAAAACCACTTCTTGGTTCTTGTAGCAGTAGATGGAGGTTCAGTGCCACTCAGCGCTACAGCTAATCTCATTGTAACTGTAACCGATGTTGATGACAATTGCCCCGAGTTTGACGCCGATAGCCCCATCGCAGCCACTGTGGCAGGATTCAGGAATCAAGGGCGCCGCGGTGGCACAGCTTAAAGCCACAGACAAAGACTTGGGCCAAAACGCCCAGATCACCTTCTCCTTCAGCCGTCAGATCTCAGACAGGGCTAAAACGCTCTTTCACGTGGACGGACACACAGGTCTGATCAGCCTAGCTGTTGATGTGCAGGTTGACAGTTCTGAGAAGCACATGTTGAAAGTCCTTGCAAACAGCCCACTTTGCCCCCTGCTCAAACTCAGGTAACCATAGACATTAAGCCGCTGGTGAGTCCAGGAGCCGACCATAAAGATCAGGTTTGTCGCAGAGCATAAAAACCAAGTGATCGTGTTACAAGAGAACGAGCCCCCACTGTCTTGGCCCTCTTGGAGATACAAGACACCTCTAGTGATAAAGGTTCTCTGTCCTTAGAAGCAGACGGCATGCCATTTTCTTTGAAACCGCAAACAGGCAGCTATTTGCTTTCAACTTCAAAACCTCTAGATTTTGAGATGTGCAGGGAGTATGACATTTCAGTTGTCATTTCTGATCCTCACGGCACACGGCTGCGTGGAAGGAAAGTCATAAAGGTGGTGGTTGAAGATGTGAATGATAATGCCCCGAAGTTTGAACAAACACGATATGAGAAGGATATCAAAGAGAACAACACGGCTGGAACGTTTCTGCTGAAAGTGCAGGCGAACGACGCAGATTCAGATCAGTTTGGCAAAGTAAAGTACAGGCTTGCAAGCAGGGGGCCTTTCAGTATTCATGAAGAGACGGGCGTGATTTCGGTAGTAGAGTCGTTGGATAGAGAACAGCAGGAGGCGTACACCCTGACAGTTCTGGCCCGGGACGGGGGCGATCCTGCACAGGAGGGCTTTGCTCTTGTGTACGTGAACTTACTGGATCTGAATGACAATCCACCGGCCTTTTCAACCCCACATTTCTATTTCTTTGTGTCTGAGAGCCTTCCACGACTTTCCCAAGTTGGGCAAATCCCGGTAAGTGATGCCGATGATGGAGACAACGGAAGAATAATAGATGTGCGTATTTTAAATGAAAAGGTCCCTTTTGCTATAGACCTGGTGCAAGGATCGCTCCGCAGCACCGACGAGGTCGATCGTGAGAAGCAGGATCGCTATGAGCTTCTGGTTGTAGCCGTCGACGGCGGTAGACCGGCTCTTTCCACTACGGTGAAAATGACCATTTTTGTCGAGGATGTCAATGATAATCAACCCCATGTCCTTCTTCCTAGCAGCAACCTCTCCTGTCTGACCATATCTCCAGCTACACAAGCAGGGAGCATGATAACAAAGATCTACGCCATTGATGAGGACTCAGGATGAATTCGGACATCACTTACCAAATTGCTACGCGAGTGAACCGGCTCTCCAAAGCCCCTTCCAGATTGACCAGCACTCAGGAAACATCACACTGGTCCAGCGCCTGAGCGGCGGGGACTACGGCATGCACCACCTCTTCGTAGTCGTCCGCGATGGAGGAAAGCCAGACCCGCTGCAGACCACCGTGTGGGTCAACCTGCTGGTCAACGGAACTCTGGAGAAATGTCAGGTGAGCGCAGTGCCAGAGTACCTGCCGGCGACGCTGCCGCCTCCGAAGTCGCTACCGGTCAAAGACTGCAGAGGAGATTCAAACGCCTGGCTCGTACTTCTCTGCGGCCTGGGCATGATGGTCATTTCGGGTGGTGTTCTTCTGGTGCTTGCAGTGGTGTTTATTAAGCACAAACACACAAAAAGAAAAGTGGAAAAAAAGAATACATGGGAAACTGGAAATCTCTGCGAACTGAACCCTTTAAACAGTTAAATGATTATGTGCAAAAATATCACAAAGTCTTTTTTGATAACCTGCAAATAGTATTCATTGACTTGTACTTTTGGTTAGTATTGTATAGTAAGCTTGTTTCCGTCACAGAATAAAATATAAAAAATACTTTTTCTTCTCAAAATCAGTGTTGGGGAGTAGTTAACTACAAGTAGCAGTAGCCACTAACTTAACTACATTTTTCAGTAGCTTGGCAGTAGCTCAGTTGCTTTTTAAACAGTGTAGCTTTTCCAGTAGCTAAATACTTTTTGCAGCAAGTAGCGGTGTAGCGTGAGCAAAAGCTACATTGTCAGACTTGCGCGAATCAGCGCGATGCAAGGATATTCTTATTGTTAGATTACAAACTCATTTTTTGCCATTACCACCACCTGTTGTTTAATCACGCATCTTGCGGCTTAACGGTTCACTGACAGAAGTGGGTTGACACACCCATATTATGATTATATAGCAAGGACGTGACGGCAGATTTGGAGGATGGAGAAACAACTAACGTTAATTACCCATGGCCTCATTTTCCAAGTTTAATCAGTATTTTTGAGAAAATGTTCTACATGCAATTTACGTTGGATGCATATTTCGTTCTTGCAATGTTGTAGGCTATTTGTTGCACTTTTGATAAACAGTCAGAGATATTTTAGTGTTGTGTGTAATAAAACAATACTCTTTGAAATCGTAATTGCATTGCCTTGTTTTAAACACTAAATATTTGACTGAAAACATTTCTCAGACACTTATTCAGTTATTTATAATATACGTTGTTCAAAAAGCAAAAGTAGTTTCAATGTAGCTAGCTACTTTTTGATTGTAACTTTTTCTAAACGGGTAGCTTGACTGTAGTTAAACTACTTTAACTTACAGTAGCTTGTCAAACTACAGTTTCAGAGTAGCTTCCCCAACACTGCTCAAAATTGCATGACAAACTTGCAATTGCGTGTTGTAAAGTAAAAATTCTGTGATATAAAGTTGCAAATGTAAGAAATATTTTTTATTCAAAAATTCTGAAATGCAAGTTTATATCTCAATTCTGATTTTACAACACAATTGCGAGTTTGTATCACATAATGTCAGAATTGTGAGATAAAAAAACTTTTTTCTTTTTTAAAATTCTGTGGTGGAAACAAGCTTCCATAGTATTGTAATAGAAACATGATACTATTACTAAAATATAAATATATTAGTATGGCATAATTTTAGAGTCCTGCTTCCTTTTTCTATAATAATGTGTTTATTTAAAATAAAATAAACTCTTAACATTTTTAAAGCGTAAAATGAAGATTAAGGACTGTGTTCTGTTATTTATCTGTCCGCAATGGTGTGACAGTTCTGGAAGTAAAATGAAAATACTTGATTAGAAAGAAAAGTGCACTTGATTGTTCTCATGTTTCTCGTCTTGTGAGTCAGTTAATGTCTCGCCGCTGTGAGTTTAAGAGAGGTTGTGCTGTATAGTCTTATGAATTCAGCACCATCATTTCTAGATCAACATAACTGTTTGTCTGCTACGGTGATGTAAACCATTGGCTATGAATTCAGCTATTTCAAAAATGAAATTATTGATTGACCCTGTTTATTTTCTTTATGTTCACCAAAAGCCACATAACATTTTAGGCATTGTTTTAGTCATCACTTCGTTCTCAAATCTTGGCAGCATAGTCAAAATCCATAATGCTGCTAATTGATGTGAATGAAATAAACAAGGAATGCTGAATAAAGAAGCATTTCCATTGGGATACATTGAGTGTTCTTGAGTTGAGCTTGAACTTTATCCTTGATTACCTTCAGCTTTACACATTATAAAACAGACACTTTTTCAATCAATTCCTGATGGATAAAATTAAGATTGACCGATATTGAGTTTTTATAACTGATGCAAATTATTTACATGTTAACAGATAATTGATATACCAGAGCCGATATTTATCCGGTTACAGCTGCAGTCTGTAGTTTTTCCTCTTTGTCGCCATCTCTGCTTCGAAATCTGCAATTGCAGTCATTCACGGAATTATCAGCTTTATGTGAGTTGTGCTCGACACAGCACAGCGAGGATGAACACAATGTTTTGAGGAGAATGAGCAAATTATACTTTATTCTCAAATTGTTAATGTTCAACATCAGCATTGCGTGACTAAATTGAATGCCCTTCTGATATTTATCCATGTTTTCGCATGGTCCAGTTGCAATCTTTTTTTTTTTTGTAGCCACTCCGAAGTCCGAAGTGTTTTGCATTTTAAAGCGGGTGAATCTCTAGTGGTCACTGGTTATTGTCATTTATACCTTTCTGGATCCGCCATCAAATTGACAAGTTTAATTATAAGTGCAGTGAGAAAAGGCTATAAATCTGCACCACCAACATCCTCACTCATAGCCTACTAGACTCCGACTCTTTGTGTACAGATGTGTGTGTGCAGATTTGACGTAATGACGCAAAGACATGCTCGAATTTCCTGCAGGAATCCACCAGTACCACTGGAGTTAAAACATTATTACAAGCTTACTGCTTTGAATCCAGCTAAGCAGATAGTTTTCAACACTGGCTGGTTTTGTACTTTTACCAATTATGTACTAATTTTTAACCCAAAAAAGTTAAGAAATGCAGCTTTAATTTAGCACTAATTTCTGTAATTTCACTCCCTCCTTGCACAGAAAACAGACACTTCTGCCAAAAAATAAAGTAACTCACTAAAGTATATTTTTAAAGGTAAACAAACTGTTAACAAATAATTCTAACAACTTTTGTAGACCAAGCAGGTCACACTTTATATTAAGTGGCTTTAAGTACTATGTACTTACATTGAAATTTTATAATTTAATAAGATGGACTTATTGTGTACATACATGTTTTACATTGTACTTATATTTTGAAAATACCTGCATGTAATTACAGCTGTAATTAATTTATGTAATTACATTTGTAATTGCCACGGTTGACCTTCCCTTACACCTTAACTCACGTATAAACTGACCCATACCACTACACCAGCCTCAAGAGCTCAACTTAGATTTTCAACTTAGATTTATCAACATTCAAACTGTATTTGTAGTAAAGGTTGTCAGTTATCATTCATCTCATGCCCGCATGTGTCCTGTAGTCTCTTCCAGGCAAAAAGTTTCTCAGCCCATTCAGGAGGTTCTCAATAAACATGCATGGAATGAGGAAACTAAATTATTTGCTTTTGAATGCCTGTGATTTGAACGAGATTATGCGTGAAAAGTTGTAAGATCTTTACAAATTTCTTTATACAAGTAAAAATAAAAAAAGTGTCCCACAAAAGAAGTTATTGAAAGAAAACCAAACATACCATAATAATATACAGTTCCCAAGAAGACATAAAAAGGGGATTTTATCAATGACTCAAAACAAAAAGCATGTTTAGGCAGGTCTGATGAGTGCAGGTGGAACGAGAAAGCACTTCCCGAAAGAAGATATGAGTAAGAAAACACCGTCTGGTAACTGTCATGTTTCCGCATGCAGGCTAAAAAGATACTTGATGTATGATTCTTATATTGCACTAATATCCGTTGCTGCTCCTCTTCTTATATGCCTCAACCAGTTTTTGATCCTTTCACTTTTTTACAGCCACTGAAAGATAAATACTGTCAAAAAGATAAATGGGGGTTAAATACTTTGAACTATTTGTACATATTTGATCTACAGTACCCTAAGTAGTTCAAATGAGCCAATGTTATGTTTTCCAAAAGCATAAAGAGTTATGCACCTGCAAACATAATGTTAATGATTTACTGTACTGTGTTGTTAGGTTGATATCAGACGGTGATAACACAGTCCTGAATGCTTACAATTTAGCCTACTATTTATATGGTATATTTCAGATGTATACTTCAGCATATTTCAAAAACACTATGACTGCCATAGTCAGTGTTGGGAAGCTACTCTGAAACTGTAGTTTGACAAGCTACTCGTAAGTTAAAGTAGTTTAACTACAGTCAAGCTACCCGTTTAGAAAAGTAGTTAGCTACACTACAAGTTACAATCAAAAAGTAGCTAGCTACATTGAAACTACTTTTGCTTTTTGAACAATGTATATTATAAATAACTGAATAAGTGTCTGAGGAATATTTTAAGTAAAATATTTAGTGTTTAAAACAAGGCAATGCAATTACGATTTCAAAGAGTATTGTTTTATTACACACAACACTAAAATATCTCTGACTGTTTGTCAAAAGTGCAACAAATAGCCTACAACATTGCAAGAACGAAATATACATCCAACGTAAATTGCATGTAGAACATTTTCTCAAAAATACTGATTGAACTTGGACAAATAAGGCCACAGGTAATTAACGTTAGTTGTTTCTCCATCCTCCAAATCTGCCGTCACGTCTTGCTATATAATCATTATATGGGTGCGTCAACCCACTTCTGTATGTCAGTGAACCGTTAACCGCAAGATGTGTGATTAAACAACAGGTGGCGGTAATGGCAAAAAATGAGTTTGTAATCCAACAAGAATATCCTTGCATCGCGCTGATTCGCACAGGCTCGAACAATATAGCATTGTAGCTTTTGCTCGCGCTACAACGCTACTTGCTGCAAAAGGTAGTTAGCTACTGGAAAAGCTACACTGTTTAAAAAGCAACTGAGCTACTGCCGAGCTACTGAAAAATGTAGTTAAGTTAGTAGCTACGCTACTTGTAGTTAACTACTCCCCAACACTGGCCATAGTGAAAAAATATGCCATCCATTATCCAGTGAGCCAATCTGTGCTTGGAGATAGTCTTTCATTTTTGCTGGCCTCTGTAACAGACGAAGAACTGGGCTGAGGTCTTGAGTCTTTGCGTTCTGTCCACATATAACCGCAAGGAGTGGACAGATTCAGTCTCCTCACTCGCCTTAGGAACCTGACGATCAGGTTGGGCTTTCCTACGGATCTCCTATCCACTGCATCGTAATTTGCAGAAATAGAGGCAACATAGACTATGAGGGTGGAGGGAGACAGCCCTCGATCCAATCAATCTTACAGAAAAGAAAGCACGGAACTCCTTCGATGCTCTTCGTTGAGAGGACCACTCAATGAACAGGTTCCACTTCAGGGCATTTGCATGCCTCTTAGAGAGTGCTCTCGCTGACGTGATGATGTCTACAACTGACTGTGGTAGATCACCTAGAACCTCCGCGTCCCATCCAGAGACCAGACATGGAGTTTCCATAGGTCTGGATCCCTGAGAGAGAAGGGCCTTCCTCAGAGGAATGAGCCAGGGAGGGGCTGTAGAGAGGAGTTCAAGTTCGAGGAACCAGGTCCGGTTGGGCCAATAAGGGGCAACTGGAAAGACCTACTCCTCTTCCTCCCTGACATTGCACAGTGTCTGTGCAAGAGGGTTCACTGGGGGAAACCAAGCGGCAACCTCCCCGTCTCTTTCTTGAAACCAACACGGAAGAATTAAACTACAATTCATCGACTGGTCGTTTGAGGCAGGCTGCAAAAGTGAGTCAAATCTGTATTTCCCCATGTTAAAATGCCTTTACAGAAAAATAAATAATAATAATATGTTTACAGCCTGGAGCAAAAAGTGGTTTTGGTCTATATAGCTTATTTTACCCTTCATGACAACTGTGAGGGGGTGATTTTTTTACAACTCATCCATTTAAATTATTTTAAGCCTTAAAGTTCTGCATGTGGCCACTTGAGTGACAGGTGGATTGAGGCTGCTGTCACTGCTATCCGCATTTGTCTATCTGTTAACGTCACCCTCAGCTAATTCCTGCAGCTGCAGAACTTGCAGTCTCTGCCATGTTTGTGCTCTTTTCGGGATTATTTCATACAATTTAATACATGCATCTACCTTTGCCCACGCCGTCGCCCATTCCGTCGTTATCGAGTATGGAGAGAGCAACCAGCGCTGTATTTCCAGTTGTTTTCCTCGCATGCACTAATGGATGTCTGACAATTTCTCAGAGTGGAGCCAGTATCCTCTCATGTACTCGCTTCAACCAGGCACTCAGGTGTCTTCGCTTGCTCGCCATTCCACTCTATGGACTGGATACGTGCAATATCTTCTCAGGTGAGCCTCCCGAAAGTCCTGAGTTCCTCCAGCACTCCTGACGTTGGGCGCAGGTGTCTATTGCCTGCGCGATGGCTAGGTGCCTCCCGTGTGCATGGTCACTCCCCTGAGTGACCCCCACATGTGTATTCCACTGTAAGCCTCTCTGAGCATGTGTCTTTCCCTCGGCAAGCCACCTTGCCAACCATGGGGTTGAAATACCAGCATATTCCCTCTAAACTTTGGGATATGCTCCCCAGTCTACCTTGGTATTCCTGTGCTAAATAGGGCTCCTTCTACCATGCCAGTCTCACGACAGGGATCTCAGATTTGCGCAGGGCACTGGAAGACAGCTGGAAAGTGGCATGATTAGTATCCCCATTCTACGTCATCCGACGGAACTCGGAGTGACAACGAAATGTAATGTCTCGGTTACGGATGTAACCCTCGTTCCCTGAGTAGGGAACTGAGACGTTTAGTCTTCCTGCCACTTTCCGCTGTGCCGCAGGGATCGCTTGGCTCCTTAGTGAAGAAACATGTCTGTATTTCTGCCAGCATCCTTCTTTTATACTCACGAGGTGAGGCAGAGTCACGCTATGCAAAATCCGCAGACCCATGGCAAATTTCGTTGCCATTGGCTCATTTTATATTGATCGAAGTTGATTGGCTTTCTTAGCAAAACCCATTCATCATCATCTTACAGAACATCTCTGTAGTCAGGGAACGAGGGTTATATATGTAACCGAGATGTTACTTATGTCCCTAAAAACACTTGTTGCATGACATTGCTGAATCTACTCTGAAAGTACATGATTTTGAACACAGCTTTGAAGCATTTACTAAAGAGCTGATGAGTTGCACCAGTGAGTTTTATTGGGAAGAGTTCACAAATATTAGTGTGTTTCCAGGAACAGGTTTGGGAAATACTATTGCAACATCTTCTACTACACTACATTAGTCTGTCCAGCAGAGGGAGTAACACACACACACACAGAGTGCCTTTGCCTGAGGCGTCCAACTCTACTATCTAGTGAAGAATTTAGCTCTGCATGCTAAACACACAAACACCTCACTAGATGTTCAGGGTTACTTGTAAACTACAGGAATGTATGTTAGAGCTGAACTCTGCAGAAAGGTAGTTCTTCAGGAGTTGAACAACCCTTATTAATAATTAGAATGTTGTTGAATCATGGGTTTGACAACAACACTGTTAATATTTAAATGTCCTCATATCAAGTTCCTTATCAATGTAGGCTACTTTTGACTCAGTGCTAGAGTATATTTAAGAGGAAATCCTACAGTTGACTGTACCAGGAAGCAAATGCACCAAATCAGAAAGTCATCACCAAATCCCAGCATGCACTGCAGTCACTGGTGCTGATAACGGGTTCTTTTACATCAGGCCAGGGGTGCCCAATCCTGCTCCTGGCAATCAACTGTCCTGCAAAGTTCATCTCCAACCCTAATCAAACACACCTGAATGTGATCCTAAAGACCTTAAGTGGTTGCTTCAGGTGTGTTTGATTAGGGTTTGAGATGAACTGTGCAGGACAGTGAATCGGCAGGAGCAGGATTGAGCACCACTGTTTTACATCATCTGTGGTCATTTTGTCCTATTTATGGTAGTACCAAAGAATGTCTAATAAGGGGAGAATTGGCACTGTCTGGTTACTACCGGTTTCTGTACTGGCTGCAGTAACACAATGGGGGGCGGTTGCAGGCAAGTGCGGAATGAATGGGAGCCTATGGGGTTTCACCCCTAGAAATCTATTTTCTTAGGATGTAATGGGGGAGGGAGATAATAGAGATAAAAGATAATACGCTCAGCTGAAAATTGCATTTTTATGTTCACTTATTGTTCTAAAAATCTAATATTGTCAGTACGTGGATGAGGAGGGAGGGTCTATTTAGCCTCCATTTTGTTTGAAAATACTTTAAACGTCAGCAAGTCACATCACCCGACATCACTTAGAGCACCTTTACAGGGCTTTCAAGTTTTGAAGACAGGCAAGAGTGACATTCCCCGCCCCAATGGGGGGGGGGGTGTTGTTGGTTGTTGAGGGGAGGGGGGGGTCGTTGGAATGTGGGTGTTTCATTAATAATATTAATATTAGTGTTTTTGTGTTGTTATTAATTGCTGAAACTTGCAGAAAATGTATGACACATGGCACCGTCTCCTCCTCTAATGGGCCTACCCTTTTGGCCACCTTCTCTGGGCCAGCATCCTCTAACCTAGCCTTTTTAGGGGGCTTTCCTCTCAGGGCGAATGAGAGGATGCTCGTTTGCTTTTTACCTGACATCTTTGAAAGACATATATGCAATGATTAATGCATCCATGGCCAGGATAATGATAAAATATGATTCTCTAACAGCAGTCAAGTTGTCTTTGTTTGTGTCAAACAATTTGTAAATTTGTTGTAACATTAAAACAGGAGATCTCATGACTTACTCTGCTCAGTGATATTCGGAGCTCCAGTCGTTTCCTCTGCGGGTGAACGAAACTTTGGAAGAGATGTTGTTGCAGAATCACGTGAACAATTCCTTGAAATGCTTTTTTATTGGTTGTTGCGTTAAATCTTACCCAGATACAGTAGTGCTATTTTCTGATTGGCTAAAATTGTGTAGCCCTTTCCTTTTTTTGATTGGCTGATAAAGCGACAGGCTGCGAGAGCAGGGGAGACGCGCGCGCTTGCGATTCCACTATGAGAGTGAAGCGGCTAGAGACAATTTGGGCGCTGCAGCATATTAAATATATGATAAATAGTTTTTCTACGTGAGAAATACAATGTGTGGCGGGAGTGCGTGACAAAAGACCGAAATGAGTGACTGTCATGCTCAATGCGTGACGCTTGAGAGCCCTGCCTTTAAAGTTTGATTTTCTTTAAAACAATGTAGAAAAATGGTAATGGCAACATAATAAATAACAATTGTTCCATGTGGTAAAAAAAAAATGATCATTTATTTTTGTAGCTTCTTTCAAAAATTACTTTAGGCTACTTGTTTTAAATTTTGTACATGTTAAGCAAAAAAAAAAAAAAAAACAAATCTCCACAAGAACAGCCCCAGCATAATGGTCTTCCAGCTCCATTCAGGCCGTGAAGGACAGCTTTCTCTGAGCTGCTATGCCGCTTAGCTGTTTGTTCAGCATGCTCAGGGTGCAAGCTAAAGGGGCTGTTGAACACCCCAGACTGCCAGAGTCCTTTCAATTTTTTGGGTAATCTTGTTGTGAGGCCAGAAAGTGTCTATGTGCCTCGCAAATTCCCCCTCCAAAAGCTGGATTGCAGCGAAAAAATCTTCTGATGGCTTCATGAGGTTTGCCAATGGCAATGTCGGTAATCCAACAGCAGCACCTCGCAGTGTGGACAGGCCTGGATTATTTCCTCCCGCTGAAGGTCCCGGACAAGCCACCCAGTGACATAGAACAGGCCCTCCTCCTCGATGCAATTGCCAACACGACATCAACACCAGTTCTTCGTCCTCGATCTCTGTTGTCAGTGAGGTAGGGAGTGCCAGTGAGGTCATTGGAGCTGTTGTGGAAGAGGTGGAGGGATTGCGTCCTCTGAGACTGTGGCTAGAAGGGTTGTTCCATCATCCACCTCGCAATTGGATGCAGCCGATGCAGAAAGGGCAGGTAGGATATTCGGAACACTCAATCCCCTGAGCGCAGCAGTGAATCTCTCGTACTTGGATTGTATTTGTGGCCCCTTTGCCCCGAATCAAGAAGAATAGGTTCTAAAAAAAGAAAAAAGCAGATGGTCAAAAGCCTAGTTTTCAGCTTTTTATTTTATTAACTTTTTCTTTGAAAAGTAATTGGGCCCTATTTAAATGATCTGAAACGCAAGTGTCAAAGCACAAAGCGCAAGTAACTTTTTGGGCGGATTCCGGCGCTGTTGCTATTTCCCGGCGGTATAAATGCCTCTTGTGGCTGGCGCAAATCTAAAAGATGTTGGTCTGAAGTAGCTTCATTATTAATAGGTGTGGTTTGGGCTTAAGGTGAAATAAACCAATCAGAGCGCCATCCAACATACCCTTTAAGAGCAGGTGCGCATGTTGCATGATGGATTGTTATTATAACGGTGGGTTTACCAGGCGCACGCCAGGAGCGTCACAGCCAAGGAGACCGACGTTCAGGTCAGGGCAGTGAAAGGCAGAGAAGTGACATTGTATGGGGATGGGAGAAATATCAGCGTCGGTTAAACATTATATACAGATGTTTCTTGCCACTATTGGGCAAACAGGTCTGATCCTTCAGTACTACAATTAGCCTTAAAAAAATTGGGTAAGGTTTTTTCATCTTTATGTAAACCACAATGATTTCCCTCAAGTGTTCATATTTTTCCTTGTTAAAATGTATGATTTGCAAAAATAAAAACCGCTGCATATATGTTGATGAGAGAATCAAAGTGTATGTGTGCTGTGCACCCGCTACATTATGGCCAAGCATGCATGCTTAAAATAGCATTAAAGCAATGCGCCACGGACTTCAGACCAGGTTTTTTCTGGTCAGTGGCGCAATTGTTTTCTGGAAGTGTAAAATAGCACTAGGGAATGTTTGCGCCGAAACACGCCTCCTTTTTGCGCCGATCCGCCCAGGGAGCGCAAGTTCATTTCCTAGTTTCCCGACGTGTCTTTGGAGGAAAAAAGCCCGCTTTGCGGTCGTGCAAAATAGGAATGAGACATGCATTAGTGTATAAAGTCATTTGCGCCGGGTGCAAGATAGAGCCCATTGTGTGTTGCACTACCTCAATGCAGTCCTGATTTAATTTTGAGGTGCACAGATACTTCATTCCAGCATTTGTGCACCTCTTGTGGACTAGAAGGACGCTCTTTATGGTGAGGCACATTCCGTGCTGGCACGGTGGTGGTTTACACTGAGATCGGGGGGTTGGGGGTTAGTGTGTGCCATTAGTGTGTGCCTCAGCTAGGGCTGGGCAATAAATGGATTTTATCGATTAACTGTTTTTTAACAATTCATTTGTCATCTACAGATTGATTTTAAGTAGGGGAAAAAAAACTTTTTAAATCGTAATTAGGATTTTTCTTTAGGCCATTTCACCCAGCCCTTGCCTCAGCCTAGATGTTGATTTGGTGTAGTTTGGTTGTTTGTCTTTTCTTATTGACTGACCTGAATTGCCAGCCTGCCACCAAATTGATGCATTCATTTAGGAAATTCTCTTTTTCCTGGTTTCCTGCACGAGGAGTCGTCACTAGGGGTTTGAGCCCTTGACGGATCTGAAAGTAGGATAGTTGTAGGAAGATAGTCGTAGTTAGTAGGGTGAAAGGTACTGTAGGTCATAGTTAATCGGATGTAGTTAGTAAGTTGTATGTTTGAAGTTAAGGTGATGTTTTTTTTTACATAATTACCTAGAATTTAGCACGTCGAAGAGGTGATTTAATTTTACAACAAAGTCAGCTGTATCTTTTGCCTCTGCTGGCAGTCTCTGCAATGTTACCATCGCAGAAATGCCTGGGTCACAACATATAAGACAATTAAGTAGGTGGCCAGTTTCACATTACAAACTGCAGTTAGTTATTGAAGAAAAGTTTTTGAAAAGATGGATAAAATTTACCAGCAGAGACAGTGAGGCTAAGTACCTGCGTAGCCAAACTGACGCGCGTCTTTGAGAATGCGGGCTGGTGGATGTGCCTCTCGGTTAGCTTTGGGACCATTCTGATGAAGCTTGTCTAGCTCATAGAATTTGTTAATGTGATTCCAGCAAACATTTTTTCCTTGTGTCTAAGGATATAAATAAATACGAGTATGAGTCATTGCAATTGTGATTGCTTTGTTTACTTTGCTAACCTGTAGGCCATATTTGTACAGGTTGTTCCTGATTGATTTGAGAAGTTGAGGTACATCAAAGATCACTGGAACCCTCTGAATCCCCACCAGGATGCAGTGGGACTCCTCAGCCTTAACATTAGGGCTTCCCTGGTCACATATTACTGCCTGCACCTTTGAAAGTGGTTAATACATTTTGTCAATACAAGGTTGGAGTGGAAGTCCACATAATGCAGTAATGCATTTGTTAATGCTGCTATTTAAAAAAAATACTCTGTGCACTACATACTGTTAGCCCTATGTGTAGTAGGTGGTGAATGGCATCTTCAATGATGGCTGCAATTTCCTCCGCTGGCATTTACAATTTCCTCCACTGGCATTGAACTTGAGGAAAATAAATATCCTATAGTCTATTAAAAGACATGGTTTAGATAAATGCATTTGAAGATACACAGCAATATCAAAACAAATGTTTTTTCTAAAGTATGGCTTGCCTCCTTTCACTTCCCCAAAATGCCCCTAGCCATGACGACCATTGCTTGTTTGGCAGCAGCTCCTGATCCTGATACATCATTTCTCCGGCCATTTTTTGCAAATGCAAAATTGTTTTTTGATTGCCATCTCATCCAGGACTACTGTGCACATTCTTTCTACAGGGGTCATAGTGGTGGTGATGACTCCCATTTGGGAGATGATTCCCTGCAGGAAGCCAGGCTGTCAAACAAGTAAGTTGAATAATCAGATTTTGTTATATTTTCAAGTTATGAAACTGGTCGAATTTGAGTACAGAATTTACAGAGAAATATTCCACACGTCCAGTGACATAACGCCTAAGCCTTCTTGTTGAGGGAAGTGCCAATGCATTCTCATCCTTTAGCGTCATATAGAACGTTATGTGACAAACGGCGTTATACTACGCACATGGCACCCGTTATCGTTAATATAACACGTGCTGTGAGGGCTAAGTTTAGGTGTGGGGTAGGGTATGCGTGTCATATTACGCTTAAGGATTTATAACATCTTGGGTTCGCGTGTTATATAAACGATAAAGGGTACCATGTGCGTAGTATAGCGCCGTTTTGTCATAAAGCGCTTTATGTGACGCTAAAGGATGAGAACGGGCTGGCTGTGCATAAGCTGTAGCCCCAGATCATTTAGGTTCTGGTCAAACCTTCTTTTTCCCTGCCTCTGACAGCTGTACCTTAATGAAGTTCTGGCAGCCCTCAGAACACCTCTGGAGCATCTCAGCCATAATTTTCTAAGGACTACGGAAGAACAAGTAAGTCGATTTTGAGATTCAAGATGCATTCCTTTTTGTTAAATAAAGGGTTTATAATTCTAAATGCAACTTTTTTTTTGCCTTTTATTGAAATTATTTGGGTTTTTTAGGCCTGGCAGCTGGCTTCTTTTTCCTCCGTTTTAGCCTTTCCAGCCCTAAAAGGTGTGCCTCTAGTTGTTTCATTCTCTGTAATTACAAAATGGCATCCTGTATGTGTGTGTGTGTGTGTGTGTGTGTGTGTGTGTGTGTGTGTGTGTGTGTGTGTGTGTGTGATAATGTTATAGTCATTATCTTTAAATTGAAGAAGATCAGAACATCACCTGGTCCTTTTGTTGGAGACAGCTGAGTAGAATGGTCACCTGAGCCTGTTCTTTTGTTCTTTTCTATTCTTTTCCTCTCTTTTGCTCATTATCTGTCCTTTCTGTGCTCTCCTCTGTCCTTTTCTCTCTCTCAACTGCTGTCTCTAGAGTCGCCTCTGTTCTTTCCTCTATAATTCTGGTGTCTCCTCTGTGCTTTTTTTTGTCCCTCCCTTTGTGTCTATTATATCCCTCTCTTTTTTCTGCTCCTCAGATTGTCTCCGCTTAGCTTTTGAGAATTGAATCAGTCAATTAATATCAAAGGATCAGTTAAAGATAATTCATTTAATTGAATGTATGTAAATGTAATTTCATGGTCTTGTGTGTTAATTATTTGTATGATCTTAGCCTCAGTTGTCATTTTTACCTTTGGGTTTTCGCAATCCACCAATGTAGGGATGGCATCACTGGTGAGTGCCGCCTTTCCATTGTGCTATTTTTTTATTTATTTTTTATACAATAATTAATTGTATAAATTATTATATTATTTTTAGTTAAATTGTCATTTCCTTCCAAATGCACAAGGAAGCATTACAAGGAAGCATTCCTCAAAATGCATTCCACATACAACATATCCCCCCTGTATGAACTCCTTGTGTGACATGGAGATCCAGAGGTCACTTCGTCTCATGTTAATGAGCCATTTCTTTCTCCTGAAAATTGAAACCTGGATTAAAACCATCATTTTCATTATCCACATATTGGTTGTTCACTAGCAGTTTGCTCCTTTTTATTGTTGAACCACCTCTGTGTTACTGTGTGATGTTATTTACATCATCCAACAATCTCCTGTTTATTTACCATTGGTTATTGTTCATGTTATTAGTGTTCTTATTGTTAGGTATTCCACTTGTTATTGTTCTTGGTTATTGTTCTTTTGAGATGTCCCCTCCCACACAAACACATACTCCTGAATTATTTAATTGTAGTTAGTCTAGTGTTGTAGTATAGTAACCTATCCTGTCATTTCTCATTTTTGTTTATTGGGCGGTTCCGGTTGTCTCCCTCGGAGCTCCTCCTGGGGACCAGTCGATCGCGGCCTCGGAGGAAGAGCAATCATCTGACGATGACTCAGCGGGGCTGCCCCCTTCTGGTGTGGTAGCGTCAGCTGAGCTTGACCCAGAAATGTCTGCTATGCTCGAACGGGCGGCCGTGAATGTCGGACTCGTGTGGTACCCTCCACCGTGTCCCGTACCTTCGCGGTTACATGATTGGTGTGTCGGCACGGGCCGTGCTGTTCCCTGAATAAATGAACATTATTTTTCTTCCCTGTTCTTCCCTGAAGTGCATGAGGAGTTGAGGAAGTCTTGATCGGCGCCTCTCAGCGTTCAGGCGGAGACAACCTTGCTCCTCCTTCCTCACCACCTTGGACAGCGGGGCGGCGCACAGGTATGAGGGATCCCCCGGTGGGGCAGTCTATCGCGATACACCTGTGTCTGAGGACCACTTCAACTTGACGGGGTGCCCCTTCACTCCTCTCCTGTGCCTTTAGATTCTCCTCTGGGTTAACCGGGGAGGCATGCCATGGCGCTTTCGCAGTACATCAGAGCGAAGGCGCTCCATGACTTGCAGGCGGGTAGTCCTGACCCAGCCGTGCTGCAGGAGCTGCGTGCCGCACATTCGTTGGGTCGGGCGATGTCCACCTTGTTGGTCCAGGAGCGCCACCTTTGGCTGACCCTGGTGGATATGCGGGAAGCAGTTGCAGGCAACACGGCTCGTCCTGCACAGGAGGCTGCTGTGGGCCCGTGTTACGTCTGTAAGAATGTTTGTAGCTGTGGGTGAAAGGGAATTGTTTTTTTTTTTCTCGCGCTCGGTTTCTCTTTCGCTTTCTTAGGTTGCTGCTGATTGGCTGTCGTGCCTGTCAGTCAAGACAACGAGTGGCCCTAGAGGTGGGATCAGCATTACCATGATGAATGACACCTGGGGAAGTGGATACAAAAGATCAACCTGCTGCAAGCTGCGGGAGAGAACCTTGCTTTGTCTTGACAGAACCTTGTCTTGTTTCTGAGAGAAAATTTGTGCGCTGAGAGAAGCTTATACCTTGTTCATGTATGCTCATCGTTCATTTTGGCTGTGTCCAAAAGCCTTCTACCTTGTGAACGTGGCGGTCCACACAGGGAAGAATGGGTTCAGTAAGTTTGTCACGTGACATACATGGTACACACGTAGGGAAAATTTGATTGTATTATATACACTAGTTAGGGAATTGTGCCACCCATTGTATTTATGTTTATTAGTTAGTGTAGTTTAGATATCGACGTCTTGGACGTTGAAGACTTTTTCTTTTGTGTTTTTTTTTTTTTTTTTTTGTATCTTAGTATTAGTTAGTTCATGTGTTAGATAAACTCTTATGTTTTTGTTACTTTTATTTCTTTGGCACAATTCATTTTCCCCTTTTTCCTTTGTGGTTGGTTCTGTTATGGTATTTCTTTATTCATTATTATATTAATTAAAATTCATTCACTTTAGTCTGTGGTCTCTCTCGTGTTTATTCTCAACTCATTCAGTGATGATATGTGACGTGTCTGAGGTGGTTATTGTGTTCCCCTCCTAAGAAAAAAATCCTAGATGATCATGAGTCATAGGAGGGTCGTAACATAATGGGGGCTCGATCCGGGATTTTAACTGAATTAAACATATAACCAGTTCATGACACTGTCGTCTGTATCACTGTATGTGTTGAGAATTTGTTTGTGTGGTTCTATTGTCGCTTTAGGATGTTCATATTAGAGCGGTTTCTCAATAGTCCTTTGCAAGAGGAATTGGATGATTGTAGGAAGGATGATTTGTTGAGAATAGCAAGTCATTTTCAGATCTCAGTAAATAAGCAGTCACTTAAGAGAGAAATTATGTCTGTGATACTTAATCAGTTGGTGGCGTTGAATGTGCTGACGTTGCAGGAGAAACAATTAGTTGGGATCAGTGTGGAGATGGACGCGTTAGAGGGGGGTGAAAAGGTGAGCAAGGATGAGATAACGCCTGCGGCGGACGTTGCGGCTGATGCTAGGGTGAGTTTACCTCCGTTCGAACCATTCTCCCCTGGGTCTGTGAGCTCAAAGAGCGAAACGAGACTGAAAGTCCGTTGGCTCGCTTGCAGTTTGAATCACAGGAGAAAATACAGGCTCGGCAGGCGGAAATGGATTTGCGATTACAAGTTCGTAAATTTGAGATCGAGGTGGAGAAACAGGTAAAGATGCAACAGCTGGAGCTTGACGCAATGCGAATTGTGGGAGGCTCCGCAGCGCTACCAGATCTCCCTCGTGTTAGTCCCGCTGCCACTGTTGATCATACTCCTGTAGCGTCCCCTTCCACTGTTGCCCAGACATCTGTTTCGTCCGTAGCATCCAACTCATTTGACGTTAGCAAGAACATTAATCTTGTGCCACTTTTTCGTGAAGCTGAGATTGATTCCTACTTTAGTGCTTTTGAGCGAATTGCTATGTCTTCTCGTTGGCCAAAGGATTGCTGGTCTTTGCTATTGCAATGTCGGTTTATGGGTAAAGCATTAGAGGTGTTCTCTACTCTTTCCTTAGAGGACAGTTTGAACTATGACTCTGTTAAACTAGCAATTCTACGTGCTTACGAATTAGTCCCTGAAGCCTATAGGCAGAAATTTAGAGGCCACAAGAAGAACTCGTCGCAAACATTTGTTGAATTTTCCCGAGAAAAGGCTCTTCTCTTTGATAAATGGTGCTGATGATTTTAATTCCTTAAGGGAGTTAATTCTGCTGGAGGAGTTTAAAGGATGTTTATCCAAACGTGTGGTCGTTTATTTGAATGAACAGAAGGTTAGTTCGTTAGCGCAATGGTTGTGTTGGCAGATGAATTTATGCTCACTCATAAAGGCGTATTTTTCATCACTCGTACTGAAAAGCGTATGACCACTGCTTCGTCTGAAACTCAAGGTTTCCGAGAGAAAGCTGGAGCGTCAAAATCAAAAGAGCAAAGGGATTGTTTTTATTGTCATAAACCAGGACATCTGATTGCTGATTGCCCGGTGCTTATGCGTAAATCGCAATCTAAGACTCCAAAAAGTGTGGCGTTAGTGAAGACAGCACCGCCGACTGATTTGTCAGTTAGTATCGATGTTTGTGACGTAAGTTATAAACCTTTTGTGATGTCGGGTTTTGTTTCCTTGTATGGAGAAGAAGAGGATGAGAGAGAAATCTCAATATTCCGAGATACTGGGGCAATGCAGTCCATTTTGCTGTCCGATGTACTACCTTTCTCTGACGAATCATATTGTGGCTCCAGTGTGTTGATTCGTGGAATAGAAATGCAAGTAGTGTCTGTACCTCTGCATAATGTACACTTGCGATGTTCTCTACTTTCAGGTGTTGTACGAGTTGGAATTTGAAAATCCCTCCCTGTTAAAGGAATAACCCTTATACTGGGAAATGATTTAGCTGGAGGTAAAGTTTTGCCCGTTCCAGAAGTGACTGATGTTCCTCAGGTTTGTTTGGTGAGTGATGTTGTCAGCCAGCATCCCGAAGTGTTTTCTTCCTGTGCCATGACTCGTGTGCAGTCAGCTAAAAAGGTGGGTGAAGTTGACTTAGCTGATTCACTGATTGGAGATGTGTTGGCAGAGGGTGGAAGTTTTTTAGAGACGAATACAATTTCTGAAAACGCCCTTAAGGAGAAGAATTCAGAGAATGTGTTTGAAAGTTTAGTTTCGTTAAAATTACCAGTTACTCGTTCTCAGATTGTGATCGCGCAAAATGGTGATTCTTCTTTGAAGAAATGTTTATCAGCTGTGATAAGTCGTGAGGCCGCTAAGAAAAGAAATACTGCATATTTCTTAGACAATGGTTTGCTTATGCGAAAGTGGTGTGCTAAAGTGGAAGAGGACTTAGAGTGGAACGTGGTATATCAAGTGGTTGTTCCACTTATGTATCGTTCTCATGTGTTGAGTTTAGCGCATGAACATTTGCTCTCCGGACATTTAGGGGTACTTAAAACTTACCATCGCATTCTACAGCAATTTTGTTGGCCTGGACTGAAGCGTGATGTGGCAAAGTTTTGTCGTACATGTCATACGTGTCAAATTGCAGGAAAACCGAATCAGGTAATCTCGCCTGCTCCACTTTCTCCAATTTCAGTTATTGGAGAAGCATTTGAGGAGGTACTGATTGACTGTGTGGACCGTTACCAAAAACAAAGGCAGGTAACCAATATCTCTGTACCATTATGTGTAGAGCGACCAGATTCCCTGAAGCTATTCCGTTACAGAAGATTATGGCTCCTGTTGTTTTGAAAGCGTTGATCAAGTTTTTTCTACATTTGGACTTCCGAAAGTTGTCCAAACAGATCAAGGGACTAACTTTTTGTCGCGAGTTTTTACACAAACATTGAAGTCTTTGTCTATCGAACATCGTATATCTAGTGCATACCATACAGAAAGTCAAGGTGCAATCGAAAGATTTCATCAGACTTTGAAAGCCATGCTCTGAAAATTTTGTATGGATACCAATAGAGATTGGGATGAAGGCATCCCGTTAGTGTTATTTGCAGCACGAGAAAGTGTGCAGGAATCACTAGGATTTAGTCCTGCCGAGATGGTTTTTGGCCATACCCTTCAAGGGCCATTAAAAGTTCTAAAAGACCAGATGTTAGAGGATAAAACGGAGAAACGAACAAACGTTCTGGATTATGTTAACCGTTTTCGAGTGAAGTTGCATAGTGCTTGTGACTTTGCGCATACGTTTTTGACAAACGGGCAATCAGAGATGAAGCATCGATTTGATAGGCATGCTGTGGCCCGGTCTTTCCTGCCTAATGATAAAGTGGTGGTATTATTACCAATACCAGGGTCTGCTTTATCGGCTAAATTTTCAGGTCCGTATAATGTTGTTAAGAAACTTAGTAATACGGATTATGTGATTGGCACTCCTGATAGACGGCGCAAAACGCGTGTCTGTCACATTAACATGCTTAAAGCATATCACGAACGTGACGAATGTGAACCTGTGAAGCAAGACACTGACCATGTAGTGTTGGTAACATCACCAGTTTTGTCAGTGGTAGAAGGTGATATGAATGTTGATGATGACGGATTGATGTTGAGAAATACCCCGCAACAGTGTAGTAAATTAGAAAACTCTGCTATACTGTCTAATCTGTCTTCTCATTTGTCTCTTGTGCCCACTGAGAAAAGAGGTGATGTGATGGCACTTATAATGTCCTTCCCAGCGTTATTTTCTGATGTTCCCACTCAGACTGGTGTTCTGGAACATGACATTGAGGTTAAAGATGCCAAACCGATAAAGCAACATCCATATCGTGTTAACAAAATTAAGAGATCTGCAATGAAGGTTGAAACTGACTATTTGTTAAAAAATGATTTAGCTCGACATAGTCACAGTCCATGGAGTTCGCCATGTCTGTTAGTAAAGAAACCTGATGGTTCTTTCCGTTTTTGTACGGACTACCGAAAGGTTAACGCTGTCACCGTACCTGATTGCTATCCACTACCGAGAATGGAAGATTGCGTTGTTAGTGTTAGGTCAGCCAACGTTGTTAGTAAACTTGACTTATTAAAAGGGTACTGGCAAGTGCCCTTAACCTCACGCGCGTCTGATATATCCGCTTTCGTAACACCAGATTCTTTCCTACAGTACCAAGTTATGGCCTTCGGGTTACGTAATGCTCCTGCTACGTTCCAGCAGCTGATACAAACTGTTCTTGCTGGCGTTCCGAAATTGTAGAGCATATTTGGATGATTTAGTGATCTTTTCCAATGACTGGAATGAACATTTAAGTGTTTTACGCACTGTATTTGAGCGTTTGGAACGTGCGTCGTTAACTGTCAACCTTGCGAAATGTGTGTTTGGTCAAGCAACTGTGACTTATTTAGGAAAACATGTGGGGAATGGGAAAGTAAAGCCGGTGGAAGAGAAAGTGGCGGCTATTACCGTTTTCCCGGTGCCAGTAATAAGGCGAGAATTGAGGTGTTTTTTGGGTATGTTTGGGTATTACCGAAGTTTCTGCAAAAATTTCTCTACTGTGGTAACACCGCTTACGGATCTCCTCAGCCCGAAGAAAACTTTTGTGTGGACAGACGAATGTCAGGTAGCTTTTGAAAATGCCAAAGCATTAATGTGCACCAATCCTGTTTTGATTGCTCCTTAATTTGAGCGGGCATTCAAATTGGAGGTTGATGTGAGCGCGGTAGGCGCTGGTGCAGTTCTGATTCAGGAAACGCAGGATGGAGTGGCCCATCAACTGTTTTTTTTTTCGCAAGTTTACCAAGTATCAAGCAAACTATTCTACCATCGAGAAGGAAACCTTGGCATTGTTACTAGCATTACAATTCTTCAAAGTTTATCTGGGTTCTTCTAATTTGCCTATCCTTGTGTTTACGGACCACCAACCCCTTGTATTTTTGTCTCGCATGTATAATGCGAACCAACGATTAATGCGCTGGGCTTTGTTCATACAGAATTTTCAGCTTGAGATTCATCACAAGAAGGGATCTGAAAATATTCTGGCAGATACTCTTTCTAGAGCTTGAAAAGTGTGGGTATAATGAAGTGTTGGTGAAACTGTTGAATTTAAACGTTGGGTTTAAAATCTTAAATGTGGGGGTGTTACGTCTGTAAGAATGTTTGTAGCTGTGGGTGAGAGGGAATTGTTTTTTTTTCTCGCGCTCGGTTTCTCTTTCGCTTTCTTAGGTTGCCGCTGATTGGCTGTCGTGCCTGTCAGTCAAGACAGACGAGTGGCCCGGGAGGCGGGATCAGCATTACCATGATGAATGACGCCTGGGGAAGTGGATACAAAAGATCAACCTGCTGCAATCTGCGGGAGAGAACCTTGCTTTATCTTGACAGAACTTTGTCTTGTTTCTGAGAGAAAATTTGTGCGCTGAGAGAAGCTTATACCTTGTTCTTGAATGCTCATCGTTCGTTTTGGCTGTGTCCAAAAGCCTTCTACCTTGTGAACGTGGCGGTCCACAGGGAAGAAGGGGTTCAGTAAGTTTGTCACGTGACATACATGGTACACACGTAGGGAAAATTTGATTGTATTATATACACTAGTTAGGGAATTGTGCCACCCATTGTATTTATGTTTATTAGTTAGTGTAGTTTAGATATGCGACGTCTTGGACGTTGAAGTATTTTTCTTTTTTGTTGTTTTTTTTTTTAATCTTAGTATTAGTTATTTCATGTGTTAGATAAACTCTTATGTTTTTGTTACTTTTATTTCTTTGACACAATTCATTTCCCCTTTT